>OX243803.1:16220000-16225000 GCA_945859595.2 Megachile willughbiella | reverse complement strand
GAGACATAGACAGAGAGAGAGACATAGACATAGACAGAGACAGTGACAGAAACAGAGACAGAGACAGAGACAGAGACAGAGACAGAGACAGAGACAGGGACAGAGACAGAGACAGAGACAGAGACAGAGACACAGACAGGGGCAGAGACAGAGACAGAGACAGAGACAGAGACAGAGACATAGACAGAGAGAGAGACAGAGACAGAGTCAGGGACAGAGACAGAGACAGTGACAGAGACAGAGACAGAGACAGAGACAGAGACAGAGACAGAGACAGAGACAGAGACAGAGACAGAGACAGAGACAGAGACAGAGACAGCGACAGAGACAGGGACAGGGACAGAGACAGAGACAGAGACAGAGACAGGGAGAGGGACATAGACAGAGACAGAGACGGCGACCGAGACAGAGACAGAGACAGAGACAGAGACAGAGACAGAGACAGAGACAGAGTCAGAGACAGAGACAGAGACAGAGACAGAGTCAGCGACAGAGACAGTGACAGAAACAGAGACAGGGACAGAGACAGAGACGGAGACAGAGACAGAGACAGAGACAGAGATCGAGACCGAGAGAGAGGCAGAGAGAGAGAGAGAGAGAGAGACAGAGTCAGAGACAGAGACAGTGACAGACACAGAGACAGAGACAGAGACAGAGACAGAGACGGAGACCGAGACGGAGACGAAGACAGAGACGGAGACAGAGACAGAGGCAGAGGCAGAGACAGAGAGTCAGAGTCAGAGACAGAGACCGTGACAGAAACAGAGACAGAGACAGAGACAGAGACAGAGACACAGACGGAGACAGAGACGGAGGCGGAGACGGAGACGGAGACGGAGACGGAGACGGAGACGGAGACGGAGACCGAGACAGAGATAGAGGCAGAGACAGAGACAGGGACAGAGACGCAGACAGAGACAGGGAGAGGGACAAAGTCAGAGACAGAGACGGACACCGAGACAGAGATCGAGACCGAGAGAGAGGCAGAGAGAGAGAGAGAGAGAGAGAGACAGAGTCAGAGACAGAGACAGTGACAGACACAGAGACAGAGACAGAGACAGAGACAGAGACAGAGACGGAGACCGAGACGGAGACGAAGACAGAGACGGAGACAGAGACAGAGGCAGAGGCAGAGACAGAGAGTCAGAGTCAGAGACAGAGACCCTGACAGAAACAGAGACAGAGACAGAGACAGAGACACAGACGGAGACAGAGACGGAGACGGAGACGGAGACATGGACAGAGAGAGAGACAGAGACAGAGTCAGGGACAGAGACAGAGACAGTGACAGAGACAGAGACAGAGACAGAGACAGAGCCAGATACAGAGACAGTGACGGTGACAGAGACAGAGACAGAGACAGAGACGGAGACGGAGACAGAGACAGAGGCAGAGACAGAGACAGAGACAGTGTCAGAGTCAGAAACAGAGACCGTGACAGAAACAGAGAGAGAGACAGAGACAGAGACAGAGACAGAGACAGAGACAGAGACAGAGACAGAGACAGGGACAGAGACAGAGACAAAGACGGAGACAGAGACGGAGACAAAGACGGAGACAGAGACAGAGACAGAGACAAAGATAAAGACAGAGACAGAGACAGAGACAGAGACAGAGACAGAAACAGAGACAGGGACAGAGACAGAGACGGAGACCGAGACAGAGACAGAGACAGAGATGGAGACCGAGAGAGAGGCAGAGAGAGAGAGAGAGAGAGATAGAGTCAGAGACAGAGACAGAGAGAGAGACAGAGACAGAGACAGGGACAGGGACACAGACAGAGACAGAGACAGAGACGGAGACCGAGACGGAGACGAAGACAGAGACGGAGACAGAGACAGAGGCAGAGGCAGAGACAGAGAGTCAGAGTCAGAGACAGAGACCGTGACAGAAACAGAGACAGAGACAGAGACAGAGACAGAGACGGAGACAGAGACGGAGACGGAGACGGAGACGGAGACAGAGATGGAGACCGAGAGAGAGGCAGAGAGAGAGAGAGAGAGAGAGACAGAGTCAGAGACAGAGACAGTGACAGACACAGAGACAGAGACAGAGACAGAGAGAGAGACAGAGACAGAGACAGGGACAGGGACACAGACAGAGACAGAGACAGAGACGGAGACCGAGACGGAGACGAAGACAGAGACGGAGACAGAGACAGAGGCTGAGGCAGAGACAGAGAGTCAGAGTCAGAGACAGAGACAGAGACAGAGACAGAGACGGAGACAGAGACATAGACAGAGAGAGAGACATAGACATAGACAGAGACAGTGACAGAAACAGAGACAGAGACAGAGACAGAGACAGAGACAGAGACAGAGACAGGGACAGAGACAGAGACAGAGACAGAGACAGAGACACAGACAGGGGCAGAGACAGAGACAGAGACAGAGACAGAGACAGAGACATAGACAGAGAGAGAGACAGAGACAGAGTCAGGGACAGAGACAGAGACAGTGACAGAGACAGAGACAGAGACAGAGACAGAGACAGAGACAGAGACAGAGACAGAGACAGAGACAGAGACAGAGACAGAGACAGAGACAGCGACAGAGACAGGGACAGGGACAGAGACAGAGACAGAGACAGAGACAGGGAGAGGGACATAGACAGAGACAGAGACGGCGACCGAGACAGAGACAGAGACAGAGACAGAGACAGAGACAGAGACAGAGACAGAGTCAGAGACAGAGACAGAGACAGAGACAGAGTCAGCGACAGAGACAGTGACAGAAACAGAGACAGGGACAGAGACAGAGACGGAGACAGAGACAGAGACAGAGACAGAGATCGAGACCGAGAGAGAGGCAGAGAGAGAGAGAGAGAGAGAGACAGAGTCAGAGACAGAGACAGTGACAGAGACGGAGACAGAGACATAGACAGAGAGAGAGACATAGACATAGACAGAGACAGTGACAGAAACAGAGACAGAGACAGAGACAGAGACAGAGACAGAGACAGAGACAGGGACAGAGACAGAGACAGAGACAGAGACAGAGACACAGACAGGGGCAGAGACAGAGACAGAGACAGAGACAGAGACAGAGACATAGACAGAGAGAGAGACAGAGACAGAGTCAGGGACAGAGACAGAGACAGTGACAGAGACAGAGACAGAGACAGAGACAGAGACAGAGACAGAGACAGAGACAGAGACAGAGACAGAGACAGAGACAGAGACAGAGACAGCGACAGAGACAGGGACAGGGACAGAGACAGAGACAGAGACAGAGACAGGGAGAGGGACATAGACAGAGACAGAGACGGCGACCGAGACAGAGACAGAGACAGAGACAGAGACAGAGACAGAGACAGAGACAGAGTCAGAGACAGAGACAGAGACAGAGACAGAGTCAGCGACAGAGACAGTGACAGAAACAGAGACAGGGACAGAGACAGAGACGGAGACAGAGACAGAGACAGAGACAGAGATCGAGACCGAGAGAGAGGCAGAGAGAGAGAGAGAGAGAGAGACAGAGTCAGAGACAGAGACAGTGACAGACACAGAGACAGAGACAGAGACAGAGACAGAGACGGAGACCGAGACGGAGACGAAGACAGAGACGGAGACAGAGACAGAGGCAGAGGCAGAGACAGAGAGTCAGAGTCAGAGACAGAGACCGTGACAGAAACAGAGACAGAGACAGAGACAGAGATACAGACAAAGACGGAGACAAAGACTGAGACAAAGATGGAGACACAGACGGAGACAAATACGGAGACAAAGACAGAGACGAAGACAGACAGAGACAGAGACAGAGTCAGCGACAGAGACAGTGACAGAAACAGAGACAGGGACAGAGACAGAGACGGAGACAGAGACAGAGACAGAGACAGAGATCGAGACCGAGAGAGAGGCAGAGAGAGAGAGAGAGAGAGAGACAGAGCCAGAGACAGAGACAGTGACAGACACAGAGACAGAGACAGAGACAGAGACAGAGACGGAGACCGAGACGGAGACGAAGACAGAGACGGAGACAGAGACAGAGGCAGAGGCAGAGACAGAGAGTCAGAGTCAGAGACAGAGACCGTGACAGAAACAGAGACAGAGACAGAGACAGAGACACAGACGGAGACAGAGACGGAGACGGAGACGGAGACATGGACAGAGAGAGAGACAGAGACAGAGTCAGGGACAGAGACAGAGACAGTGACAGAGACAGAGACAGAGACAGAGACAGAGACAGAGACAGAGACAGAGACAGAGACGGGAACAGAGACAGAGACAGAGACAGCGGCAGAGAAAGAGACAGAGACAGAGACAGAGACAGAGACAGAGACGGAGACGGAGACGGAGACGGAGACAGAGATGGAGACAGAGACAGAGACAGAGACAGGGACAGATACAGAGACAGAGACAGAGACAGAGACGGAGACAGAGACGGAGACGGAGACCGAGACAGAGACAGAGACGGAGACGGAGACCGAGACAGAGACAGAGACGGAGACGGAGACGGAGCCGGAGACGGAGACGGAGACCGAGACAGAGACAGAGACAGAGACAGCAACAGAGGCGGAGACGGAGACAGAGGCAGAGACGGAGACGGAGACGGAGACGGAGACGGAGACGGAGACGGAGACGGAGACGGAGACGGAGACGGAGACGGAGACGGAGACGGAGACGGAGACCGAGGCAGAGACAGAGACAGAGACAGAGAAGGAGACAGAGACAGAAACAGAGACGGAGACAGAGACAGAGGCAGAGACAGAGACAGAGACAGAGGCAGAGACAGAGACAGAGTCAGAGACAGAGACAGTGACAGAAATAGAGACAGAGACAGAGACAGAGACAGAGACAGAGACAGAGACAGAGACAGAGACAGAGACAGAGACAGAGACGGAGACGGTGACGGAGACGGAGACGGAGACGGAGACGGAGACGGAGACGGAGACGGAGACGGAGACCGAGACAGAGACAGAGACAGAGACAGAGACAGAGACAGGGAGAGGGACAGGGACAGGGACACACACAGAGACAGAGACAGAGACAGAGGCAGAGA
>OX243803.1:16160000-16162500 GCA_945859595.2 Megachile willughbiella | reverse complement strand
GACAGAGATGGTGACAAAGGCAGAGACAGAGACAGCGGCAGAGGTGGAGACAGAGACGGGAACAGAGACAGAGACAGAGATAGGGACAGAGACAGAGACAGAGACAGAGACAGGTACAGAGACAGAGACAGAGACAGAGACAGAGACAGAGACAGAGACAGCGACAGAGACGGAGACAGAGACAGAGACAGAGACACAGACAGAGACAGAGACAGAGACAGAGACAGAGACAGGGACAGAGACAGAGACAGAGACAGAGACAGCGACAGAGACAGAGACAGAGACAGACACAGAGACAAAGACGAAGACAAAGACGGAGACAAAGACGCAGACAAAGACGGAAACAAAGACGGAGGCAAAGATGGAGACAAAGGCGGAGACAAAGATGGAGACACAGTCGGAGACAAACACGGAGACAAAGACAGAGACGAAGACAGAGAGAGACCGAGACAGAGACGAAGACAGAGAGAGAGACCGAGACAGAGACAGAGACAGAGACAGAGACAGAGATGGTGACAAAGGCAGAGACAGAGACAGCGGCAGAAGTGGAGACAGAGACGGGAACAGAGACAGAGACAGAGATAGGGACAGAGACAGAGACAGAGACAGAGACAGGGACAGAGACAGAGACAGAGACAGAGACAGAGACAGAGACAGAGACAGAGACGGAGACAGAGACAGAGACAGAGACACAGACAGAGACAGAGACAGAGACAGAGACAGAGACAGGGACAGAGACAGAGACAGAGACAGAGACAGCGACAGAGACAGAGACAGAGACAGAGACAGAGACAGAGACAGCGGCAGAGAAAGAGACAGAGACAGAGACAGAGACAGAGACAGAGACAGAGACAGAGACAGAGACAGAGACAGAGACAGAGACAGAGACAGAGACAGAGACAGAGCCATAGACAGAGACAGAGACAGTGACACATACAGAGACAGAGACAGAGACAGAGACAGAGACAGAGACAGAGACAGGGACAGGGACAGCGACACAGACAGAGACAGAGGCAGAGACAGAGACAGAGACAGAGACCGAGGCGGAGACGGAGACGGAGGCAGAGACGGAGACGGAGACCGAGACAGAGACAGAGACAGAGACAGAGACAGCAACAGAGGCGGAGGCGGTGACAGAGGCAGAGACAGAGACAGAGATAGAGACAAAGACGGAGACAAAGACTGAGACAAAGATGGAGACACAGACGGAGACAAATACGGAGACAAAGACAGAGACGAAGACAGACAGAGGCAGAGACAGAGACAGAGACAGAGACAGAGACGGAGACGGAGACAGAGACAGAGACAGAGACAGAGACAGAGACAGAGACAGAGACAGAGACAGAGACAGAGACAGGGACAGGGACAGAGACAGAGACAGAGACAGAGACAGAGACACAGACAGGGGCAGAGACAGAGACAGAGACAGAGACAGAGACAGAGACAGAGACAGAGACATAGACAGAGAGAGAGACAGAGACATAGACAGAGACAGAGACAAAGACGGAGACAGAGACAGAGACTGAGACAGAGACAGAGGCAGAGACAGAGACAGAGTCAGAGACAGAGACAGAGACAGAGACAGAGACAGAGACAGAGCCAGAGCCATAGACAGAGACAGAGACAGAGCCATAGACAGAGACAGAGACAGTGACACATACAGAGACAGAGACAGAGACAGAGACAGAGACAGAGACAGAGACAGGGACAGGGACAGCGACACAGACAGAGACAGAGGCAGAGACAGAGACAGAGACAGAGACCGAGGCGGAGACGGAGACGGAGGCAGAGACGGAGACAGAGACAGAGGCAGAGACAGAGACACAGACAGAGACAGGGACACACACAGAGGCAGAGACAGAGACAGCGACAGCGACAGAGACAGAGACGGAGACGGAGACGGAGACAGAAACAGAGACAGGGACAGAGACAGAGACGGAGACAGAGACAGAGACAGAGACAGAGATGGAGACCGAGAGAGAGGCAGAGAGAGAGAGAGAGAGCGAGACAGAGTCAGAGACAGAGACAGAGACAGAGATGGTGACAAAGGCAGAGACAGAGACAGCGGCAGAGGTGGAGACAGAGACGGGAACAGAGACAGAGACAGATATAGGAACAGAGACAGAGACAGAGACAGAGACAGGTACAGAGACAGAGACAGAGACAGAGACAGAGACAGAGACAGAGACAGAGACGGAGACAGAGACAGAGACAGAGACACAGACAGAGACAGAGACAGAGACAGAGACAGAGACAGGGACAGAGACAGAGACAGAGACAGAGACAGCGACAGAGACAGAGACAGAGACAGAGACGGAGACAGAGACAGAGGCAGAGACAGAGACAGGGACAGGTTCAGGGACAGAGACAGAGACAGAGACAGAGACACAGACAGGGGCAGAGACAGAGACAGAGACAGAGACAGAGACAGAGACCGAGACGGAGACGAAGACAGAGACGGAGACAGGGACAGAGGCAGAGACAGAGACGGAGACAGAGT
>OX243803.1:15737500-16077500 GCA_945859595.2 Megachile willughbiella | reverse complement strand
CAGGGGCAGAGACAGAGACAGAGAGAGAGACAGAGACTGAGACAGAGACAGAGGCAGAGACAGGGACAGAGACAGAGACAGGGGCAGAGACAGAGACAGAGACAGAGGCATAGACGGAGACAGAGACAGAGACAGAGACAGAGACAGAGACAGAGACAGAGACAGAGACAGAGACAGAGACAGAGACAGAGACAGAGACAGAGACAGAGACAGAGACAGAGACAGAGACAGAGACAGAGACAGAGACAGAGACAGAGACAGAGACAGAGACAGAGACAGAGACAGAGACAGAGACAGAGACAGAGACAGAGACAGAGACAGAGACAGAGACAGAGACAGAGACAGAGACAGAGACAAAGACAGCGACAGGGACAGGGAGAGGGACAGGGACAGAGACAGAGGCAGAGACAGAGACAGAGACAGAGACAGAGACAGAAACAGAGACAGAGACAGAGGCAGAGACAGAGACAGAGACAGAGACGGAGACAGAGGCAGAGACACAGACAGAGACAAAGACAGAGACAGAAACAGGGACAGAGACAGAGACAGAAACAGAGGCAGAGACAGAGACAAAGACAGAGACAGAGACAGAGACACAGACAGAGACAGAGACAGAGACGGAGACAGAGACAGAGACACATGCATAGACAGAGACAGAGACAGCGACAGGGGCAGGGACAGGGACAGAGACAGAGGCAGAGGCAGAGACAGAGACAGAGACAGAGACAGAAACAGAGACAGAGACAGATACGGGGACAGAGACAGAGGCAGAGACAGAGACAGAGACAGAGACAGAGACAGAGACAGAGACAGGGACAGGGACAGAGACAGAGACAGAGACAGAGACAGAGACAGAGACAGAGACAGAGACAGAGTCAGAGGCAGAGACAGAGACAGAGACGGAGACAAAGACCGAGACAGAGGCAGAGACACAGACAGAGACAGAGATAGAGGCAGAGACAGAGACAGGGACAGGGACAGGGAGAGAGACAGAGACAGAGACAGAGACAGAGACAGAGACAGAGACAGAGACAGAGACAGAGACAGAGACGGAGACAAAGACCGAGACAGAGGCAGAGACACAGACAGAGACAGAGACACAGACAGAGACAGAGACAGAGACAGAGACAGAGTCAGAGACAGAGACAGAGACAGAAACAGAGACAGAGACAGAGGCAGAGACAGAGACAGAGACAGAGACAGAGACGGAGACAGAGGCAGAGACACAGACAGAGACAAAGACAGAGGCAGAAACAGAGACAGAGACAGAGACAGAGACAGAGGCAGAGACTGAGACTGAGACTGAGACAGAGACAGAGACAGAGACAGAGACGGAGACAAAGACCGAGACAGAGGCAGAGACAAAGACAAAGACAGAGACAGAGACAGAGACACAGACAGAGACAGAGACAGAGCCGGAGACAGAGACAGAGACACATGCATAGACAGAGACAGAGACAGCGACAGGGACAGGGACAGAGACAGAGGCAGAGGCAGAGACAGAGACAGAGACAGAGACAGAAACAGAGACAGAGACAGATACGGGGACAGAGACAGAGGCAGATACGGGGACAGAGACAGAGGCAGAGACAGAGACAGAGACAGAGACAGGGGCAGAGACAGAGACAGAGACAGAGACAGAGACTGAGACAGAGACAGAGGCAGAGACAGGGACAGAGACAGAGACAGGGGCAGAGACAGAGACAGAGACAGAGACAGAGGCATAGACGGAGACAGAGACAGAGACAGAGACAGAGACAGAGACAGAGACAGAGACAGAGACAGAGACAGAGACACAGACAGAGACAGAGACACAGACAGACACGGCGACAGGGACAGGGAGAGGGACAGGGACAGAGACAGAGGCAGAGACAGAGACAGAGACAGAGACAGAGACAGAAGCAGAGACAGAGACAGATACGGGGACAGAGACAGAGGCAGAGATAGAGACAGAGACAGAGACGGAGACAGAGGCAGAGGCACAGACACAGACAGAGACAAACACAGAGAAAGGGACAGAGACAGAGACAGAGACAGAGACAGAGACAGAGACAGAGACAGAGACAGAGGCAGAGACTGAGACTGAGACTGAGACAGAGACAGAGACAGAGACAGAGACAGAGACGGAGACAAAGACCGAGACAGAGGCAGAGACAAAGACAAAGACAGAGACTGAGACAGAGGCAGAGGCAGAGACAGAGACAGAGACAGAGACAGGGGCAGAGACAGAGACAGAGACAGAGGCAGAGACAGAGACAGAGGCATAGACGGAGACAGAGACAGAGACGGAGACAGAGACAGAGATAGAGACATAGACAGAGACAGAGAGCACAGACACAGAGACGGATACACAAATACATAGGCGCACAGACAGAGACACAGATTAAGACACACGGAGACAGAAGCAGAGACACAGAGACAGAGACAAGGAGACTTAGACACAGAGACAGAGACGCAGAGACAGAGACAGAGACAGAGACACAGAGACAGAGACACAGAGACACAGAGACAGAGACAGAGAAACAGAGACAGAGACACAGAGAGAGCGACACAGAGACAGAGACACAGAGACGGAGGCAGAGACAGAGACAGAGTCAGAGTGAGAGACAGAGACACAGAGCACAGACACAGAGACGGATACACAAATACATAGGCGCACAGACAGAGACACAGATTAAGACACACGGAGACAGAAGCAGAGACACAGAGACAGAGACGCAGAGACAGAGACAGAGACAGAGGCAGAGACAGAGACAGAGACAGAGACAGAGGGAGAGACAGCGACAGAGACAGAGACAGAGACAGAGACAGAGACAGAAACAGAGACAGAGACAGATACGGGGACAGAGACAGAGGCGGAGATAGAGACAGAGACAGAGACGGAGACAGAGGCAGAGGCACAGACACAGACAGAGACAAAGACAGAGACAGGGACAGAGACAGAGACAGAGACAGAGACAGAGACAGAGACAGAGACAGAGACAGAGACAGAGACAGAGACAGAGGCAGAGACTGAGACTGAGACTGAGACAGAGACAGAGACAGAGACAGAGACGGAGACAAAGACCGAGACAGAGGCAGAGACAAAGACAAAGACAGAGACAGAGACAGAGACAGAGACACAGACAGAGACAGAGACAGAGCCGGAGACAGAGACAGAGACACATGCATAGACAGAGACAGAGACAGCGACAGGGACAGGGACAGAGACAGAGGCAGAGGCAGAGACAGAGACAGAGACAGAGACAGAGACAGAAACAGAGACAGAGACAGATACGGGGACAGAGACAGAGGCAGATACGGGGACAGAGACAGAGGCAGAGACAGAGACAGAGACAGAGACAGGGGCAGAGACAGAGACAGAGAGAGAGACAGAGACTGAGACAGAGACAGAGGCAGAGACAGGGACAGAGACAGAGACAGGGGCAGAGACAGAGACAGAGACAGAGGCATAGACGGAGACAGAGACAGAGACAGAGACAGAGACAGAGACAGAGACAGAGACAGAGACAGAGACAGAGACAGAGACAGAGACAGAGACAGAGACAGAGACAGAGACAGAGACAGAGACAGAGACAGAGACAGAGACAGAGACAGAGACAGAGACAGAGACAGAGACAGAGACAGAGACAGAGACAGAGACAGAGACAGAGACAGAGACAGAGACAGAGACAGAGACAGAGACAGAGACAAAGACAGCGACAGGGACAGGGAGAGGGACAGGGACAGAGACAGAGGCAGAGACAGAGACAGAGACAGAGACAGAGACAGAAACAGAGACAGAGACAGAGGCAGAGACAGAGACAGAGACAGAGACGGAGACAGAGGCAGAGACACAGACAGAGACAAAGACAGAGACAGAAACAGGGACAGAGACAGAGACAGAAACAGAGGCAGAGACAGAGACAAAGACAGAGACAGAGACAGAGACACAGACAGAGACAGAGACAGAGACGGAGACAGAGACAGAGACACATGCATAGACAGAGACAGAGACAGCGACAGGGGCAGGGACAGGGACAGAGACAGAGGCAGAGGCAGAGACAGAGACAGAGACAGAGACAGAAACAGAGACAGAGACAGATACGGGGACAGAGACAGAGGCAGAGACAGAGACAGAGACAGAGACAGAGACAGAGACAGAGACAGGGACAGGGACAGAGACAGAGACAGAGACAGAGACAGAGACAGAGTCAGAGGCAGAGACAGAGACAGAGACGGAGACAAAGACCGAGACAGAGGCAGAGACACAGACAGAGACAGAGATAGAGGCAGAGACAGAGACAGGGACAGGGACAGGGAGAGAGACAGAGACAGAGACAGAGACAGAGACAGAGACAGAGACAGAGACAGAGACAGAGACAGAGACGGAGACAAAGACCGAGACAGAGGCAGAGACACAGACAGAGACAGAGACACAGACAGAGACAGAGACAGAGACAGAGACAGAGTCAGAGACAGAGACAGAGACAGAAACAGAGACAGAGACAGAGGCAGAGACAGAGACAGAGACAGAGACAGAGACGGAGACAGAGGCAGAGACACAGACAGAGACAAAGACAGAGGCAGAAACAGAGACAGAGACAGAGACAGAGACAGAGGCAGAGACTGAGACTGAGACTGAGACAGAGACAGAGACAGAGACAGAGACGGAGACAAAGACCGAGACAGAGGCAGAGACAAAGACAAAGACAGAGACAGAGACAGAGACACAGACAGAGACAGAGACAGAGCCGGAGACAGAGACAGAGACACATGCATAGACAGAGACAGAGACAGCGACAGGGACAGGGACAGAGACAGAGGCAGAGGCAGAGACAGAGACAGAGACAGAGACAGAAACAGAGACAGAGACAGATACGGGGACAGAGACAGAGGCAGATACGGGGACAGAGACAGAGGCAGAGACAGAGACAGAGACAGAGACAGGGGCAGAGACAGAGACAGAGACAGAGACAGAGACTGAGACAGAGACAGAGGCAGAGACAGGGACAGAGACAGAGACAGGGGCAGAGACAGAGACAGAGACAGAGACAGAGGCATAGACGGAGACAGAGACAGAGACAGAGACAGAGACAGAGACAGAGACAGAGACAGAGACAGAGACAGAGACAGAGACAGAGACAGAGACAGAGACAGAGACAGAGACAGAGACAGAGACAGAGACAGAGACAGAGACAGAGACAGAGACAGAGACAGAGACAGAGACAGAGACAGAGACAGAGACAGAGACAGAGACAGAGACAGAGACAGAGACAGAGACAGAGACAGAGACAGAGACAGAGACAGAGACAGAGACAGAGACAGAGACAGAGACAGAGACAGAGACAGAGACAGAGACAGAGACAGAGACAGAGACAGAGACAGAGACAGAGACAGAGACAGAGACAGAGACAGAGACAGAGACAGATAAAGAGACAGAGACAGAGACAGATGCATAGACAGAGACTGAGACAGAGACAAAGACAGCGACAGGGACAGGGAGAGGGACAGGGACAGAGACAGAGGCAGAGACAGAGACAGAGACAGAGACAGAGACAGAAACAGAGACAGAGACAGAGGCAGAGACAGAGACAGAGACAGAGACGGAGACAGAGGCAGAGACACAGACAGAGACAAAGACAGAGACAGAAACAGGGACAGAGACAGAGACAGAAACAGAGACAGAGACAGAGACAAAGACAGAGACAGAGACAGAGACACAGACAGAGACAGAGACAGAGGCGGAGACAGAGACAGAGACACATGCATAGACAGAGACAGAGACAGCGACAGGAGCAGGGACAGGGACAGAGACAGAGGCAGAGGCAGAGACAGAGACAGAGACAGAGACAGAAACAGAGACAGAGACAGATACGGGGACAGAGACAGAGGCAGAGACAGAGACAGAGACAGAGACAGAGACAGAGACAGAGACAGGGACAGGGACAGAGACAGAGACAGAGACAGAGACAGAGACAGAGACAGAGACAGAGACAGAGTCAGAGTGAGAGACAGAGACACAGAGCACAGACACAGAGACGGATACACAAATACATAGGCGCACAGACAGAGACACAGATTAAGACACACGGAGACAGAAGCAGAGACACAGAGACAGAGACGCAGAGACAGAGACAGAGACAGAGGCAGAGACAGAGACAGAGACAGAGACAGAGGGAGAGACAGCGACAGAGACAGAGACAGAGACAGAGACAGAGACAGAAACAGAGACAGAGACAGATACGGGGACAGAGACAGAGGCAGAGATAGAGACAGAGACAGAGACGGAGACAGAGGCAGAGGCACAGACACAGACAGAGACAAAGACAGAGACAGGGACAGAGACAGAGACAGAGACAGAGACAGAGACAGAGACAGAGACAGAGACAGAGACAGAGGCAGAGACTGAGACTGAGACTGAGACAGAGACAGAGACAGAGACAGAGACGGAGACAAAGACCGAGACAGAGGCAGAGACAAAGACAAAGACAGAGACAGAGACAGAGACACAGACAGAGACAGAGACAGAGCCGGAGACAGAGACAGAGACACATGCATAGACAGAGACAGAGACAGCGACAGGGACAGGGACTGAGACAGAGGCAGAGGCAGAGACAGAGACAGAGACAGAGACAGAAACAGAGACAGAGACAGATACGGGGACAGAGACAGAGGCAGATACGGGGACAGAGACAGAGGCAGAGACAGAGACAGAGACAGAGACAGGGGCAGAGACAGAGACAGAGACAGAGACAGAGACTGAGACAGAGACAGAGGCAGAGACAGGGACAGAGACAGAGACAGGGGCAGAGACAGAGACAGAGACAGAGACAGAGGCATAGACGGAGACAGAGACAGAGACAGAGACAGAGACAGAGACAGAGACAGAGACAGAGACAGAGACAGAGACAGAGACAGAGACAGAGACAGAGACAGAGACAGAGACAGAGACAGAGACAGAGACAGAGACAGAGACAGAGACAGAGACAGAGACAGAGACAGAGACAGAGACAGAGACAGAGACAGAGACAGAGACAGAGACAGAGACAGAGACAGAGACAGAGACAGAGACAGAGACAGAGACAGAGACAGAGACAGAGACAGAGACAGAGACAGAGACAGAGACAGAGACAGAGACAGAGACAGAGACAGAGACAGAGACAGAGACAGAGACAGAGACAGAGACAGAGACAGAGACAGAGACAGAGACAGAGACAGATGCATAGACAGAGACTGAGACAGAGACAAAGACAGCGACAGGGACAGGGAGAGGGACAGGGACAGAGACAGAGGCAGAGACAGAGACAGAGACAGAGACAGAGACAGAGACAGAAACAGAGACAGAGACAGAGGCAGAGACAGAGACAGAGACAGAGACGGAGACAGAGGCAGAGACACAGACAGAGACAAAGACAGAGACAGGAACAGGGACAGAGACAGAGACAGAAACAGAGACAGAGACAGAGACAAAGACAGAGACAGAGACAGAGACACAGACAGAGACAGAGACAGAGACGGAGACAGAGACAGAGACACATGCATAGACAGAGACAGAGACAGCGACAGGGGCAGGGACAGGGACAGAGACAGAGGCAGAGGCAGAGACAGAGACAGAGACAGAGACAGAAACAGAGACAGAGACAGATACGGGGACAGAGACAGAGGCAGAGACAGAGACAGAGACAGAGACAGAGACAGAGACAGAGACAGGGACAGGGACAGAGACAGAGACAGAGACAGAGACAGAGACAGAGACAGAGACAGAGACAGAGTCAGAGGCAGAGACAGAGACAGAGACGGAGACAAAGACCGAGACAGAGGCAGAGACACAGACAGAGACAGAGATAGAGACAGAGACAGAGACGGAGACAGAGGCAGAGGCACAGACACAGACAGAGACAGAGACAGAGACAGAGACAGAGACGGAGACAAAGACCGAGACAGACGCAGAGATTGAGACAGAGGCAGAGACAGAGACGAAGGCAGAGACTGAGACTGAGACAGAGACACAGACAGAGGCAGAGACAGAGACGGAGGCAGAGACTGAGACTGAGACAGAGACCGACAGAGACAGAGACAGAGACAGAGACAGAGACAGAGACGGAGACAAAGACCGAGACAGAGGCAGAGAAACAGACAGAGACAGAGACAGAGACAGGGACAGAGACAGAGACGGAGACAAAAACCGAGACAGAGGCAGAGACACAGACAGAGACAGAGACAGAGACAGAGACAGAGACAGAGACAGGGACAGAGACGGAGACAGTGACAGAGACAGAGACAGAGACAGAGACAGCGACAGAGACGGAGACACAGACAGAGACAGAGACAGAGACAGAGACAGAGACAGAAACAGAGACAGAGACAGAGACTGAGACAGAGACAGAGACAGAGACAGAGACAGAGACAGAGACAGAGACAGCGACAGGGACAGGGAGAGGGACAGGGACAGAGACAGAGGGAGAGACAGAAACAGAGACAGAGACAGAGGCAGAGACAGAGACAGAGACAGAGACGGAGACAGAGGCAGAGACACAGACAGAGACAAAGACAGAGGCAGAAACAGGGACAGAGACATAGACAGAAACAGAGACAGACACAGAGACAAAGACAGAGACAGAGACAGAGACACAGACAGAGACAGAGACAGAGACAGAGACGGAGACAGAGACAGAGACAGAGATAGAGACGGACGCAGAGACTGAGACAGAGGCAGAGACAGAGAGAGAGACAGAGACAGAGACAGTGACAGAGAAAGAGACAGAGACAGAGACAGAGACAGAGACAGAGACAGAGACGGAGACAGAGACAGAGACAGAGACAGAGACAGAGACAGAGACAGAGACAGAGACAGAGACAGAGACAGAGACAGAGACAGAGACAGAGACAGAGACAGAGACAGAGACAGAGGCAGGGACAGAGACAGAGACAGGGGCAGAGACAGAGACAGAGACAGAGACAGAGGCATAGACGGAGACAGAGACAGAGACAGAGACAGAGACAGAGACAGAGACAGAGACAGAGACAGAGACAGAGACACAGACAGAGACAGAGACACAGACAGAGACAGAAGCAGAGACAGAGACAGATACGGGGACAGAGACAGAGGCAGAGATAGAGACAGAGACAGAGACGGAGACAGAGGCAGAGGCACAGACACAGACAGAGACAAACACAGAGAAAGGGACAGAGACAGAGACAGAGACAGAGACAGAGACAGAGACAGAGACAGAGACAGAGGCAGAGACTGAGACTGAGACTGAGACAGAGACAGAGACAGAGACAGAGACAGAGACGGAGACAAAGACCGAGACAGAGGCAGAGACAAAGACAAAGACAGAGACTGAGACAGAGGCAGAGGCAGAGACAGAGACAGAGACAGAGACAGGGGCAGAGACAGAGACAGAGACAGAGACAGAGACAGAGACAGAGGCATAGACGGAGACAGAGACAGAGACGGAGACAGAGACAGAGATAGAGACAGAGACAGAGACAGAGAGCACAGACACAGAGACGGATACACAAATACATAGGCGCACAGACAGAGACACAGATTAAGACACACGGAGACAGAAGCAGAGACACAGAGACAGAGACAAGGAGACTTAGACACAGAGACAGAGACGCAGAGACAGAGACAGAGACAGAGACACAGAGACAGAGACACAGAGACACAGAGACAGAGACAGAGAAACAGAGACAGAGACACAGAGAGAGCGACACAGAGACAGAGACACAGAGACGGAGGCAGAGACAGAGACAGAGTCAGAGTGAGAGACAGAGACACAGAGCACAGACACAGAGACGGATACACAAATACATAGGCGCACAGACAGAGACACAGATTAAGACACACGGAGACAGAAGCAGAGACACAGAGACAGAGACGCAGAGACAGAGACAGAGACAGAGGCAGAGACAGAGACAGAGACAGAGACAGAGGGAGAGACAGCGACAGAGACAGAGACAGAGACAGAGACAGAGACAGAAACAGAGACAGAGACAGATACGGGGACAGAGACAGAGGCAGAGATAGAGACAGAGACAGAGACGGAGACAGAGGCAGAGGCACAGACACAGACTGAGACAAAGACAGAGGCAGGGACAGAGACAGAGACAGAGACAGAGACAGAGACAGAGACAGAGACAGAGACAGAGACAGAGACAGAGACAGAGGCAGAGACTGAGACTGAGACTGAGACAGAGACAGAGACAGAGACAGAGACGGAGACAAAGACCGAGACAGAGGCAGAGACAAAGACAAAGACAGAGACAGAGACAGAGACAGAGACACAGACAGAGACAGAGACAGAGCCGGAGACAGAGACAGAGACACATGCATAGACAGAGACAGAGACAGCGACAGGGACAGGGACAGAGACAGAGGCAGAGGCAGAGACAGAGACAGAGACAGAGACAGAAACAGAGACAGAGACAGATACGGGGACAGAGACAGAGGCAGATACGGGGACAGAGACAGAGGCAGAGACAGAGACAGAGACAGAGACAGGGGCAGAGACAGAGACAGAGACAGAGACAGAGACTGAGACAGAGACAGAGGCAGAGACAGGGACAGAGACAGAGACAGGGGCAGAGACAGAGACAGAGACAGAGACAGAGGCATAGACGGAGACAGAGACAGAGACAGAGACAGAGACAGAGACAGAGACAGAGACAGAGACAGAGACAGAGACAGAGACAGAGACAGAGACAGAGACAGAGACAGAGACAGAGACAGAGACAGAGACAGAGACAGAGACAGAGACAGAGACAGAGACAGAGACAGAGACAGAGACACAGACAGAGACAGAGGCAGAGACGGAGACAGAGACAGAGACACATGCATAGACAGAGACAGAGACAGAGACAGAGACAGAGACAGAGACAGAGACAGAGACAGAGACAGAGACAGAGACAGAGACACAGACAGAGACAGAGACAGAGACAGAGACAGATACACAGACAGAGACAGAGACAGAGACAGAGACAGAGACAGAGACAGAGACAGAGACAGAGACAGAGACAGAGACAGAGACAGAGACAGAGACAGAGACACAGACAGAGACAGAGACAGAGACAGAGACACAGACAGAGACAGAGACACAGACAGACACGGCGACAGGGACAGGGAGAGGGACAGGGACAGAGACAGAGGCAGAGACAGAGACAGAGACAAACACAGAGACAGGGACAGAGACAGAGACAGAGACAGAGACAGAGACAGAGACAGAGACAGAGACAGAGGCAGAGACTGAGACTGAGACTGAGACAGAGACAGAGACAGAGACAGAGACAGAGACGGAGACAAAGACCGAGACAGAGGCAGAGACAAAGACAAAGACAGAGACTGAGACAGAGGCAGAGGCAGAGACAGAGACAGAGACAGAGACAGGGGCAGAGACAGAGACAGAGACAGAGACAGAGACAAGGAGACTTAGACACAGAGACAGAGACGCAGAGACAGAGGCAGAGACAGAGACAGAGACAGAGACAGAGACAGAAGCAGAGACAGAGACAGATACGGGGACAGAGACAGAGGCAGAGATAGAGACAGAGACAGAGACGGAGACAGAGGCAGAGGCACAGACACAGACAGAGACAAACACAGAGACAGGGACAGAGACAGAGACTGAGACTGAGACAGAGACAGAGACAGAGACAGAGACAGAGACAGAGACGGAGACAAAGACCGAGACAGAGGCAGAGACAAAGACAAAGACAGAGACTGAGACAGAGGCAGAGGCAGAGACAGAGACAGAGACAGAGACAGGGGCAGAGACAGAGACAGAGACAGAGACAGAGACAGAGACAGAGGCATAGACGGAGACAGAGACAGAGACAGAGACAGAGCCAGAGACAGAGAGCACAGACACAGAGACGGATACACAAATACATAGGCGCACAGACAGAGACACAGATTAAGACACACGGAGACAGAAGCAGAGACACAGAGACAGAGACAAGGAGACTTAGACACAGAGACAGAGACGCAGAGACAGAGACAGAGACAGAGACACAGAGACAGAGACAGAGACACAGAGACAGAGACACGGAGACAGAGACACGGAGACAGAGACACGGAGACAGAGACTCGGAGACAGAGACACAGAGACAGAGACACAAAGACAGAGACACAGAGACGGAGACACAGAGACAGAGACACAGAGACAGAGACACAGAGACAGAGACAGAGACAGAGACAGAGACACAGAGACAGAGACACAGAGACACAGAGACAGAGACAGAGAAACAGAGACAGAGACACAGAGAGAGCGACACAGAGACAGAGACACAGAGACAGAGACAGAGACAGAGACAGAGTCAGAGTGAGAGACAGGGACACAGAGCACAGACACAGAGACGGATACACAAATACATAGGCGCACAGACAGAGACACAGATTAAGACACACGGAGACAGAAGCAGAGACACAGAGACAGAGACAAGGAGACTTAGACACAGAGACAGAGACAGAGTCAGAGACAGAGACACAGAGCACAGACACATAGACGGATACACAGATACATAGGCGCACAGACAGAGACACAGATTAAGACACACGGTGACAGAGGCAGAGACACAGAGACAGAGACAAGGAGACTTAGACACATCGACAGAGACACGGTGACAGAGACACAGAGACAGCGACACAGAGCACAGACACAGAGACGGATACACAGATACATAGGCGCACAGACAGAGACACAGATTAAGACACACGGAGACAGAGGCAGAGACACAGAGACAGAGACAAGGAGACTTAGACACATCGACAGAGACACAGAGACAGAGACAGAGACAGAGGCATAGACGGAGACAGAGACGGAGACAGAGACAGAGACAGAGACAGAGACAGAGACAGAGACAGAGACAGAGACAGAGACAGAGACAGAGACAGAGACAGAGACAGAGACAGAGACAGAGACAGAGACAGAGACAGAGACAGAGACAGAGACAGAGACAGAGACAGAGACAGAGACAGAGACAGAGACAGAGACAGAGACAGAGACAGAGACAGAGACAGAGACAGAGACAGAGACAGAGACAGAGACAGAGACAGAGACAGAGACAGAGACAGAGACAGAGACAGAGACACAGAGACAGAGACACAGAGACAGAGACAGAGGCAGAGACACAGAGACAGAGACACAGAGACACAGAGACAGAGACAGAGAAACAGAGACAGAGACACAGAGAGAGCGACACAGAGACAGAGACACAGAGACAGAGACAGAGACAGAGACAGAGTCAGAGACAGAGACACAGAGCACAGACACAGAGACGGATACACAAATACATAGGCGCACAACCAGAGACACAGATTGAGACACACGGAGACAGAGGCAGAGACACAGAGACAGAGACAAGGAGACTTAGACACATCGACAGAGACACGGAGACAGAGACACAGAGACAGTTACACAGAGACAGAGACACAGAGACAGAGACACAGAGGCAGAGACACAGAGACAGAGACACAGAGACAGAGACACTGCGACAGAGACACAGAGACAGAGACACAGATACAGAGACACAGAGACAGAGACACAGAGACAGAGACAGAGACACAGAGACAGAGACACGGAGACAGAGACACGGAGACAGAGACACGGAGACAGAGACTCGGAGACAGAGACACAGAGACAGAGACACAAAGACAGAGACACAGAGACGGAGACACAGAGACAGAGACACAGAGACAGAGACACAGAGACAGAGACAGAGACAGAGACAGAGACACAGAGACAGAGACACAGAGACACAGAGACAGAGACAGAGAAACAGAGACAGAGACACAGAGAGAGCGACACAGAGACAGAGACACAGAGACAGAGACAGAGACAGAGACAGAGACACAGAGCACAGACACATAGACGGATACACAGATACATAGGCGCACAGACAGAGACACAGATTAAGACACACGGAGACAGAGGCAGAGACACAGAGACAGAGACAAGGAGACTTAGACACATCGACAGAGACACGGTGACAGAGACACAGAGACAGCGACACAGAGCACAGACACAGAGACGGATACACAGATACATAGGCGCACAGACAGAGACACAGATTAAGACACACGGAGACAGAGGCAGAGACACAGAGACAGAGACAAGGAGACTTAGACACATCGACAGAGACACAGAGACAGAGACACAGAGACAGAGACACAGAGACAGAGACAGGCAGACGTAGGCACAGAGACAGAGAAACAGATACAGAGACAGAGACACAGACACAGATTCACAGGGACAGAGACAAAGAGACAGAGGCACCTAGACAGAGACACAGAGACAGAGACAGACACACAGAGACAGAGACACGGAGACAGAGACAGAGACAGAGAGAGAGACAGCGACAGAGACAGAGACACAGAGACACAGAGACAGAAACAGAGACAGAGGCACAGATACCGAGACACAGACACAGAGACACAGAGACGGAGTCACAGAGACAGAGACACAGGGTCAAAGACACATAGACAGAGACACAGGGTCAAAGACACATAGACAGAGGCACAGAGATAGGGACACAGAGACAGGGACACAGAAACATAGATGCAGAAACAGAGACAGAGGCAAAGACAGAGACAGAGACAGAGACAGAGACAGAGACAGAGACAGAGACAGAGACAGAGACAGAGACAGAGACAGAGACAGAGACAGAGGGAGAGACAGCGACAGAGACAGAGACAGAGACAGAGACAGAGACAGAGACAGAGACAGAGACACAGACAGAGACAGAGACAGAGACGGAGACAGAGACAGAGACACATGCATAGACAGAGACAGAGAAAGAGACAGCGACAGGGACAGGGAGAAGAACAGGGAGAGAGACAGAGGCAGTGGCAGAGACAGAGACAGAGACAGAGACGGACGCAGAGACTGAGACAGAAACAGAGACAGAGAGAGAGACAGAGACAGAGACAGAGACAGAGACAGAGACAGAGACAGAGACAGAGAGCACAGATACAGAGACGGATACACAAATACATAGGCGCACAGATAGAGACACAGATTAAGACACACGGAGACAGAAGCAGAGACACAGAGACAGAGACAAGGAGACTTAGACACAGAGACAGAGACGCAGAGACAGAGACAGAGACAGAGACACAGAGACAGAGACACAGAGACACAGAGAGAGCGACACAGAGACAGTGACACAGAGACGGAGACAGAGACAGAGACAGAGTCAGAGTGAGAGACAGAGACACAGAGCACAGACACAGAGACGGATACACAAATACATAGGCGCACAGACAGAGACACAGATTAAGACACACGGAGACAGAAGCAGAGACACAGAGACAGAGACAAGGAGACTTAGACACAGAGACAGAGACGCAGAGACAGAGACAGAGACAGAGGCAGAGACAGAGACAGAGACAGAGACAGAGGGAGAGACAGCGACAGAGACAGAGACAGAGACAGAGACAGAGACAGAGACAGAGACAGAAACAGAGACAGAGACAGATACGGGGACAGAGACAGAGGCAGAGATAGAGACAGAGACAGAGACGGAGACAGAGGCAGAGGCACAGACACAGACAGAGACAAAGACAGAGACAGGGACAGAGACAGAGACAGAGACAGAGACAGAGACAGAGACAGAGACAGAGACAGAGACAGAGACAGAGACAGAGGCAGAGACTGAGACTGAGACTGAGACAGAGACAGAGACAGAGACAGAGACGGAGACAAAGACCGAGACAGAGGCAGAGACAAAGACAAAGACAGAGACAGAGAAACAGAGACAGAGACACAGAGAGAGCGACACAGAGACAGAGACACAGAGACAGAGACAGAGACAGAGTCAGAGTGAGAGACAGGGACACAGAGCACAGACACAGAGACGGATACACAAATACATAGGCGCACAGACAGAGACACAGATTAAGACACACGGAGACAGAAGCAGAGACACAGAGACAGAGACAAGGAGACTTAGACACAGAGACAGAGACAGAGTCAGAGACAGAGACACAGAGCACAGACACATAGACGGATACACAGATACATAGGCGCACAGACAGAGACACAGATTAAGACACACGGAGACAGAGGCAGAGACACAGAGACAGAGACAAGGAGACTTAGACACATCGACAGAGACACGGTGACAGAGACACAGAGACAGCGACACAGAGCACAGACACAGAGACGGATACACAGATACATAGGCGCACAGACAGAGACACAGATTAAGACACACGGAGACAGAGGCAGAGACACAGAGACAGAGACAAGGAGACTTAGACACATCGACAGAGACACAGAGACAGAGACACAGAGACAGAGACACAGAGACAGAGACAGGCAGACGTAGGCACAGAGACAGAGAAACAGATACAGAGACAGAGACACAGACACAGATTCACAGGGACAGAGACAAAGAGACAGAGGCACCTAGACAGAGACACAGAGACAGAGACAGACACACAGAGACAGAGACACGGAGACAGAGACAGAGACAGAGAGAGAGACAGCGACAGAGACAGAGACACAGAGACACAGAGACAGAAACAGAGACAGAGGCACAGATACCGAGACACAGACACAGAGACACAGAGACGGAGTCACAGAGACAGAGACACAGGGTCAAAGACACATAGACAGAGACACAGGGTCAAAGACACATAGACAGAGGCACAGAGATAGGGACACAGAGACAGGGACACAGAAACATAGATGCAGAAACAGAGACAGAGGCAAAGACAGAGACAGAGACAGAGACAGAGACAGAGACAGAGACAGAGACAGAGACAGAGACAGAGACAGAGACAGAGACAGAGACAGAGGGAGAGACAGCGACAGAGACAGAGACAGAGACAGAGACAGAGACAGAGACAGAGACACAGACAGAGACAGAGACAGAGACGGAGACAGAGACAGAGACACATGCATAGACAGAGACAGAGAAAGAGACAGCGACAGGGACAGGGAGAAGAACAGGGAGAGAGACAGAGGCAGTGGCAGAGACAGAGACAGAGACAGAGACGGACGCAGAGACTGAGACAGAGGCAGAGACAGAGAGAGAGACAGAGACAGAGACAGAGACAGAGACAGAGACAGAGACAGAGAGCACAGACACAGAGACGGATACACAAATACATAGGCGCACAGACAGAGACACAGATTAAGACACACGGAGACAGAAGCAGAGACACAGAGACAGAGACAAGGAGACTTAGACACAGAGACAGAGACGCAGAGACAGAGACAGAGACAGAGACACAGAGACAGAGACACAGAGACACAGAGACAGAGACAGAGAAACAGAGACAGAGACACAGAGAGAGCGACACAGAGACAGAGACACAGAGACGGAGACAGAGACAGAGACAGAGTCAGAGTGAGAGACAGAGACACAGAGCACAGACACAGAGACGGATACACAAATACATAGGCGAACAGACAGAGACACAGATTAAGACACACGGAGACAGAAGCAGAGACACAGAGACAGAGACAAGGAGACTTAGACACAGAGACAGAGACGCAGAGACAGAGACAGAGACAGAGGCAGAGACAGAGACAGAGACAGAGACAGAGGGAGAGACAGCGACAGAGACAGAGACAGAGACAGAGACAGAGACAGAGACAGAAACAGAGACAGAGACAGATACGGGGACAGAGACAGAGGCAGAGATAGAGACAGAGACAGAGACGGAGACAGAGGCAGAGGCACAGACACAGACAGAGACAAAGACAGAGACAGGGACAGAGACAGAGACAGAGACAGAGACAGAGACAGAGACAGAGACAGAGACAGAGACAGAGACAGAGGCAGAGACTGAGACTGAGACTGAGACAGAGACAGAGACAGAGACAGAGACGGAGACAAAGACCGAGACAGAGGCAGAGGCAGAGACAAAGACAAAGACAGAGACAGAGACAGAGACAGAGACACAGACAGAGACAGAGACAGAGCCGGAGACAGAGACAGAGACACATGCATAGACAGAGACAGAGACAGCGACAGGGACAGGGACAGAGACAGAGGCAGAGGCAGAGACAGAGACAGAGACAGAGACAGAAACAGAGACAGAGACAGATACGGGGACAGAGACAGAGGCAGATACGGGGACAGAGACAGAGGCAGAGACAGAGACAGAGACAGAGACAGGGGCAGAGACAGAGACAGAGACAGAGACAGAGACAGAGACTGAGACAGAGACAGAGGCAGAGACAGGGACAGAGACAGAGACAGGGGCAGAGACAGAGACAGAGACAGAGACAGAGGCATAGACGGAGACAGAGACAGAGACAGAGACAGAGACAGAGACAGAGACAGAGACAGAGACAGAGACAGAGACAGAGACAGAGACAGAGACAGAGACAGAGACAGAGACAGAGACAGAGACAGAGACAGAGACAGAGACAGAGACAGAGACAGAGACAGAGACAGAGACAGAGACAGAGACAGAGACAGAGACAGAGACAGAGACAGAGACAGAGACAGAGACAGAGACAGAGACAGAGACAGAGACAGAGACAGAGACAGAGACAGAGACAGAGACAGAGACAGAGACACAGAGACAGAGACACAGAGACAGAGACAGAGGCAGAGACACAGAGACAGAGACACAGAGACACAGAGACAGAGACAGAGAAACAGAGACAGAGACACAGAGAGAGCGACACAGAGACAGAGACACAGAGACAGAGACAGAGACAGAGACAGAGTCAGAGACAGAGACACAGAGCACAGACACAGAGACGGATACACAAATACATAGGCGCACAACCAGAGACACAGATTGAGACACACGGAGACAGAGGCAGAGACACAGAGACAGAGACAAGGAGACTTAGACACATCGACAGAGACACGGAGACAGAGACACAGAGACAGTTACACAGAGACAGAGACACAGAGACAGAGACACAGAGGCAGAGACACAGAGACAGAGACACAGAGACAGAGACACTGCGACAGAGACACAGAGACAGAGACACAGATACAGAGACACAGAGACAGAGACACAGAGACAGAGACAGAGACACAGAGACAGAGACACGGAGACAGAGACACGGAGACAGAGACACGGAGACAGAGACTCGGAGACAGAGACACAGAGACAGAGACACAAAGACAGAGACACAGAGACGGAGACACAGAGACAGAGACACAGAGACAGAGACACAGAGACAGAGACAGAGACAGAGACAGAGACACAGAGGCAGAGACACAGAGACACAGAGACAGAGACAGAGAAACAGAGACAGAGACACAGAGAGAGCGACACAGAGACAGAGACACAGAGACAGAGACAGAGACAGAGACAGAGACAGAGTCAGAGTGAGAGACAGGGACACAGAGCACAGACACAGAGACGGATACACAAATACATAGGCGCACAGACAGAGACACAGATTAAGACACACGGAGACAGAAGCAGAGACACAGAGACAGAGACAAGGAGACTTAGACACAGAGACAGAGACAGAGTCAGAGACAGAGACACAGAGCACAGACACATAGACGGATACACAGATACATAGGCGCACAGACAGAGACACAGATTAAGACACACGGAGACAGAGGCAGAGACACAGAGACAGAGACAAGGAGACTTAGACACATCGACAGAGACACGGTGACAGAGACACAGAGACAGCGACACAGAGCACAGACACAGAGACGGATACACAGATACATAGGCGCACAGACAGAGACACAGATTAAGACACACGGAGACAGAGGCAGAGACACAGAGACAGAGACAAGGAGACTTAGACACATCGACAGAGACACAGAGACAGAGACACAGAGACAGAGACAGGCAGACGTAGGCACAGAGACAGAGAAACAGATACAGAGACAGAGACACAGACACAGATTCACAGGGACAGAGACAAAGAGACAGAGGCACCTAGACAGAGACACAGAGACAGAGACAGACACACAGAGACAGAGACACGGAGACAGAGAAAGAGACAGAGAGAGAGACAGCGACAGAGACAGAGACACAGAGACACAGAGACAGAAACAGAGACAGAGGCACAGATACCGAGACACAGACACAGAGACACAGAGACGGAGTCACAGAGACAGAGACACAGGGTCAAAGACACATAGACAGAGACACAGGGTCAAAGACACATAGACAGAGGCACAGAGATAGGGACACAGAGACAGGGACACAGAAACATAGATACAGAAACAGAGACAGAGGCAAAGACAGAGACAGAGACAGAGACAGAGACAGAGACAGAGACAGAGACAGAGACAGAGACAGAGACGGAGGGAGAGACAGCGACAGAGACAGAGACAGAGACAGAGACAGAGACAGAGACAGAGACAGAGACACAGACAGAGACAGAGACAGAGACGGAGACAGAGACAGAGACACATGCATAGACAGAGACAGAGAAAGAGACAGCGACAGGGACAGGGAGAGGGACAGGGACAGAGACAGAGGCAGTGGCAAAGACAGAGACAGAGACAGAGACGGACGCAGAGACTGAGACAGAGGCAGAGACAGAGAGAGAGACAGAGACAGAGACAGTGACAGAGAAAGAGACAGAGACAGAGACAGAGACAGAGACAGAGACAGAGACAGAGACAGAGACAGAGACAGAGACAGAGACACAGACAGAGACAGAGCCAGAGACAGAGACAGAGACAGAGACAGAGACAGAGACAGAGACAGAGACAGAGACAGAGACAGAGACAGAGACAGAGACAGAGACAGAGCCTGAGACTGATACAGAGACAGCGACAGAGACAGATACGGAGACAAAGACCGAGAAAGAGGCAGAGACAGAGACAAAGACAGAGACAGAGACAGAGACAGAGACAGAGACAGAGACAGAGACAAAGACAGAGACAGAGACAGAGACAGAGACAGAGACGGAGACAGAGACAGAGACGGACGCAGAGACTGAGACGGAGACAGAGGTAGAGACACAGACAGAGACAAAGACAGAGACAGAAACAGGGACAGAGACATAGACAGAAACAGAGACAGAGACAGAGACAACGACAGAGACAGAGACAGAGACACAGACAGAGACAGAGACAGAGACAGAGACGGAGACAGAGACAGAGACAGAGACAGAGACAGAGACAGAGGCAGAGACAGGGACAGAGACAGAGACAGAGACAGAGACAGAGACAGAGACACAGACAGAGACAGAGACAGAGACACAGACAGAGACAGAGACAGAGACAGAGACAGAGACATAGACAGAGACAGAGGCAGAGACAGAGACAGAGACAGAGACAGAGGGAGAGACAGCGACAGAGACACAGACAGAGACAGAGACAGAGACAGAAACAGAGACAGAGACAGAGACAGAGACGGAGACAGAGGCAGAGACACAGACAGAGACAGAGACAGAGACGGAGACAGAGACAGAGACAGAGACAGAGACAGAGACGGACGCAGAGACTGAGACAGAGGCAGAAACAGAGAGAGAGACAGAGACAGAGACAGTGACAGAGAAAGAGACAGAGACAGAGACAGAGACAGAGACAGAGACAGAGACAGAGACAGAGACAGAGGGAGAGACAGCGACAGAGACAGAGACAGAGACAGAGACAGAGACAGAGACAGAGACAGAGACAGAGACACAGACAGAGACAGAGACAGAGACAGAGACAGAGACAGAGCCTGAGACTGATACAGAGACAGCGACAGAGACAGATACGGAGACAAAGACCGAGAAAGAGGCAGAGACAGAGGCAAAGACAGAGACAGAGACAGAGACACAGACAGAGACAGAGACAGAGACGGAGGCAGAGACAGAGACACATGCATAGACAGAGACAGAGACAGATACGGGGACAGAGACAGAGGCAGAGACAGAGACAGAGACAGAGACAGAGACAGAGACAGAGGCAGAGACAGAGACAGAGACAGAGACAGAGACAGAGGCATAGACAGAGACAGAGACAGAGACAGAGACAGCAACAGGGACAGGGAGAGGGACAGGGACAGAGACAGAGGCAGAGACAGAGACAGAGACAGAGACAGAAACAGAGACAGAGACAGAGGCAGAGACAGAGACAGAGACAGAGACAGAGACAGAGACACAGACAGAGACAGAGACAGAGACACAGACAGAGACAGAGACAGAGACAGAGACAGAGACATAGACAGAGACAGAGGCAGAGACAGAGACAGAGACAGAGACAGAGGGAGAGACAGCGACAGAGACACAGACAGAGACAGAGACAGAGACAGAAACAGAGACAGAGACAGAGACAGAGACGGAGACAGAGGCAGAGACACAGACAGAGACAGAGACAGAGACGGAGACAGAGACAGAGACAGAGACAGAGACAGAGACGGACGCAGAGACTGAGACAGAGGCAGAAACAGAGAGAGAGACAGAGACAGAGACAGTGACAGAGAAAGAGACAGAGACAGAGACAGAGACAGAGACAGAGACAGAGACAGAGACAGAGACAGAGGGAGAGACAGCGACAGAGACAGAGACAGAGACAGAGACAGAGACAGAGACAGAGACAGAGACAGAGACACAGACAGAGACAGAGACAGAGACAGAGACAGAGACAGAGCCTGAGACTGATACAGAGACAGCGACAGAGACAGATACGGAGACAAAGACCGAGAAAGAGGCAGAGACAGAGGCAAAGACAGAGACAGAGACAGAGACACAGACAGAGACAGAGACAGAGACGGAGGCAGAGACAGAGACACATGCATAGACAGAGACAGAGACAGATACGGGGACAGAGACAGAGGCAGAGACAGAGACAGAGACAGAGACAGAGACAGAGACAGAGGCAGAGACAGAGACAGAGACAGAGACAGAGACAGAGGCATAGACAGAGACAGAGACAGAGACAGAGACAGCGACAGGGACAGGGAGAGGGACAGGGACAGAGACAGAGGCAGAGACAGAGACAGAGACAGAGACAGAAACAGAGACAGAGACAGAGGCAGAGACAGAGACAGAGACAGAGACAGAGGCAGAGACAGAGACAGAGGCAGAGACAGAGACAGAGACAGAGAAAGAGACAGAGACAGAGACAGAGACAGAGACAGAGACAGAGACAGAGACAGAGACAGAGACAGAGACAGAGACAGAGACAGAGACAGAGACAGAGACAGAGACAGAGACAGAGACAGAGACAGAGACACAGACAGAGACAGAGCCAGAGACAGAGACAGAGACAGAGACAGAGACAGAGACAGAGACAGAGACAGAGACAGAGGGAGAGACAGCGACAGAGACAGAGACAGAGACAGAGACAGAGACAGAGACAGAGACAGAGACAGAGACAGCGACAGGGACAGGGAGAGGGACAGGGACAGAGACAGAGGGAGAGAAAGAGACAGAGACAGAGACAGAGACAGAGACAGAAACAGAGACAGAGACAGATACGGGGACAGAGACAGAGACAGAGACAGAGACAGAGACAGAGACAGAGACAGAGACAGAGACAGAGACAGAGACACAGACAGAGACAGAGACAGAGACACAGACAGAGACAGAGACAGGGACAGAGACAGAGACAGAGACAGAGACAGAGACAGAGACAGAGACAGAGACAGAGACAGAGACAGATGCATAGACAGAGACAGAGACAGAGACAGAGACAGCGACAGGGACAGGGAGAGGGACAGGGACAGAGACAGAGGCAGAGACAGAGACAGAGACAGAGACAGAGACAGAAACAGAGACAGAGACAGAGGCAGAGACAGAGACAGAGACAGAGACAGAGACGGAGACGGAGGCAGAGACACAGACAGAGACAAAGACAGAGACAGAAACAGGGACAGAGACAGAGACAGAGACAGAGACAGAGACAGAGACAGAGACAGAGACAGAGACAGAGACAGAGACAGAGACAGAGACAGAGACAGAGACAGAGACAGAGACAGAGACAGAGACAGAGACAGAGACAGAGACAGAGACAGAGACAGAGACAGAGACAGAGACAGAGACAGAGACAGAGACAGAGACAGAGACAGAGGCAGAGACGGAGACTGAGACAGAGACAGAGACATAGACAGAGACAGAGGCCGAGACAGAGACAGAGACAGAGGCGGGGACAGAGGCAGGGACGCAGACAGAGACAAAGATAGAGACAGAAACAGGGACAGAGACAGAGACAGAGACAGAGGCGGAGGCAGAGTCTCAGACAGAGAAAGAGACAGAGACAGAGACAGAGACAGAGACAGAGACAGATACGGAGACAGAGACAGAGACAGCGACAGAGACAGAGACAGAGACAGAGACAGAGACAGAGACAGAGACGGAGACAGTGACAGAGACAGAGACAGAGATAGAGACGGAGACGGAGACAAAGACCGAGACAGACGCAGAGACTGAGACAGAGGCAGAGACAGAGACGGATACAGAGACAGAGACAAAGACAGGGACAGGGACAGAGACAGAGACAGAGACAGAGACAGAGATAGAGACAGAGACAGAGACAGAGGCAGAGACGGAGACAAAGACCGAGACAGAGGCAGAGAAACAGACAGAGACAGAGACAGAGACAGGGACAGAGACAGAGACGGAGACAAAAACCGAGACAGAGGCAGAGACACAGACAGAGACAGAGACAGAGACAGAGACAGAGACAGAGACAGAGACGGAGACAGTGACAGAGACAGAAACAGAGACAGAGACAGCGACAGAGACGGAGACACAGACAGAGACAGAGACAGAGACAGAGACAGAGACAGAGACAGAAACAGAGACAGAGACAGAGGCAGAGACGGAGACAAAGACCGAGACAGAGGCAGAGAAACAGACAGAGACAGAGACAGAGACAGAGACAGAGACAGAGACAGAGACAGAGACAGAGACAGCGACAGGGACAGGGAGAGGGACAGGGACAGAGACAGAGGCAGAGACAGAGACAGAGACAGAGACAGAGACAGAAACAGGGACAGAGACAGAGACAGAGACAGAGACAGAGACAGAGACAGAAACAGAGACAGCGACAGGGACAGGGAGAGGGACAGGGACAGAGACAGAGGCAGAGACAGAGACAGAGACAGAGACAGAGACAGAGACAGAGGCAGAGACAGAGACGGAGACAGAGGCGGGGACAGAGGCAGGGACACAGACAGAGACAAAGACAGAGACAGAAACAGGAATAGAGACAGAGACAGAGACAGAGGCGGATGCAGAGTCTCAGACAGAGAAAGAGACAGAGACAGAGACAGAGACAGATACGGAGACAGAGACAGAGACAGCGACAGAGACAGAGACAGAGACAGAGACAGAGACAGAGACAGAGACAGAGACAGAGACAGAGACAGAGACAGAGACGGAGACAGTGACAGAGACAGAGACAGAGATAGAGACGGAGACGGAGACAAAGACCGAGACAGACGCAGAGACTGAGACAGAGGCAGAGACAGAGACGGATACAGAGACAGAGACAAAGACAGGGACAGGGACAGAGACAGAGACAGAGACAGAGACAGAGACAGAGACAGAGACAGAGACAGAGACAGAGGCAGAGACGGAGACTGAGACTGAGACAGAGACAGAGACAGAGACAGAGACAGAGACAGAGACAGAGACAGAGACAGAGACAGATGCATAGACAGAGACAGAGACAGAGACAAAGACAGCGACAGGGACAGGGAGAGGGACAGGGACAGAGACAGAGGCAGAGACAGAGACAGAGACAGAGACAGAGACGGAAACAGAGACAGAGACAGAGGCAGAGACAGAGACAGAGACAGAGACAGAGACAGAGACAGAGACAGAGACAGAGACAGATGTAGAGACAGAGACAGAGACAGAGACAGAGACGGAGACAAAGACCGAGACAGTGTCAGAGACACATACAGAGACAGAGACAGAGACAGAGGCAGAGACAGAGACAGAGACAGAGACAGAGACAGAGATAGAGACAGAGACAGAGACAGAGACAGCGACAGGGACAGGGAGAGGGACAGGGACAGAGACAGAGGGAGAGACAGAGACAGAGACAGAGACAGATGCATAGACAGAGACAGAGACAGAGACAGAGACAGCGACAGGGACAGGGAGAGGGACAGGGACAGAGACAGAGGCAGAGACAGAGACAGAGACAGAGACAGAGACAGAAACAGAGACAGAGACAGAGGCAGAGACAGAGACAGAGACAGAGACAGAGGCAGAGACAGAGACAGAGGCAGAGACAGAGACAGAGACAGAGAAAGAGACAGAGACAGAGACAGAGACAGAGACAGAGACAGAGACAGAGACAGAGACAGAGACAGAGACAGAGACAGAGACAGAGACAGAGACAGAGACAGAGACACAGACAGAGACAGAGCCAGAGACAGAGACAGAGACAGAGACAGAGACAGAGACAGAGACAGAGACAGAGACAGAGGGAGAGACAGCGACAGAGACAGAGACAGAGACAGAGACAGAGACAGAGACAGAGACAGAGACAGAGACAGCGACAGGGACAGGGAGAGGGACAGGGACAGAGACAGAGGGAGAGACAGAGACAGAGACAGAGACAGAGACAGAAACAGAGACAGAGACAGATACGGGGACAGAGACAGAGACAGAGACAGAGACAGAGACAGAGACAGAGACAGAGACAGAGACAGAGACAGAGACACAGACAGAGACAGAGACAGAGACACAGACAGAGACAGAGACAGGGACAGAGACAGAGACAGAGACAGAGACAGAGACAGAGACAGAGACAGAGACAGAGACAGAGACAGATGCATAGACAGAGACAGAGACAGAGACAGAGACAGCGACAGGGACAGGGAGAGGGACAGGGACAGAGACAGAGGCAGAGACAGAGACAGAGACAGAGACAGAGACAGAAACAGAGACAGAGACAGAGGCAGAGACAGAGACAGAGACAGAGACAGAGACGGAGACGGAGGCAGAGACACAGACAGAGACAAAGACAGAGACAGAAACAGGGACAGAGACAGAGACAGAGACAGAGACAGAGACAGAGACAGAGACAGAGACAGAGACAGAGACAGAGACAGAGACAGAGACAGAGACAGAGACAGAGACAGAGACAGAGACAGAGACAGAGACAGAGACAGAGACAGAGACAGAGACAGAGACAGAGACAGAGACAGAGACAGATACGGAGACAGAGACAGAGACAGCGACAGAGACAGAGACAGAGACAGAGACAGAGACAGAGACAGAGACGGAGACAGTGACAGAGACAGAGACAGAGATAGAGACGGAGACGGAGACAAAGACCGAGACAGACGCAGAGACTGAGACAGAGGCAGAGACAGAGACGGATACAGAGACAAAGACAAAGACAGGGACAGGGACAGAGACAGAGACAGAGACAGAGACAGAGATAGAGACAGAGACAGAGACAGAGGCAGAGACGGAGACAAAGACCGAGACAGAGGCAGAGAAACAGACAGAGACAGAGACAGAGACAGGGACAGAGACAGAGACGGAGACAAAAACCGAGACAGAGGCAGAGACACAGACAGAGACAGAGACAGAGACAGAGACAGAGACAGAGACAGAGACGGAGACAGTGACAGAGACAGAAACAGAGACAGAGACAGCGACAGAGACGGAGACACAGACAGAGACAGAGACAGAGACAGAGACAGAGACAGAGACAGAGACAGAGACAGAAACAGAGACAGAGACAGAGGCAGAGACGGAGACAAAGACCGAGACAGAGGCAGAGAAACAGACAGAGACAGAGACAGAGACAGATACAGAGACAGAGACAGAGACAGAGACAGAGACAGCGACAGGGACAGGGAGAGGGACAGGGACAGAGACAGAGGCAGAGACAGAGACAGAGACAGAGACAGAGACAGAAACAGGGACAGAGACAGAGACAGAGACAGAGACAGAGACAGAGACAGAAACAGAGACAGCGACAGGGACAGGGAGAGGGACAGGGACAGAGACAGAGGCAGAGACAGAGACAGAGACAGAGACAGAGACAGAGACAGAGGCAGAGACAGAGACGGAGACAGAGGCGGGGACAGAGGCAGGGACACAGACAGAGACAAAGACAGAGACAGAAACAGGAATAGAGACAGAGACAGAGACAGAGGCGGATGCAGAGTCTCAGACAGAGAAAGAGACAGAGACAGAGACAGAGACAGATACGGAGACAGAGACAGAGACAGCGACAGAGACAGAGACAGAGACAGAGACAGAGACAGAGACAGAGACAGAGACAGAGACAGAGACAGAGACGGAGACAGTGACAGAGACAGAGACAGAGATAGAGACGGAGACGGAGACAAAGACCGAGACAGACGCAGAGACTGAGACAGAGGCAGAGACAGAGACGGATACAGAGACAGAGACAAAGACAGGGACAGGGACAGAGACAGAGACAGAGACAGAGACAGAGACAGAGACAGAGACAGAGACAGAGACAGAGGCAGAGACGGAGACTGAGACTGAGACAGAGACAGAGACAGAGACAGAGACAGAGACAGAGACAGAGACAGAGACAGAGACAGATGCATAGACAGAGACAGAGACAGAGACAAAGACAGCGACAGGGACAGGGAGAGGGACAGGGACAGAGACAGAGGCAGAGACAGAGACAGAGACAGAGACAGAGACGGAAACAGAGACAGAGACAGAGGCAGAGACAGAGACAGAGACAGAGACAGAGACAGAGACAGAGACAGAGACAGAGACAGATGTAGAGACAGAGACAGAGACAGAGACAGAGACGGAGACAAAGACCGAGACAGTGTCAGAGACACATACAGAGACAGAGACAGAGACAGAGGCAGAGACAGAGACAGAGACAGAGACAGAGACAGAGATAGAGACAGAGACAGAGACAGAGACAGCGACAGGGACAGGGAGAGGGACAGGGACAGAGACAGAGGGAGAGACAGAGACAGAGACAGAGACAGAGACAGAGACAGAGACAGAGACAGAGACAGAGACAGAGACAGAGACAGAGACAGAGACAGAGACAGAGGCGGATACGGAGACAGAGACAAAGACAGGGACAGGGACAGAGACAGAGACAGAGACAGAGGCCGAGACAGAGACAGAGACAGAGGCGGGGACAGAGGCAGGGACACAGACAGAGGCAAAGACAGAGACAGAAACAGGGACAGAGACAGAGACAGAGACAGAGGCGGAGGCAGAGTCTCAGACAGAGAAAGAGACAGAGACAGAGACAGAGACAGAGACAGAGACAGATACGGAGACAGAGACAGAGACAGCGACAGAGACAGAGACAGAGACAGAGACAGAGACAGAGGCAGAGACTGCGACAGAGACAGAGACAGAGACAGATGCATAAACAGAGACAGAGACAGAGACAGAGACAGCGACAGGGACAGGGAGAGGGACAGGGACAGAGACAGAGGCAGAGACAGAGACAGAGACAGAGACAGAGACAGAGACAGAGACAGAGACAGAAACAGAGACAGAGACAGTGGCAGAGACAGAGACAGAGACAGAGACGGAGACAGAGGCAGAGACACAGACAGAGACAAAGACAGAGACAGAAACAGGGACAGAGACAGAGACAGAGACAGAGACAGAGACAGAGACAGATGTAGAGACAGAGACAGAGACAGAGACAGAGACGGAGACAAAGACCGAGACAGTGTCAGAGACACATACAGAGACAGAGACAGAGACAGGGACAGAGACAGAGACGGAGACAAAGACCGAGACAGAGGCAGAGACACAGACAGAGACAGAGACAGAGACAGAGGCAGAGACAGAGACAGCGACAGGGACAGGGAGAGGGACAGGGACAGAGACAGAGGGAGAGACAGAGACAGAGACAGAGACAGAGACAGAAACAGAGACAGAGACAGATACGGGGACAGAGACAGAGACAGAGACAGAGACAGAGACAGAGACAGAGACAGAGACAGAGACAGAGACAGAGACAGAGACAGAGACAGAGACAGAGACAGAGACAGAGACAGAGACAGCGACAGGGACAGGGAGAGGGACAGGGACAGAGACAGAGGCAGAGACAGAGACAGAGACAGAGACAGAGACAGAAACAGAGACAGAGACAGAGGCAGAGACAGAGACAGAGACAGAGACAGAGACGGAGACAGAGACAGAGACAGAGACAGATGCATAGACAGAGACAGAGACAGAGACAGAGACAGCGACAGGGACAGGGAGAGGGACAGGGACAGAGACAGAGGCAGAGACAGAGACAGAGACAGAGACAGAGACAGAGACAGAGACAGAGACAGAGACAGAGACAGAGACAGAGACAGAGACAGAGACAGAGACAGAGACAGAGACAGAGACAGAGACAGAGACAGAGGCAGAGACGGAGACTGAGACAGAGACAGAGACATAGACAGAGACAGAGGCCGAGACAGAGACAGAGACAGAGGCGGGGACAGAGGCAGGGACGCAGACAGAGACAAAGATAGAGACAGAAACAGGGACACAGACAGAGACAGAGACAGAGGCGGAGGCAGAGTCTCAGACAGAGAAAGAGACAGAGACAGAGACAGAGACAGAGACAGAGACAGATACGGAGACAGAGACAGAGACAGCGACAGAGACAGAGACAGAGACAGAGACAGAGACAGAGACAGAGACGGAGACAGTGACAGAGACAGAGACAGAGATAGAGACGGAGACGGAGACAAAGACCGAGACAGACGCAGAGACTGAGACAGAGGCAGAGACAGAGACGGATACAGAGACAGAGACAAAGACAGGGACAGGGACAGAGACAGAGACAGAGACAGAGACAGAGATAGAGACAGAGACAGAGACAGAGGCAGAGACGGAGACAAAGACCGAGACAGAGGCAGAGAAACAGACAGAGACAGAGACAGAGACAGGGACAGAGACAGAGACGGAGACAAAAACCGAGACAGAGGCAGAGACACAGACAGAGACAGAGACAGAGACAGAGACAGAGACAGAGACAGAGACGGAGACAGTGACAGAGACAGAAACAGAGACAGAGACAGCGACAGAGACGGAGACACAGACAGAGACAGAGACAGAGACAGAGACAGAGACAGAGACAGAGACAGAAACAGAGACAGAGACAGAGGCAGAGACGGAGACAAAGACCGAGACAGAGGCAGAGAAACAGACAGAGACAGAGACAGAGACAGAGACAGAGACAGAGACAGAGACAGAGACAGAGACAGCGACAGGGACAGGGAGAGGGACAGGGACAGAGACAGAGGCAGAGACAGAGACAGAGACAGAGACAGAGACAGAAACAGGGACAGAGACAGAGACAGAGACAGAGACAGAGACAGAGACAGAGACAGAAACAGAGACAGCGACAGGGACAGGGAGAGGGACAGGGACAGAGACAGAGGCAGAGACAGAGACAGAGACAGAGACAGAGACAGAGACAGAGGCAGAGACAGAGACGGAGACAGAGGCGGGGACAGAGGCAGGGACACAGACAGAGACAAAGACAGAGACAGAAACAGGAATAGAGACAGAGACAGAGACAGAGGCGGATGCAGAGTCTCAGACAGAGAAAGAGACAGAGACAGAGACAGAGACAGATACGGAGACAGAGACAGAGACAGCGACAGAGACAGAGACAGAGACAGAGACAGAGACAGAGACAGAGACAGAGACAGAGACAGAGACAGAGACGGAGACAGTGACAGAGACAGAGACAGAGATAGAGACGGAGACGGAGACAAAGACCGAGACAGACGCAGAGACTGAGACAGAGGCAGAGACAGAGACGGATACAGAGACAGAGACAAAGACAGGGACAGGGACAGAGACAGAGACAGAGACAGAGACAGAGACAGAGACAGAGACAGAGACAGAGACAGAGGCAGAGACGGAGACTGAGACTGAGACAGAGACAGAGACAGAGACAGAGACAGAGACAGAGACAGAGACAGAGACAGAGACAGATGCATAGACAGAGACAGAGACAGAGACAAAGACAGCGACAGGGACAGGGAGAGGGACAGGGACAGAGACAGAGGCAGAGACACAGACAGAGACAGAGACAGAGACGGAAACAGAGACAGAGACAGAGGCAGAGACAGAGACAGAGACAGAGACAGAGACAGAGACAGAGACAGAGACAGAGACAGATGTAGAGACAGAGACAGAGACAGAGACAGAGACGGAGACAAAGACCGAGACAGTGTCAGGGACACATACAGAGACAGAGACAGAGACAGAGGCAGAGACAGAGACAGAGACAGAGACAGAGACAGAGATAGAGACAGAGACAGAGACAGAGACAGCGACAGGGACAGGGAGAGGGACAGGGACAGAGACAGAGGGAGAGACAGAGACAGAGACAGAGACAGAGACAGAGACAGAGACAGAGACAGAGACAGAGACAGAGACAGAGACAGAGACAGAGACAGAGGCGGATACGGAGACAGAGACAAAGACAGGGACAGGGACAGAGACAGAGACAGAGACAGAGGCCGAGACAGAGACAGAGACAGAGGCGGGGACAGAGGCAGGGACACAGACAGAGGCAAAGACAGAGACAGAAACAGGGACAGAGACAGAGACAGAGACAGAGGCGGAGGCAGAGTCTCAGACAGAGAAAGAGACAGAGACAGAGACAGAGACAGAGACAGAGACAGATACGGAGACAGAGACAGAGACAGCGACAGAGACAGAGACAGAGACAGAGACAGAGACAGAGGCAGAGACTGCGACAGAGACAGAGACAGAGACAGATGCATAAACAGAGACAGAGACAGAGACAGAGACAGCGACAGGGACAGGGAGAGGGACAGGGACAGAGACAGAGGCAGAGACAGAGACAGAGACAGAGACAGAGACAGAGACAGAGACAGAGACAGAAACAGAGACAGAGACAGTGGCAGAGACAGAGACAGAGACAGAGACGGAGACAGAGGCAGAGACACAGACAGAGACAAAGACAGAGACAGAAACAGGGACAGAGACAGAGACAGAGACAGAGACAGAGACAGAGACAGATGTAGAGACAGAGACAGAGACAGCGACAGAGACGGAGACAAAGACCGAGACAGTGTCAGAGACACATACAGAGACAGAGACAGAGACAGGGACAGAGACAGAGACGGAGACAAAGACCGAGACAGAGGCAGAGACACAGACAGAGACAGAGACAGAGACAGAGGCAGAGACAGAGACAGCGACAGGGACAGGGAGAGGGACAGGGACAGAGACAGAGGGAGAGACAGAGACAGAGACAGAGACAGAGACAGAAACAGAGACAGAGACAGATACGGGGACAGAGACAGAGACAGAGACAGAGACAGAGACAGGGACAGAGACAGAGACAGAGACAGAGACAGAGACAGAGACAGAGACAGAGACAGAGACAGAGACAGAGACAGAGACAGAGACAGAGACAGAGACAGAGACAGAGACAGCGACAGGGACAGGGAGAGGGACAGGGACAGAGACAGAGGCAGAGACAGAGACACAGACAGAGACAGAGACAGAAACAGAGACAGAGACAGAGGCAGAGACAGAGACAGAGACAGAGACAGAGACAGAGACGGAGACGGAGGCAGAGACACAGACAGAGACAAAGACAGAGACAGAAACAGGGACAGAGACAGAGACAGAGACAGAGACAGAGACAGAGACAGAGACAGAGACAGAGACAGAGACAGAGACAGAGACAGAGACAGAGACAGAGACAGAGACAGAGACAGAGACAGAGACAGAGACAGAGACAGAGACAGAGACAGAGACAGAGACAGAGACAGAGACAGAGACAGAGACAGAGACAGAGGCAGAGACGGAGACTGAGACAGAGACAGAGACATAGACAGAGACAGAGGCCGAGACAGAGACAGAGACAGAGGCGGGGACAGAGGCAGGGACGCAGACAGAGACAAAGACAGAGACAGAAACAGGGACAGAGACAGAGACAGAGACAGAGGCGGAGGCAGAGTCTCAGACAGAGAAAGAGACAGAGACAGAGACAGACACAGAGACAGAGACAGATACGGAGACAGAGACAGAGACAGCGACAGAGACAGAGACAGAGACAGAGACAGAGACAGAGACAGAGACAGAGACGGAGACAGTGACAGAGACAGAGACAGAGATAGAGACGGAGACGGAGACAAAGACCGAGACAGACGCAGAGACTGAGACAGAGGCAGAGACAGAGACGGATACAGAGACAGAGACAAAGACAGGGACAGGGACAGAGACAGAGACAGAGACAGAGACAGAGATAGAGACAGAGACAGAGACAGAGGCAGAGACGGAGACAAAGACCGAGACAGAGGCAGAGAAACAGACAGAGACAGAGACAGGGACAGAGACAGAGACGGAGACAAAAACCGAGACAGAGGCAGAGACACAGACAGAGACAGAGACAGAGACAGAGACAGAGACAGAGACAGAGACAGAGACAGAGACGGAGACAGTGACAGAGACAGAGACAGAGACAGAGACAGCGACAGAGACGGAGACACAGACAGAGACAGAGACAGAGACAGAGACAGAGACAGAGACAGAAACAGAGACAGAGACAGAGGCAGAAACAGAGACAGAGACAGAGACTGAGGCAGAAACGGAGACTGAGACAGAGACAGAGACGGAGACAGAGACGGAGACAAAGACCGAGACAGAGGCAGAGACACAGACAGAGACAGAGACACAGACAGAGACAGAGACAGAGACAGAGACAGATGCATAGACAGAGACAGAGACAGAGACAGAAACAGCGACAGGGACAGGGAGAGGGACAGGGACAGAGACAGAGGCAGAGACAGAGACAGAGACAGAGACAGAGACAGAAACAGAGACAGAGACAGAGGCAGAGACAGAGACAGAGACAGAGACGGAGACAGAGGCAGAGACACAGACAGAGACAAAGACAGAGACAGAAACAGGGACAGAGACAGAGACAGAGACAGAGGCGGATGCAGAGTCTCAGACAGAGAAAGAGACAGAGACAGAGACAGAGAGAGATACGGAGACAGAGACAGAGACAGCGACAGAGACAGAGACAGAGACAGAGACAGAGACAGAGACAGAGACAGAGACAGAGACAGAGACAGAGACAGAGACGGATACAGTGACAGAGACAGAGACAGAGATAGAGACGGAGACGGAGACAAAGACCGAGACAGACGCAGAGACTGAGACAGAGGCAGAGACAGAGACGGATACAGAGACAGAGACAAAGACAGGGACAGGGACAGAGACAGAGACAGAGACAGAGACAGAGACAGAGACAGAGACAGAGACAGAGACAGAGACAGAGGCAGAGACGGAGACTGAGACTGAGACAGAGACAGAGACAGAGACAGAGACAGAGACAGAGACTGAGGCAGAGACAGAGACAGAGACAGAGACAGAGACAGAGGCAGAGACAGAGACGGATACAGAGACAGAGACAGCGACAGGGACAGGGAGAGGGACAGGGACAGAGACAGAGGCAGAGACAGAGACAGAGACAGAGACAGAGGCAGAGACAGAGAAAGAGACAGAGACAGAGGCAGAGACAGTGACAGAGGCAGAGACAGTGACAGAGACAGAGGCGGGGACAGAGGCAGGGACACAGACAGAGACAAAGACAGAGACAGAAACAGGGACAGAGACAGAGACAGAGACAGAGACAGAGGCGGAGGCAGAGTCTCAGACAGAGAAAGAGACAGAGACAGAGACAGAGACAGATACGGAGACAGAGACAGAGACAACGACAGAGACAGAGACAGAGACAGAGACAGAGACAGAGACAGAGACAGAGACAGAGACAGAGACAGAGACAGAGACGGAGACAGTGACATAGACAGAGACAGAGATAGAGACGGAGACGGAGACAAAGACCGAGACAGACGCAGAGACTGAGACAGAGGCAGAGACAGAGACGGATACAGAGACAGAGACAAAGACAGGGACAGGGACAGGGACAGAGACAGAGACAGAGACAGAGACAGAGACAGATACAGAGACAGAGACAGAGACAGAGACAGAGACAGAGACAGAGACAGAGGCAGAGACGGAGACTGAGACTGAGACAGAGACAGAGACAGAGACGGAGACAGAGACAGAGACTGAGGCAGAGACGGAGACTGAGACAGAGACAGAGACAGAGACAGAGACGGAGACAGAGACAGAGACAGAGACAGAGACAGAGACAGAGACAGAGACAGAGACAGAGACAGAGACAGAGACAGAGACAGAGACAGAGACAGAGACAGAAACAGAGACAGAGACAGAGACTGAGACAGAGACAGAGACAGAGACAGAGACAGAGACAGAGACAGATGCATAGACAGAGACTGAGACAGAGACAAAGACAGCGACAGGGACAGGGAGAGGGACAGGGACAGAGACAGAGGCAGAGACAGAGACAGAGACAGAGACAGAGACAGAAACAGAGACAGAGACAGAGGCAGAGACAGAGACAGAGACAGAGACGGAGACAGAGGCAGAGACACAGACAGAGACAAAGACAGAGACAGAAACAGGGACAGAGACAGAGACAGAAACAGAGACAGAGACAGAGACAAAGACAGAGACAGAGACAGAGACACAGACAGAGACAGAGACAGAGACGGAGACAGAGACAGAGACACATGCATAGACAGAGACAGAGACAGCGACAGGGGCAGGGACAGGGACAGAGACAGAGGCAGAGGCAGAGACAGAGACAGAGACAGAGACAGATACAGAGACAGAGACAGATACGGGGACAGAGACAGAGGCAGAGACAGAGACAGAGACAGAGACAGAGACAGAGACAGAGACAGAGACAGGGACAGGGACAGAGACAGAGACAGAGACAGAGACAGAGACAGAGACAGAGACAGAGACAGAGACAGTGACAGAGACAGAGACAGAGACAGAGACAGCGACAGAGACGGAGACACAGACAGAGACAGAGACAGAGACAGAGACAGAGACAGAAACAGAGACAGAGACAGAGACTGAGACAGAGACAGAGACAGAGACAGAGACAGAGACAGAGACAGAGACAGAGACAGCGACAGGGACAGGGAGAGGGACAGGGACAGAGACAGAGGGAGAGACAGAGACAGAGACAGAGACAGAGACAGAGACAGAAACAGAGACAGAGACAGATACGGGGACAGAGACAGAGACAGAGACAGAGACAGAGACAGAGACAGAGACAGAGACAGAGACAGAGACACAGACAGAGACAGAGACAGAGACAGAGACAGAGACAGAGACAGAGACAGAGACACAGACAGAGACAGAGACAGAGACAGAGACAGAGACAGGGACAGGGACAGGGACAGAGACAGAGACAGAGACAGAGACAGAGACAGAGACAGAGACAGAGACAGAGACAGAGACAGAGACAGAGACGGAGACAAAGACCGAGACAGAGGCAGAGACACAGACAGAGACAGAGACACAGACAGGGACAGAGACAGAGACGGAGACAAAGACCGAGACAGAGGCAGAGACAGAGACAGAGACAGAGACAGAGACAGAAACAGAGACAGAGGCAGAGACGGAGACTGAGACAGAGACAGAGACAGAGACAGAGACAGAAACAGAGACAGAGACAGAAACAGAGACAGAGACAGAGGCAGAGACAGAGACAGAGACAGAGACGGAGACAGACGCAGAGACACAGACAGAGACAAAGACAGAGACAGAAACAGGGACAGAGACAGAGACAGAAACAGAAACAGAGACAGAGACAGAGACAAAGACTGAGACAGAGACAGAGACACAGACAGAGAGAGAGACAGAGACGGAGACAGAGACAGAGACACATGCATAGACAGAGACAGAGACAGCGACAGAGACAGAGACGGAGACAGAGGCAGAGACACAGACAGAGACAAAGGCAGAGACAGAGACGGAGACAGAGACAGAGACAGAGACAGAGACAGAGACAGAGATAGAGACCGAGACAGACGCAGAGACAGAGACAGAGACAGAGACAGAGACAGAGACTGAGACAGAGACAGAGACAGAGAGAGATGCATAGACAGAGACAGAGACAGAGACAGAGACAGCGACAGGGACAGGGAGAGGGACAGGGACAGAGACAGAGACAGATACAGAGACAGAGACAGAGACAGAGACAGAGACAGAGACAGAGACAGAGACAGAGACGGAGACAGTGACAGAGACAGAGACAGAGACAGAGATAGAGACGGAGACGGAGACAAAGACCGAGACAGACGCAGAGACTGAGACAGAAGCAGAGACAGAGACAGAGAGAGAGACAGAGACAGAGACAGAGACAGAGGCAGAGACAGAGGCAGAGACGGAGACTGAGACAGAGACAGAGACAGAGACAGAGACAGAAACAGAGACAGAGACAGAAACAGAGACAGAGACAGAGGCAGAGACAGAGACAGAGACAGAGACGGAGACAGACGCAGAGACACAGACAGAGACAAAGACAGAGACAGAAACAGGGACAGAGACAGAGACAGAAACAGAGACAGAGACAGAGACAAAGACTGAGACAGAGACAGAAACACAGACAGAGAGAGAGACAGAGACGGAGACAGAGACAGAGACACATGCATAGACAGAGACAGAGACAGCGACAGGGACAGGGACAGAGACAGAGGCAGAGGCAGAGACAGAGACAGAGACAGAGACAGAAACAGAGACAGAGACAGATACGGGAACAGAGACAGAGGCAGAGACAGAGACAGAGACAGAGACAGAGACAGGGACAGAGACAGAGACAGAGACAGAGACAGAGACAGAGACAGAGACAGAGGCAGAGACAGAGACAGAGACGGAGACAAAGACCGAGACAGAGGCAGAGACACAGACAGAGACAGAGATAGAGACAGAGACAGAGACGGAGACAGAGGCAGAGGCACAGACACAGACAGAGACAGAGACAGAGACGGAGACAAAGACCGAGACAGACGCAGAGACTGAGACAGAGGCAGAGACAGAGACGGAGGCAGAGACTGAGACTGAGACAGAGACAGAGACAGAGGCAGAGACAGAGACGGAGGCAGAGACTGAGACTGAGACAGAGACCGTCAGAGACAGAGACAGAGACAGAGACAGAGACAGAGACAGAGAAAGAGAAGGAGACAAAGACCGAGACAGAGGCAGAGAAACAGACAGAGACAGAGACAGAGACAGGGACAGAGACAGAGACGGAGACAAAAACCGAGACAGAGGCAGAGACACAGACAGAGACAGAGACAGAGACAGAGACAGAGACAGAGACAGAGACGGAGACAGTGACAGAGACAGAGACAGAGACAGAGACAGCGACAGAGACGGAGACACAGACAGAGACAGAGACAGAGACAGGAACAGAGACAGAGACAGAGGCAGAAACAGAGACAGAGACAGAGACTGAGGCAGAGACGGAGACTGAGACAGAGACAGAGACAGAGACAGAGACGGAGACAAAGACCGAGACAGAGGCAGAGACACAGACAGAGACAGAGACACAGACAGGGACAGAGACAGAGACGGAGACAAAGACCGAGACAGAGGCAGAGACAGAGACAGAGACAGAGACAGAGACAGAGACAGAGACAGAGACAGAGACAGAGACAGAGACAGAGACAGAAACAGAGACAGAGACAGAGACTGAGACAGAGACAGAGACAGAGACAGAGACAGAGACAGAGACAGAGACAGAGACAGAGACAGAGACAGAGACAGAGACAGAGACAGAGACAGAAACAGAGACAGAAACAGAGACAGGGACAGAGACTGAGACAGAGACAGAGACAGAGACAGAGGCAGAGACAGAGACAGAGACAGAGACAGAGACAGAGACAGAGACAGAGACAGAGACAGAGACATATGCATAGACAGAGACAGAGACAGAGACAGAGACAGAGACAGCGACAGGGACAGGGAGAGGGACAGGGACAGAGACAGAGGCAGAGGCAGAGACAGAGACAGAGACAGAGACAGAAACAGAGACAGAGACAGAGGCAGAGACAGAGACAGAGACAGAGACGGAGACAGAGGCAGAGACACAGACAGAGACAAAGACAGAGACAGAAACAGGGACAGAGACAGAGACAGAGACAGAGACAGAGACAGAGACAGAGACAGAAACAGAGACAGCGACAGGGACAGGGAGAGGGACAGGGACAGAGACAGAGGCAGAGACAGAGACAGAGACAGAGACAGAGGCAGAGACAGAGAAAGAGACAGAGACAGAGGCAGAGACAGTGACAGAGGCAGAGACAGTGACAGAGACAGAGGCGGGGACAGAGGCAGGGACACAGACAGAGACAAAGACAGAGACAGAAACAGGGACAGAGACAGAGACAGAGACAGAGACAGAGGCGGAGGCAGAGTCTCAGACAGAGAAAGAGACAGAGACAGAGACAGAGACAGATACGGAGACAGAGACAGAGACAGCGACAGAGACAGAGACAGAGACAGAGACAGAGACAGAGACAGAGACAGAGACAGAGACAGAGACAGAGACAGAGACGGAGACAGTGACATAGACAGAGACAGAGATAGAGACGGAGACGGAGACAAAGACCGAGACAGACGCAGAGACTGAGACAGAGGCAGAGACAGAGACGGATACAGAGACAGAGACAAAGACAGGGACAGGGACAGGGACAGAGACAGAGACAGAGACAGAGACAGAGACAGATACAGAGACAGAGACAGAGACAGAGACAGAGACAGAGACAGAGACAGAGACAGAGGCAGAGACGGAGACTGAGACTGAGACAGAGACAGAGACAGAGACGGAGACAGAGACAGAGACTGAGGCAGAGACGGAGACTGAGACAGAGACAGAGACAGAGACAGAGACGGAGACAGAGACAGAGACAGAGACAGAGACAGAGACAGAGACAGAGACAGAGACAGAGACAGAGACAGAGACAGAGACAGAGACAGAAACAGAGACAGAGACAGAGACTGAGACAGAGACAGAGACGGAGACAGAGACAGAGACAGAGACAGATGCATAGACAGAGACTGAGACAGAGACAAAGACAGCGACAGGGACAGGGAGAGGGACAGGGACAGAGACAGAGGCAGAGACAGAGACAGAGACAGAGACAGAGACAGAAACAGAGACAGAGACAGAGGCAGAGGCAGAGACAGAGACAGAGACAGAGACGGAGACAGAGGCAGAGACACAGACAGAGACAAAGACAGAGACAGAAACAGGGACAGAGACAGAGACAGAAACAGAGACAGAGACAGAGACAAAGACAGAGACAGAGACAGAGACACAGACAGAGACAGAGACAGAGACAGAGACGGAGACAGAGACAGAGACACATGCATAGACAGAGACAGAGACAGCGACAGGGGCAGGGACAGGGACAGAGACAGAGGCAGAGGCAGAGACAGAGACAGAGACAGAGACAGAAACAGAGACAGAGACAGATACGGGGACAGAGACAGAGGCAGAGACAGAGACAGAGACAGAGACAGAGACAGAGACAGAGACAGAGACAGGGACAGGGACAGAGACAGAGACAGAGACAGAGACAGAGACAGAGACAGAGACAGAGACAGAGTCAGAGGCAGAGACAGAGACAGAGACGGAGACAAAGACCGAGACAGAGGCAGAGACACAGACAGAGACAGAGATAGAGACAGAGACAGAGACGGAGACAGAGGCAGAGGCACAGACACAGACAGAGACAGAGACAGAGACAGAGACAGAGACGGAGACAAAGACCGAGACAGACGCAGAGATTGAGACAGAGGCAGAGACAGAGACGAAGGCAGAGACTGAGACTGAGACAGAGACACAGACAGAGGCAGAGACAGAGACGGAGGCAGAGACTGAGACTGAGACAGAGACCGACAGAGACAGAGACAGAGACAGAGACAGAGACAGAGACGGAGACAAAGACCGAGACAGAGGCAGAGAAACAGACAGAGACAGAGACAGAGACAGGGACAGAGACAGAGACGGAGACAAAAACCGAGACAGAGGCAGAGACACAGACAGAGACAGAGACAGAGACAGAGACAGAGACAGAGACAGAGACAGAGACAGAGACGGAGACAGTGACAGAGACAGAGACAGAGACAGAGACAGCGACAGAGACGGAGACACAGACAGAGACAGAGACAGAGACAGAGACAGAGACAGAAACAGAGACAGAGACAGAGACTGAGACAGAGACAGAGACAGAGACAGAGACAGAGACAGAGACAGAGACAGCGACAGGGACAGGGAGAGGGACAGGGACAGAGACAGAGGGAGAGACAGAGACAGAGACAGAGACAGAGACAGAGACAGAAACAGAGACAGAGACAGATACGGGGACAGAGACAGAGACAGAGACAGAGACAGAGACAGAGACAGAGACACAGACAGAGACAGAGACAGAGACAGAGACAGAGACAGAGACAGAGACAGAGACAGAGACACAGACAGAGACAGAGACAGAGACAGAGACAGAGACAGAGACAGAGACGGAGACAAAGACCGAGACAGAGGCAGAGACACAGACAGAGACAGAGACACAGACAGGGACAGAGACAGAGACGGAGACAAAGACCGAGACAGAGGCAGAGACAGAGACAGAGACAGAGACAGAGACAGAAACAGAGACAGAGGCAGAGACGGAGACTGAGACAGAGACAGAGACAGAGACAGAGACAGAAACAGAGACAGAGACAGAAACAGAGACAGAGACAGAGGCAGAGACAGAGACAGAGACGGAGACAGACGCAGAGACACAGACAGAGACAAAGACAGAGACAGAAACAGGGACAGAGACAGAGACAGAAACAGAAACGGAGACAGAGACAGAGACAAAGACTGAGACAGAGACAGAGACACAGACAGAGAGAGAGACAGAGACGGAGACAGAGACAGAGACACATGCATAGACAGAGACAGAGACAGCGACAGAGACAGAGACGGAGACAGAGGCAGAGACACAGACAGAGACAAAGGCAGAGACAGAGACGGAGACAGAGACAGAGACAGAGACAGAGACAGAGACAGAGATAGAGACCGAGACAGACGCAGAGACAGAGACAGAGACAGAGACAGAGACAGAGACTGAGACAGAGACAGAGACAGAGAGAGATGCATAGACAGAGACAGAGACAGAGACAGAGACAGCGACAGGGACAGGGAGAGGGACAGGGACAGAGACAGAGACAGATACAGAGACAGAGACAGAGACAGAGACAGAGACAGAGACAGAGACAGAGACAGAGACAGAGACAGAGACGGAGACAGACGCAGAGACACAGACAGAGACAAAGACAGAGACAGAAACAGGGACAGAGACAGAGACAGAAACAGAGACAGAGACAGAGACAAAGACTGAGACAGAGACAGAGACACAGACAGAGAGAGAGACAGAGACGGAGACAGAGACAGAGACACATGCATAGACAGAGACAGAGACAGCGACAGGGACAGGGACAGAGACAGAGGCAGAGGCAGAGACAGAGACAGAGACAGAGACAGAAACAGAGACAGAGACAGATACGGGGACAGAGACAGAGGCAGAGACAGAGATAGAGACGGAGACGGAGACAAAGACCGAGACAGACGCAGAGACTGAGACAGAAGCAGAGACAGAGACAGAGACAGAGACAGAGACAGAGACAGAGACAGAGACAGAGGCAGAGACAGAGGCAGAGACGGAGACTGAGACAGAGACAGAGACAGAGACAGAGACAGAAACAGAGACAGAGACAGAAACAGAGACAGAGACAGAGGCAGAGACAGAGACGGAGACAGACGCAGAGACACAGACAGAGACAAAGACAGAGACAGAAACAGGGACAGAGACAGAGACAGAAACAGAGACAGAGACAGAGACAAAGACTGAGACAGAGACAGAGACACAGACAGAGAGAGAGACAGAGACGGAGACAGAGACAGAGACACATGCATAGACAGAGACAGAGACAGCGACAGGGACAGGGACAGAGACAGAGGCAGAGGCAGAGACAGAGACAGAGACAGAGACAGAAACAGAGACAGAGACAGATACGGGGACAGAGACAGAGGCAGAGACAGAGACAGAGACAGAGACAGAGACAGGGACAGAGACAGAGACAGAGACAGAGACAGAGACAGAGACAGAGACAGAGACAGAGGCAGAGACAGAGACAGAGACGGAGACAGAGACAGAAACAGAGACAGAGACAGAGGCAGAGACAGAGACAGAGACAGAGACAGAGACAGAGACAGAGACAGAGACAGAGACAGAGGCAGAGACAGAGGCAGAGACGGAGACTGAGACAGAGACAGAGACAGAGACAGAGACAGAAACAGAGACAGAGACAGAAACAGAGACAGAGACAGAGGCAGAGACAGAGACAGAGACAGAGACGGAGACAGACGCAGAGACACAGACAGAGACAAAGACAGAGACAGAAACAGGGACAGAGACAGAGACAGAAACAGAGACAGAGACAGAGACAAAGACTGAGACAGAGACAGAGACACAGACAGAGAGAGAGACAGAGACGGAGACAGAGACAGAGACACATGCATAGACAGAGACAGAGACAGCGACAGGGACAGGGACAGAGACAGAGGCAGAGGCAGAGACAGAGACAGAGACAGAGACAGAAACAGAGACAGAGACAGATACGGGGACAGAGACAGAGGCAGAGACAGAGACAGAGACAGAGACAGAGACAGGGACAGAGACAGAGACAGAGACAGAGACAGAGACAGAGACAGAGACAGAGACAGAGGCAGAGACAGAGACAGAGACGGAGACAAAGACCGAGACAGAGGCAGAGACACAGACAGAGACAGAGATAGAGACAGAGACAGAGACAGAGACAGAGACAGAGACAGAGACGGAGACAAAGACCGAGACAGAGGCAGAGACACAGACAGAGACAGAGACACAGACAGGGACAGAGACAGAGACGGAGACAAAGACCGAGACAGAGGCAGAGACAGAGACAGAGACAGAGACAGAGACAGAAACAGAGACAGAGGCAGAGACGGAGACTGAGACAGAGACAGAGACAGAGACAGAGACAGAAACAGAGACAGAGACAGAAACAGAGACAGAGACAGAGGCAGAGACAGAGACAGAGACAGAGACGGAGACAGACGCAGAGACACAGACAGAGACAAAGACAGAGACAGAAACAGGGACAGAGACAGAGACAGAAACAGAAACAGAGACAGAGACAGAGACAAAGACTGAAACAGAGACAGAGACACAGACAGAGAGAGAGACAGAGACGGAGACAGACACAGAGACACATGCATAGACAGAGACAGAGACAGCGACAGAGACAGAGACGGAGACAGAGGCAGAGACACAGACAGAGACAAAGGCAGAGACAGAGACGGAGACAGAGACAGAGACAGAGACAGAGACAGAGACAGAGATAGAGACCGAGACAGACGCAGAGACAGAGACAGAGACAGAGACAGAGACAGAGACAGAGACTGAGACAGAGACAGAGACAGAGAGAGATGCATAGACAGAGACAGAGACAGAGACAGAGACAGCGACAGGGACAGGGAGAGGGACAGGGACAGAGACAGAGACAGATACAGAGACAGAGACAGAGACAGAGACAGAGACAGAGACAGAGACAGAGACGGAGACAGTGACAGAGACAGAGACAGAGACAGAGATAGAGACGGAGACGGAGACAAAGACCGAGACAGACGCAGAGACTGAGACAGAAGCAGAGACAGAGACAGAGACAGAGACAGAGACAGAGACAGAGACAGAGGCAGAGACAGAGGCAGAGACGGAGACTGAGACAGAGACAGAGACAGAGACAGAGACAGAGACAGAAACAGAGACAGAGACAGAAACAGAGACAGAGACAGAGGCAGAGACAGAGACAGAGACAGAGACGGAGACAGACGCAGAGACACAGACAGAGACAAAGACAGAGACAGAAACAGGGACAGAGACAGAGACAGAAACAGAGACAGAGACAGAGACAAAGACTGAGACAGAGACAGAGACACAGACAGAGAGAGAGACAGAGACGGAGACAGAGACAGAGACACATGCATAGACAGAGACAGAGACAGCGACAGGGACAGGGACAGAGACAGAGGCAGAGGCAGAGACAGAGACAGAGACAGAGACAGAAACAGAGACAGAGACAGATACGGGGACAGAGACAGAGGCAGAGACAGAGACAGAGACAGAGACAGAGACAGAGACAGGGACAGAGACAGAGACAGAGACAGAGACAGAGACAGAGACAGAGACAGAGGCAGAGACAGAGACAGAGACGGAGACAAAGACCGAGACAGAGGCAGAGACACAGACAGAGACAGAGATAGAGACAGAGACAGAGACGGAGACAGAGGCAGAGGCACAGACACAGACAGAGACAGAGACAGAGACGGAGACAAAGACCGAGACAGACGCAGAGACTGAGACAGAGGCAGAGACAGAGACGGAGGCAGAGACTGAGACTGAGACAGAGACAGAGACAGAGGCAGAGACAGAGACGGAGGCAGAGACTGAGACTGAGACAGAGACCGTCAGAGACAGAGACAGAGACAGAGACAGAGACAGAGACAGAGACAGAGACAGGGACAGGGACAGAGACAGAGACAGAGACAGAGACAGAGACAGAGACAGAGACAGAGACAGAGTCAGAGGCAGAGACAGAGACAGAGACGGAGACAAAGACCGAGACAGAGGCAGAGACACAGACAGAGACAGAGATAGAGACAGAGACAGAGACGGAGACAGAGGCAGAGGCACAGACACAGACAGAGACAGAGACAGAGACAGAGACAGAGACGGAGACAAAGACCGAGACAGGCGCAGAGATTGAGACAGAGGCAGAGACAGAGACGAAGGCAGAGACTGAGACTGAGACAGAGACACAGACAGAGGCAGAGACAGAGACGGAGGCAGAGACTGAGACTGAGACAGAGACCGACAGAGACAGAGACAGAGACAGAGACAGAGACAGAGACGGAGACAAAGACCGAGACAGAGGCAGAGAAACAGACAGAGACAGAGACAGAGACAGGGACAGAGACAGAGACGGAGACAAAAATCGAGACAGAGGCAGAGACACAGACAGAGACAGAGACAGAGACAGAGACAGAGACAGAGACAGAGACAGAGACGGAGACAGTGACAGAGACAGAGACAGAGACAGAGACAGCGACAGAGACGGAGACACAGACAGAGACAGAGACAGAGACAGAGACAGAGACAGAAACAGAGACAGAGACAGAGACTGAGACAGAGACAGAGGCAGAGACAGAGACAGAGACAGAGACAGAGACAGCGACAGGGACAGGGAGAGGGACAGGGACAGAGACAGAGGGAGAGACAGAGACAGAGACAGAGACAGAGACAGAGACAGAAACAGAGACAGAGACAGATACGGGGACAGAGACAGAGACAGAGACAGAGACAGAGACAGAGACAGAGACAGAGACACAGACAGAGACAGAGACAGAGACAGAGACAGAGACAGAGACAGAGACAGAGACAGAGACACAGACAGAGACAGAGACAGAGACAGAGACGGAGACACAGACAGAGACAGAGACAGAGACAGGAACAGAGACAGAGACAGAGACAGAGACAGAGACAGAGACAGGGACAGAGACAAAGACTGAGACAGAGACAGAGACACAGACAGAGAGAGAGACAGAGACGGAGACAGAGACAGAGACACATGCATAGACAGAGACAGAGACAGCGACAGGGACAGGGACAGAGACAGAGGCAGAGGCAGAGACAGAGACAGAGACAGAGACAGAAACAGAGACAGAGACAGATACGGGGACAGAGACAGAGGCAGAGACAGAGACAGAGACAGAGACAGAGACAGGGACAGAGACAGAGACAGAGACAGAGACAGAGACAGAGACAGAGACAGAGGCAGAGACAGAGACAGAGACGGAGACAAAGACCGAGACAGAGGCAGAGACACAGACAGAGACAGAGATAGAGACAGAGACAGAGACGGAGACAGAGGCAGAGGCACAGACACAGACAGAGACAGAGACAGAGACGGAGACAAAGACCGAGACAGACGCAGAGACTGAGACAGAGGCAGAGACAGAGACGGAGGCAGAGACTGAGACTGAGACAGAGACAGAGACAGAGGCAGAGACAGAGACGGAGGCAGAGACTGAGACTGAGACAGAGACCGTCATAGACAGAGACAGAGACAGATACAGAGACAGATACAGAGACAGAGACAGAGACAGAGACAGAGACGGAGACAGTGACAGAGACAGAGACAGAGACAGAGACAGCGACAGAGACGGAGACACAGACAGAGACAGAGACAGAGACAGGAACAGAGACAGAGACAGAGGCAGAAACAGAGACAGAGACAGAGACTGAGGCAGAGACGGAGACTGAGACAGAGACAGAGACAGAGGCAGAGACGGAGACAAAGACCGAGACAGAGGCAGAGACACAGACAGAGACAGAGACACAGACAGGGACAGAGACAGAGACGGAGACAAAGACCGAGACAGAGGCAGAGACAGAGACAGAGACAGAGACAGAGACAGAGACAGAGACAGAGACAGAGACAGAGACAGAGACAGAGACAGAGACAGAAACAGAGACAGAGACAGAGACTGAGACAGAGACATAGACAGAGACAGAGACAGAGACAGAGACAGAGACAGAGACAGAGACAGAGACAGAGACAGAGACAGAGACAGAGACAGAGACAGAGACAGAGACAGAGACAGATGCATAGACAGAGACAGAGACAGAGACAGAGACAGCGACAGGGACAGGGAGAGGGACAGGGACAGAGACAGAGGCAGAGACAGAGACAGAGACAGAGACAGAGACAGAAACAGAGACAGAGACAGAAGCAGAGACAGAGACATAGACAGAGACGGAGACAGAGGCAGAGACACAGACAGAGACAAAGACAGAGACAGAAACAGGGACAGAGACAGAGACAGAGACAGAGACAGAGACAGAGACAGATGTAGAGACAGAGACAGAGACAGAGACAGAGACGGAGACAAAGACCGAGACAGTGTCAGAGACACATACAGAGACAGAGACAGAGACAGGGACAGAGACAGAGACGGAGAAAAAGACCGAGACAGAGGCAGAGACACAGACAGAGACAGAGACAGAGACAGAGGCAGAGACAGAGACAGAGACAGAGACAGAGACAGCGACAGAGACGGAGACACAGACAGAGACAGAGACAGAGACAGGAACAGAGACAGAGACAGAGACAGAGGCAGAAACAGAGACAGAGACAGAGACTGAGGCAGAGACGGAGACTGAGACAGAGACAGAGACAGAGGCAGAGACGGAGACAAAGACCGAGACAGAGGCAGAGACACAGACAGAGACAGAGACACAGACAGGGACAGAGACAGAGACGGAGACAAAGACCGAGACAGAGGCAGAGACAGAGACAGAGACAGAGACAGAGACAGAGACAGAGACAGAGACAGAGACAGAGACAGAGACAGAGACAGAGACAGAGACAGAAACAGAGACAGAGACAGAGACTGAGACAGAGACAGAGACAGAGACAGAGACAGAGACAGAGACAGAGACAGAGACAGAGACAGAGACAGAGACAGAGACAGAGACAGAGACAGAGACAGAGACAGAGACAGAGACAGAGACAGATGCATAGACAGAGACAGAGACAGAGACAGAGACAGCGACAGGGACAGGGAGAGGGACAGGGACAGAGACAGAGGCAGAGACAGAGACAGAGACAGAGACAGAGACAGAAACAGAGACAGAGACAGAAGCAGAGACAGAGACATAGACAGAGACGGAGACAGAGGCAGAGACACAGACAGAGACAAAGACAGAGACAGAAACAGGGACAGAGACAGAGACAGAGACAGAGACAGAGACAGAGACAGATGTAGAGACAGAGACAGAGACAGAGACAGAGACGGAGACAAAGACCGAGACAGTGTCAGAGACACATACAGAGACAGAGACAGAGACAGGGACAGAGACAGAGACGGAGAAAAAGACTGAGACAGAGGCAGAGACACAGACAGAGACAGAGACAGAGACAGAGGCAGAGACAGAGACAGAGACAGAGACAGAGACAGAGATAGAGGCAGAGACAGAGACAGAGACAGCGACAGGGACAGGGAGAGGGACAGGGACAGAGACAGAGGGAGAGACAGAGACAGAGACAGAGACAGAGACGGAGACAAAGACCGAGACAGAGGCAGAGACACAGACAGAGACAGAGACACAGACAGGGACAGAGACAGAGACGGAGACAAAGACCGAGACAGAGGCAGAGACAGAGACAGAGACAGAGACAGAGACAGAGACAGAGACAGAGACAGAGACAGAGACAGAGACAGAGACAGAGACAGAGACAGAGACAGAGACAGAAACAGAGACAGAGACAGAGACTGAGACAGAGACAGAGACAGAGACAGAGACAGAGACAGATGCATAGACAGAGACGGAGACAGAGACAGAGACAGCGACAGGGACAGGGAGAGGGACAGGGACAGAGACAGAGGCAGAGACAGAGACAGAGACAGAGACAGAGACAGAAACAGAGACAGAGACAGACGCAGAGACAGAGACAGAGACAGAAACGGAGACAGAGGCAGAGACACAGACAGAGACAAAGACAGAGACAGAAACAGGGACAGAGACAGAGACAGAGACAGAGACAGAGACAGAGACAGATGTAGAGACAGAGATAGAGACAGAGACAGAGACGGAGACAAAGACCGAGACAGTGTCAGAGACACATACAGAGACAGAGACAGAGACAGGGACAGAGACAGAGACGGAGACAAAGACCGAGACAGAGGCAGAGACACAGACAGAGTCAGAGACAGAGACAGAGGCAGAGACAGAGACAGAGACAGAGACAGAGACAGAGACAGAGATAGAGACAGAGACAGAGACAGAGACAGCGACAGGGACAGGGAGAGGGACAGGGACAGAGACAGAGGGAGAGACAGAGACAGAGACAGAGACTGAGGCAGAGACGGAGACTGAGACAGAGACAGAGACAGAGACGGAGACAAAGACCGAGACAGAGGCAGAGACACAGACAGAGACAGAGACACAGACAGGGACAGAGGCAGAGACGGAGACAAGGACCGAGACAGAGGCAGAGACAGAGACAGAGACAGAGACAGAGACAGAGACAGAGACAGAGACAGAGACAGAGACAGAGACAGAGACAGAGACAGAGACAAAGACAGAGACGGAGACAGAGACAGAGACAGAGGAATAGACAGAGACAGAGACAGAGACAGCGACAGGCACAGGGAGAGGGACAGGGACAGAGACAGAGACAGAGACAGAGACAGAGACAGAGACAGAGACAGAGACAGAGACAGAGGCAGAGGCAGAGAAAGAGACACAGACCGAGGAAGAGACAGAGACAGAGACAGAGGCAGAGACAGAGACACAGATAGAGACAGAGGGGCAGGTCACAAAGTCGGAGGCAGATGGGCAGGAGACAAAGACGGAGTCAAGGACGGAGACAAAGACGGAGACAGACACAGAGACGGAGACAGAGACAGAGAAAGGAACAGAGACGGAGACAGAGACAGAGACAGAGGAATAGAGAGAGACAGAGACAGAGACAGCGACAGGCACAGGGAGAGGGACAGGGACAGAGACAGAGACAGAGACGGAGACAGAGACAGAGACAGAGACAGAGGCAGAGGCAGAGACAGAGACACAGACCGAGGAAGAGACAGAGACAGAGACAGAGGGAGAGACAGAGACACAGATAGAGACAGAGGGGCAGGTGACAAAGTCGGAGGCAGATGGGCAGGAGACAAAGACGGAGTCAAGGACGGAGACAAAGACGGAGACAGACACAGAGACGGAGACAGAGACAGAGAAAGGAACAGAGACGGAGACAGAGACAGAGACAGAGACAGAGACAGAAACAGAGACAGAGACAGAGACAGAGGGAGAGACAGCGACAGAGACAGAGACAGAGACAGAGACAGAGACAGAGACAGAGACAGAGACAGAGGGAGAGACAGCGACAGAGACAGAGACAGAGACAGAGACAGAGACAGAGACAGAGACAGAGACAAGGCCAGGGACAGAGACGGAGACAGAGACAGAGACAGTGGAATAGACAGAGACAGAGACACAGACAAAGACAGAGACAGAGACGGAGACAGAGACAGAGACAGAGGAATAGACAGAGACAGAGACAGAGACAGCGACCGGCACAGGGAGAGGGACAGGGACAGAGACAGAGACAGAGACAGAGACAGAGACAGAGACAGAGACAGAGACAGAGGCAGAGACAGAGACACAGACCGAGGAAGAGACAGAGACAGAGACAGAGATAGAGACAGAGACAGAGACAGAGGCAGAGGCAGAGACAGAGACACAGACAAAGGCAGAGACAGAGACGGAGACGGAGACAGAGACAGAGGAATAGACAGAGACAGAGACAGAGACAGAGACAGAGACAGAGACAGAGACAGAGACAGAGACAGAGACAGAGACAGAGACAGAGACAGAGACAGAGGCAGAGACAGAGACAGAGACAGAGACAGAGACAGCGACAGAGACAGAGAGAGAGACAGAGACAGAGACAGGGACAGGGACAGAGAGAGAGTCAGAGACAGGGGGAGAGACAGAGACACAGATAGAGACAGAGGGGCAGGTGACAAAGTCGGAGGCAGATGGGCAGGCGACAAAGACGGAGACAAGGACGGAGACAACGACGGAGACAGCGACAGAGACGGAGACAGAGACAGAGACGGAGACAGAGACAGAGACAGAGACAGAGACAGAGACAGAGACAGAGACAGAGACAGGGACGGAGACAGAATCAGAGACAGAGGAAGAGACAGCGACAGAGACAGAGGCAGAGACACAGGCAGGGACAGAGACAGAGACAGAGACAGAAACAGAGACAGAGGCAGAGACACAGGCAGGGACAGAGACAGAGACAGAGACAGAAACAGAGACAGAGGCAGAGACACAGGCAGGGACAGAGACAGAGCCAGAGACAGAGGCAGAGACACAGACAGAGACAGAGACAGTGTCAGAGACAGAAACATAGACAGAGATGGAGACAGAGGCAGAGACAGAGACAGAGTCACAGACAGCGACAGAGACGGAGACAGAGACAGAGACGGAGACAGAGACAGAGACAGAGACAGAGACAGAGACAGAGACAGAGACAGAGACAGAGACAGAGACAGACACGGGGACAGAGACGGAGGCAGAGACAGAGACAGAGACAGAGACAGAGACAGAGACAGAGACAGTGGAATAGACAGAGACAGAGACACAGACAAAGACAGAGACAGAGACGGAGACAGAGACAGAGACAGAGGAATAGACAGAGACAGAGACAGAGACAGAGACAGCGACAGGCACAGGGAGAGGGACAGGGACAGAGACAGAGACAGAGACAGAGACAGAGACAGAGACAGAGACAGAGGCAGAGACAGAGACAAAGACCGAGGAAGAGACAGAGACAGAGACAGAGACACAGGGAGAGACAGAGACACAGATAGAGACAGAGGGGCAGGTGACAAAGTCGGAGGCAGATGGGCAGGAGACAAGGACGGAGACAAGGACGGAGACAACGACGGAGACAGCGTCAGAGACGGAGACAGGGACAGAGAAAGGAACAGAGACAGAGACAGAGACAGAGACAGAGACAGAGACGGAGACAGAGACAGAGACAGTGGAATAGACAGAGACAGAGACACAGACAAAGACAGAGACAGAGACGGAGACAGAGACAGAGACAGAGGAATAGACAGAGACAGAGACAGAGACAGAGACAGAGACAGAGACAGAGGCAGAGACAGGGACACAGACCGAGGAAGAGACAGAGACAGAGACAGAGACAGAGGGAGAGACAGAGACACAGATAGAGACAGAGGGGCAGGTGACAAAGTCGGAGGCAGATGGGCAGGAGACAAAGACGGAGACAAGGACGGAGACAACGACGGAGACAGCGACAGAGACGGAGACAGGGACAGAGAAAGGAACAGAGACGGAGACAGAGACAGAGACAGAGACAGAGACAGAGACAGAGACAGAGGCAGAGGCAGAGACAGAGACACAGACAAAGGCAGAGACAGAGACGGAGACGGAGACAGAGACAGAGGAATAGACAGAGACAGAGACAGAGACAGAGACAGAGACAGAGACAGAGACAGAGACAGAGACAGAGACAGAGACAGAGACAGAGACAGAGACAGAGACAGAGGCAGAGACAGAGACAGAGACAGAGACAGAGACAGCGACAGAGACAGAGAGAGAGACAGAGACAGAGACGGAGACTGATACAGAGACAGAGGCATCGACAGAGACAGTGACAGGGACAGGGACAGAGAGAGAGTCAGAGACAGGGGGAGAGACAGAGACACAGATAGAGACTGAGGGGCAGGTGACAAAGTCGGAGGCAGATGGGCAGGAGACAAAGACGGAGACAAGGACGGAGACAACGACGGAGACAGCGACAGAGACGGAGACAGAGACAGAGACGGAGACAGAGACAGAGACAGAGACAGAGACAGAGACAGAGACAGAGACAGGGACGGAGACAGAATCAGAGACAGAGGAAGAGACAGCGACAGAGACAGAGGCAGAGACACAGGCAGGGACGGAGACAGAGACAGAGACAGAGACAGAAACAGAGACAGAGACAGATACGGGGACAGGGACAGAGGCAGAGACAGAGACAGAGACGGAGACAGAGGCAGAGACACAGGCAGGGACAGAGACAGAGCCAGAGACAGAGGCAGAGACACAGACAGAGACAGAGACAGTGTCAGAGACAGAAACATAGACAGAGATGGAGACAGAGGCAGAGACAGAGACAGAGTCACAGACAGAGACAGAGACGGAGATAGAGACAGAGACAGAGACAGAGACGGAGACAGAGGCAGAGACAGAGACACAGGCAGGGACAGAGACAGAGGCAGAGACAGAAACAGAGACAGAGGCAGAGACAGACACGGGGACAGAGACAGAGGCAGAGACAGAGACAGAGACAGAGACAGAGACGGAGATAGAGACAGAGACAGAGACACAGACAGAGACAGAGACAGAGACAGAGACAGAGACAGAGACAGAGACAGAGACAGAGACAGAGACAGAGACAGAGACAGAGACAGAGACAGAGACAGAAACAGAGACAGAGAGAGATACGGGGACAGAGACAGAGGCAGAGACAGAGACAGGGACAGAGACAGAGACGGAGACAGAGACAGACACAGAGACGGAGACGGAGATAGAGGAAGAGATAGAGACAGAGACGGAGACAGAGGCAGAGACAGAGCCAGGGACGGAGACAGAGTCAGAGACAGGGGGAGAGACAGCGACACAGACAGAGACAGAGACAGAGACAGAGACAGAGACAGAGACAGAGACAGAGACAGAGACAGAGACAGAGACAGAGACAGAGACAGACACGGGGACAGAGACGGAGGCAGAGACAGAGACAGAGACAGAGACAGAGACAGAGACAGTGGAATAGACAGAGACAGAGACACAGACAAAGACAGAGACAGAGACGGAGACAGAGACAGAGACAGAGGAATAGACAGAGACAGAGACAGAGACAGCGACAGGCACAGGGAGAGGGACAGGGACAGAGACAGAGACAGAGACAGAGACAGAGACAGAGACAGAGACAGAGGCAGAGACAGATACAAAGACAGCGACAGAGACAGAGACAGAGACAGAGACAGAGACAGAGACAGAGACAGAGACAGAGACAGAGACAGAGACAGAGACAGAGACAGAGACAGAGACAGAGACAGAGACAGAGACGGAGGCAGAGACAGAGACACAGACAAAGGCAGAGACAGAGACGGAGACGGAGACGGAGACAGAGACAGAGGAATAGACAGAGACAGAGACAGAGACAGAGACAGAGACAGAGACAGAGACAGAGACAGAGACAGAGACAGAGACAGAGACAGAGACAGAGGCAGAGACAGAGACAGAGACGGAGATAGAGACAGAGACAGAGACAGAGACGGAGACAGAGGCAGAGGCAGAGACACAGGCAGGGACAGAGACAGAGGCAGAGACAGAAACAGAGACAGAGGCAGAGACAGACACGGGGACAGAGGCAGAGACAGACACGGGGACAGAGACAGAGGCAGAGACAAAGACAGAGGCAGAGACAGAGACAGAGACAGAGACAGAGACAGAGACAGAGACAGAGACAGAGACAGAGACGGAGACAGAGACAGAGACAGAGATAGAGACAGAGACAGAGACAGAGGCAGAGGCAGAGACAGAGACACAGACAAAGGCAGAGACAGAGACGGAGACGGAGACAGAGACAGAGGAATAGACAGAGACAGAGACAGAGACAGAGACAGAGACAGAGACAGAGACAGAGACAGAGACAGAGACAGAGACAGAGACAGAGACAGAGGCAGAGACAGAGACAGAGACAGAGACAGAGACAGCGACAGAGACAGAGAGAGAGACAGAGACAGAGACAGGGACAGGGACAGAGAGAGAGTCAGAGACAGGGGGAGAGACAGAGACACAGATAGAGACAGAGGGGCAGGTGACAAAGTCGGAGGCAGATGGGCAGGCGACAAAGACGGAGACAAGGACGGAGACAACGACGGAGACAGCGACAGAGACGGAGACAGAGACAGAGACGGAGACAGAGACAGAGACAGAGACAGAGACAGAGACAGAGACAGAGACAGAGACAGGGACGGAGACAGAATCAGAGACAGAGGAAGAGACAGCGACAGAGACAGAGGCAGAGACACAGGCAGGGACAGAGACAGAGACAGAGACAGAAACAGAGACAGAGGCAGAGACACAGGCAGGGACAGAGACAGAGACAGAGACAGAAACAGAGACAGAGGCAGAGACACAGGCAGGGACAGAGACAGAGCCAGAGACAGAGGCAGAGACACAGACAGAGACAGAGACAGTGTCAGAGACAGAAACATAGACAGAGATGGAGACAGAGGCAGAGACAGAGACAGAGTCACAGACAGCGACAGAGACGGAGACAGAGACAGAGACGGAGACAGAGACAGAGACAGAGACAGAGACAGAGACAGAGACAGAGACAGAGACAGAGACAGAGACAGACACGGGGACAGAGACGGAGGCAGAGACAGAGACAGAGACAGAGACAGAGACAGAGACAGAGACAGTGGAATAGACAGAGACAGAGACACAGACAAAGACAGAGACAGAGACGGAGACAGAGACAGAGACAGAGGAATAGACAGAGACAGAGACAGAGACAGAGACAGCGACAGGCACAGGGAGAGGGACAGGGACAGAGACAGAGACAGAGACAGAGACAGAGACAGAGACAGAGACAGAGGCAGAGACAGAGACAAAGACCGAGGAAGAGACAGAGACAGAGACAGAGACACAGGGAGAGACAGAGACACAGATAGAGACAGAGGGGCAGGTGACAAAGTCGGAGGCAGATGGGCAGGAGACAAGGACGGAGACAAGGACGGAGACAACGACGGAGACAGCGTCAGAGACGGAGACAGGGACAGAGAAAGGAACAGAGACAGAGACAGAGACAGAGACAGAGACGGAGACAGAGACAGAGACAGTGGAATAGACAGAGACAGAGACACAGACAAAGACAGAGACAGAGACGGAGACAGAGACAGAGACAGAGGAATAGACAGAGACAGAGACAGAGACAGAGACAGAGACAGAGACAGAGGCAGAGACAGGGACACAGACCGAGGAAGAGACAGAGACAGAGACAGAGACAGAGGGAGAGACAGAGACACAGATAGAGACAGAGGGGCAGGTGACAAAGTCGGAGGCAGATGGGCAGGAGACAAAGACGGAGACAAGGACGGAGACAACGACGGAGACAGCGACAGAGACGGAGACAGGGACAGAGAAAGGAACAGAGACGGAGACAGAGACAGAGACAGAGACAGAGACAGAGACAGAGACAGAGGCAGAGGCAGAGACAGAGACACAGACAAAGGCAGAGACAGAGACGGAGACGGAGACAGAGACAGAGGAATAGACAGAGACAGAGACAGAGACAGAGACAGAGACAGAGACAGAGACAGAGACAGAGACAGAGACAGAGACAGAGACAGAGACAGAGACAGAGACAGAGACAGAGGCAGAGACAGAGACAGAGACAGAGACAGAGACAGCGACAGAGACAGAGAGAGAGACAGAGACAGAGACGGAGACTGATACAGAGACAGAGGCATCGACAGAGACAGTGACAGGGACAGGGACAGAGAGAGAGTCAGAGACAGGGGGAGAGACAGAGACACAGATAGAGACTGAGGGGCAGGTGACAAAGTCGGAGGCAGATGGGCAGGAGACAAAGACGGAGACAAGGACGGAGACAACGACGGAGACAGCGACAGAGACGGAGACAGAGACAGAGACGGAGACAGAGACAGAGACAGAGACAGAGACAGAGACAGAGACAGAGACAGGGACGGAGACAGAATCAGAGACAGAGGAAGAGACAGCGACAGAGACAGAGGCAGAGACACAGGCAGGGACGGAGACAGAGACAGAGACAGAGACAGAAACAGAGACAGAGACAGATACGGGGACAGGGACAGAGGCAGAGACAGAGACAGAGACGGAGACAGAGGCAGAGACACAGGCAGGGACAGAGACAGAGCCAGAGACAGAGGCAGAGACACAGACAGAGACAGAGACAGTGTCAGAGACAGAAACATAGACAGAGATGGAGACAGAGGCAGAGACAGAGACAGAGTCACAGACAGAGACAGAGACGGAGATAGAGACAGAGACAGAGACAGAGACGGAGACAGAGGCAGAGACAGAGACACAGGCAGGGACAGAGACAGAGGCAGAGACAGAAACAGAGACAGAGGCAGAGACAGACACGGGGACAGAGACAGAGGCAGAGACAGAGACAGAGACAGAGACAGAGACGGAGATAGAGACAGAGACAGAGACACAGACAGAGACAGAGACAGAGACAGAGACAGAGACAGAGACAGAGACAGAGACAGAGACAGAGACAGAGACAGAGACAGAGACAGAGACAGAGACAGAAACAGAGACAGAGAGAGATACGGGGACAGAGACAGAGGCAGAGACAGAGACAGGGACAGAGACAGAGACGGAGACAGAGACAGACACAGAGACGGAGACGGAGATAGAGGAAGAGATAGAGACAGAGACGGAGACAGAGGCAGAGACAGAGCCAGGGACGGAGACAGAGTCAGAGACAGGGGGAGAGACAGCGACACAGACAGAGACAGAGACAGAGACAGAGACAGAGACAGAGACAGAGACAGAGACAGAGACAGAGACAGAGACAGAGACAGACACGGGGACAGAGACGGAGGCAGAGACAGAGACAGAGACAGAGACAGAGACAGAGACAGTGGAATAGACAGAGACAGAGACACAGACAAAGACAGAGACAGAGACGGAGACAGAGACAGAGACAGAGGAATAGACAGAGACAGAGACAGAGACAGCGACAGGCACAGGGAGAGGGACAGGGACAGAGACAGAGACAGAGACAGAGACAGAGACAGAGACAGAGACAGAGGCAGAGACAGATACAAAGACAGCGACAGAGACAGAGACAGAGACAGAGACAGAGACAGAGACAGAGACAGAGACAGAGACAGAGACAGAGACAGAGACAGAGACAGAGACAGAGACAGAGACAGAGACAGAGACAGAGACGGAGGCAGAGACAGAGACACAGACAAAGGCAGAGACAGAGACGGAGACGGAGACGGAGACAGAGACAGAGGAATAGACAGAGACAGAGACAGAGACAGAGACAGAGACAGAGACAGAGACAGAGACAGAGACAGAGACAGAGACAGAGACAGAGACAGAGACAGAGGCAGAGACAGAGACAGAGACGGAGATAGAGACAGAGACAGAGACAGAGACGGAGACAGAGGCAGAGGCAGAGACACAGGCAGGGACAGAGACAGAGGCAGAGACAGAAACAGAGACAGAGGCAGAGACAGACACGGGGACAGAGGCAGAGACAGACACGGGGACAGAGACAGAGGCAGAGACAAAGACAGAGGCAGAGACAGAGACAGAGACAGAGACAGAGACAGAGACAGAGACAGAGACAGAGACAGAGACAGAGACAGAGACAGAGACAGAGACAGAGACAGAGACAGAGACAGAGACGGAGGCAGAGACAGAGACACAGACAAAGGCAGAGACAGAGACGGAGACGGAGACAGAGATAGAGGAATAGACAGAGACAGAGACAGAGACAGAGACAGCGACAGAGACAGAGACAGAGACAGAGACAGAGACAGAGACAGAGGCAGAGACAGAGACAGAGACAGAGACAGAGACAGAGACAGAGACAGAGACAGAGACAGAGAGAGAGACAGAGACAGAGACGGAGACAGATACAGAGACAGAGGCATCGACAGAGACAGTGACAGGGACAGGGACAGAGAGAGAGTCCGAGACAGGGGGAGATACAGCGACAGAGACAGAGAGAGAGACAGAGACAGAGACGGAGACAGAGGCAGAGGCAGAGACGCAGGCAGAGACAGAGACAGAGACAGAGACAGAGACAGAGACAGAGACAGAGACAGAGACAGAGACAGGGACAGGGACAGAGAGAGAGGTAGAGACACAGGCAGGGACAGAGACAGAGACAGAGACAGAGACAGAAACAGAGACAGAGACAGATACGTGGACAGAGACAGAGGCAGAGACAGAGACAGAGACAGAGACGTAGACAGAGACAGAGACAGAGACAGAGACATTGACAGACACAGAGACGGAGACGGAGATAGAGGAAGAGACAGAGACAGAAACGGAGACAGAGGCAGAGACAGAGCCAGGGACGGAGACAGAGTCAGAGACAGGGGGAGAGACAGCGACACAGACAGAGACAGAGACAGAGACAGAGACAGAGACAGAGACAGAGACAGAGACAGAGACAGAGACAGAGACAGAGACAGAGACAGAGACAGAGACAGGGACAGGGACGGAGAGAGAGACAGAGGAAGAGACAGCGACAGAGACAGAGGAAGAGACAGCGACAGAGACAGGGGAAGAGACAGCGACAGAGACAGAGACAGAGACGGTGACAGAGGCAGAGGCAGAGACACAGGCAGGGACAGAGACAGAGGCAGAGACAGAAACAGAGACAGAGACAGCGACAGATACGGGGACAGAGACAGAGGCAGAGACAGAGACAGAGACAGAGACGGAGACATAGACAGACACAGAGACGGAGACGGAGATAGAGGAAGAGACAGAGACAGAAACGGAGACAGAGGCAGAGACAGAGCCAGGGACGGAGACAGAGTCAGAGACAGGGGGAGAGACAGCGACACAGACAGAGACAGAGACAGAGACAGAGACAGAGACAGAGACAGAGACAGGGACAGGGACGGAGAGAGAGACAGAGGAAGAGACAGCGACAGAGACAGAGGAAGAGACAGCGACAGAGACAGAGGAAGAGACAGCGACAGAGACAGAGACAGAGACAGAGACAGAGACAGAGACAGAGACAGAGACAGAGGGAGAGACAGCGACAGAGACAGAGACAGAGACAGAGACAGAGACAGAGACAGAGACAAGGCCAGGGACAGAGACGGAGACAGAGACAGAGACAGTGGAATAGACAGAGACAGAGACACAGACAAAGACAGAGACAGAGACGGAGACAGAGACAGAGACAGAGGAATAGACAGAGACAGAGACAGAGACAGCGACCGGCGCAGGGAGAGGGACAGGGACAGAGACAGAGACAGAGACAGAGACAGAGACAGAGACAGAGACAGAGGCAGAGACAGAGACACAGACCGAGGAAGAGACAGAGACAGAGACAGAGACAGAGGGAGAGGCAGAGACACAGATAGAGACAGAGGGGCAGGTGACAAAGTCGGAGGCAGATGGGCAGGAGACAAAGACGGAGACAAGGACGGAGACAACGACCGAGACAGCGACAGAGACGGAGACAGGGACAGAGAAAGGAACAGAGACGGAGACAGAGACAGAGACAGAGACAGAGACAGAGGCAGAGGCAGAGACAGAGACACAGACAAAGGCAGAGACAGAGACGGAGACGGAGACAGAGACAGAGGAATAGACAGAGACAGAGACAGAGACAGAGACAGAGACAGAGACAGAGACAGAGACAGAGACAGAGACAGAGACAGAGACAGAGACAGAGACAGAGACAGAGACAGAGACAGAGACAGAGACAGAGACAGAGACAGAGACAGAGACAGAGACAGCGACAGAGACAGAGAGAGAGACAGAGACAGGGGGAGAGACAGCGACAGAGACAGAGACAGAGACAGAGACAGAGACGGAGACAGAGGCAGAGGCAGAGACACAGGCAGGGACAGAGACAGAGGCAGAGACAGAAACAGAGACAGAGACAGCGACAGAAACGGAGACAGAGGCAGAGACAGAGCCAGGGACGGAGACAGAGTCAGAGACAGGGGGAGAGACAGCGACACAGACAGAGACAGAGACAGAGACAGAGACAGAGACAGAGACAGAGACAGAGACAGAGACAGGGACAGGGACGGAGAGAGAGACAGAGGAAGAGACAACGACAGAGACTGAGGAAGAGACAGCGACAGAGACAGGGGAAGAGACAGCGACAGAGACAGAGACAGAGACAGAGACAGAGACAGAGACAGAGACGGTGACAGAGGCAGAGGCAGAGACACAGGCAGGGACAGAGACAGAGGCAGAGACAGAAACAGAGACAGAGACAGCGACAGATACGGGGACAGAGACAGAGGCAGAGACAGAGACAGAGACAGAGACAGAGACGGAGACATAGACAGACACAGAGACGGAGACGGAGATAGAGGAAGAGACAGAGACAGAAACGGAGACAGAGGCAGAGACAGAGCCAGGGACGGAGACAGAGTCAGAGACAGGGGGAGAGACAGCGACACAGACAGAGACAGAGACAGAGACACAGACAGAGACAGAGACAGAGACAGGGACAGGGACGGAGAGAGAGACAGAGGAAGAGACAGCGACAGAGACAGAGGAAGAGACAGCGACAGAGACAGAGGAAGAGACAGCGACAGAGACAGAGACAGAGACAGAGACAGAGACCGAGACAGAGACAGAGACAGAGACAGAGACAGAGACAGAGACAGAGACAGAGACAGAGACAGAGACAGAGACAGAGACAGAGACGGAGGCAGAGACAGAGACACAGACAAAGGCAGAGACAGAGACGGAGACGGAGACAGAGACAGAGGAATAGACAGAGACAGAGACAGAGACAGAGACAGAGACAGAGACAGAGACAGAGACGGAGACAGAGACAGAGACAGTGGAATAGACAGAGACAGAGACACAGACAAAGACAGAGACAGAGACGGAGACAGAGACAGAGACAGTGGAATAGACAGAGACAGAGACACAGACAAAGACAGAGACAGAGACGGAGACAGAGACAGAGAGAGAGGAATAGAAAGAGACAGAGACAGAGACAGCGACCGGCGCAGGGAGAGGGACAGGGACAGAGACAGAGACAGCGACCGGCGCAGGGAGAGGGACAGGGACAGAGACAGAGACAGAGACAGAGACAGAGACAGAGACAGAGACAGAGACAGAGGCAGAGACAGAGACACAGACCGAGGAAGAGACAGAGACAGAGACAGAGACCGAGCGAGAGGCAGAGACACAGATAGAGACAGAGGGGCAGGTGACAAAGTCGGAGGCAGATGGGCAGGAGACAAAGACGGAGACAAGGACGGAGACAACGACGGAGACAGCGACAGAGACGGAGACAGGGACAGAGAAAGGAACAGAGACGGAGACAGAGACAGAGACAGAGACAGAGACAGAGACAGAGGCAGAGGCAGAGACAGAGACACAGACAAAGGCAGAGACAGAGACGGAGACGGAGACAGAGACAGAGGAATAGACAGAGACAGAGACAGAGACAGAGACAGAGACAGAGACAGAGACAGAGACAGAGACAGAGACAGAGACAGAGACAGAGACAGAGACAGAGACAGAGACGGAGGCAGAGACAGAGACACAGACAAAGGCAGAGACAGAGACGGAGACGGAGACAGAGACAGAGGAATAGACAGAGACAGAGACAGAGACAGAGACAGAGACAGAGACAGAGACAGAGACGGAGACAGAGACAGAGACAGTGGAATAGACAGAGACAGAGACACAGACAAAGACAGAGACAGAGACGGAGACAGAGACAGAGACAGTGGAATAGACAGAGACAGAGACACAGACAAAGACAGAGACAGAGACGGAGACAGAGACAGAGAGAGAGGAATAGAAAGAGACAGAGACAGAGACAGCGACCGGCGCAGGGAGAGGGACAGGGACAGAGACAGAGACAGCGACCGGCGCAGGGAGAGGGACAGGGACAGAGACAGAGACAGAGACAGAGACAGAGACAGAGACAGAGACAGAGACAGAGGCAGAGACAGAGACACAGACCGAGGAAGAGACAGAGACAGAGACAGAGACCGAGCGAGAGGCAGAGACACAGATAGAGACAGAGGGGCAGGTGACAAAGTCGGAGGCAGATGGGCAGGAGACAAAGACGGAGACAAGGACGGAGACAACGACGGAGACAGCGACAGAGACGGAGACAGGGACAGAGAAAGGAACAGAGACGGAGACAGAGACAGAGACAGAGACAGAGACAGAGACAGAGGCAGAGGCAGAGACAGAGACACAGACAAAGGCAGAGACAGAGACGGAGACGGAGACAGAGACAGAGGAATAGACAGAGACAGAGACAGAGACAGAGACAGAGACAGAGACAGAGACAGAGACAGAGACAGAGACAGAGACAGAGACAGAGACAGAGACAGAGACAGAGACAGAGACAGAGACAGAGACAGCGACAGAGACAGAGAGAGAGACAGAGACAGGGGGAGAGACAGCGACAGAGACAGAGACAGAGACAGAGACAGAGACGGAGACAGAGGCAGAGGCAGAGACACAGGCAGGGACAGAGACAGAGGCAGAGACAGAAACAGAGACAGAGACAGAGACAGAGACAGAGACAGAGACAGAGACAGAGACAGAGACAGAGACAGAGACAGAGACAGAGACAGAGACAGAGACAGAGACAGCGACAGAGACAGAGAGAGAGACAGAGACAGAGACGGAGACAGAGGCAGAGGCAGAGACGCAGGCAGAGACAGAGACAGAGACAGAGACAGAGACAGAGACAGAGACAGAGACAGAGACAGGGACAGGGACAGAGAGAGAGGTAGAGACACAGGCAGGGACAGAGACAGAGACAGAGACAGAGACAGAGACAGAAACAGAGACAGAGACAGATACGTGGACAGAGACAGAGGCAGAGACAGAGACAGAGACAGAGACGTAGACAGAGACAGAGACAGAGACAGAGACATTGACAGACACAGAGACGGAGACGGAGATAGAGGAAGAGACAGAGACAGAAACGGAGACAGAGGCAGAGACAGAGCCAGGGACGGAGACAGAGTCAGAGACAGGCGGAGAGACAGCGACACAGACAGAGACAGAGACAGAGACAGAGACAGAGACAGAGACAGAGACAGAGACAGAGACAGAGACAGAGACAGAGACAGAGACAGAGACAGAGACAGGGACAGGGACGGAGAGAGAGACAGAGGAAGAGACAGCGACAGAGACAGAGGAAGAGACAGCGACAGAGACAGGGGAAGAGACAGCGACAGAGACAGAGACAGAGACGGTGACAGAGGCAGAGGCAGAGACACAGGCAGGGACAGAGACAGAGGCAGAGACAGAAACAGAGACAGAGACAGCGACAGATACGGGGACAGAGACAGAGGCAGAGACAGAGACAGAGACAGAGACGGAGACATAGACAGACACAGAGACGGAGACGGAGATAGAGGAAGAGACAGAGACAGAAACGGAGACAGAGGCAGAGACAGAGCCAGGGACGGAGACAGAGTCAGAGACAGGGGGAGAGACAGCGACACAGACAGAGACAGAGACAGAGACAGAGACAGAGACAGAGACAGGGACAGGGACGGAGAGAGAGACAGAGGAAGAGACAGCGACAGAGACAGAGGAAGAGACAGCGACAGAGACAGAGGAAGAGACAGCGACAGAGACAGAGACAGAGACAGAGACAGAGACAGAGACAGAGACAGAGACAGAGGGAGAGACAGCGACAGAGACAGAGACAGAGACAGAGACAGAGACAGAGACAGAGACAGAGACAAGGCCAGGGACAGAGACGGAGACAGAGACAGAGACAGTGGAATAGACAGAGACAGAGACACAGACAAAGACAGAGACAGAGACGGAGACAGAGACAGAGACAGAGGAATAGACAGAGACAGAGACAGAGACAGCGACCGGCGCAGGGAGAGGGACAGGGACAGAGACAGAGACAGAGACAGAGACAGAGACAGAGACAGAGACAGAGACAGAGGCAGAGACAGAGACACAGACCGAGGAAGAGACAGAGACAGAGACAGAGACAGAGGGAGAGGCAGAGACACAGATAGAGACAGAGGGGCAGGTGACAAAGTCGGAGGCAGATGGGCAGGAGACAAAGACGGAGACAAGGACGGAGACAACGACCGAGACAGCGACAGAGACGGAGACAGGGACAGAGAAAGGAACAGAGACGGAGACAGAGACAGAGACAGAGACAGAGACAGAGACGGTGACAGAGGCAGAGGCAGAGACACAGGCAGGGACAGAGACAGAGGCAGAGACAGAAACAGAGACAGAGACAGCGACAGATACGGGGACAGAGACAGAGGCAGAGACAGAGACAGAGACAGAGACGGAGACATAGACAGACACAGAGACGGAGACGGAGATAGAGGAAGAGACAGAGACAGAAACGGAGACAGAGGCAGAGACAGAGCCAGGGACGGAGACAGAGTCAGAGACAGGGGGAGAGACAGCGACACAGACAGAGACAGAGACAGAGACAGAGACAGAGACAGAGACAGGGACAGGGACGGAGAGAGAGACAGAGGAAGAGACAGCGACAGAGACAGAGGAAGAGACAGCGACAGAGACAGAGGAAGAGACAGCGACAGAGACAGAGACAGAGACAGAGACAGAGACAGAGACAGAGACAGAGACAGAGGGAGAGACAGCGACAGAGACAGAGACAGAGACAGAGACAGAGACAGAGACAGAGACAAGGCCAGGGACAGAGACGGAGACAGAGACAGAGACAGTGGAATAGACAGAGACAGAGACACAGACAAAGACAGAGACAGAGACGGAGACAGAGACAGAGACAGAGGAATAGACAGAGACAGAGACAGAGACAGCGACCGGCGCAGGGAGAGGGACAGGGACAGAGACAGAGACAGAGACAGAGACAGAGACAGAGACAGAGACAGAGACAGAGGCAGAGACAGAGACACAGACCGAGGAAGAGACAGAGACAGAGACAGAGACAGAGGGAGAGGCAGAGACACAGATAGAGACAGAGGGGCAGGTGACAAAGTCGGAGGCAGATGGGCAGGAGACAAAGACGGAGACAAGGACGGAGACAACGACCGAGACAGCGACAGAGACGGAGACAGGGACAGAGAAAGGAACAGAGACGGAGACAGAGACAGAGACAGAGACAGAGACAGAGGCAGAGGCAGAGACAGAGACACAGACAAAGGCAGAGACAGAGACGGAGACGGAGACAGAGACAGAGGAATAGACAGAGACAGAGACAGAGACAGAGACAGAGACAGAGACAGAGACAGAGACAGAGACAGAGACAGAGACAGAGACAGAGACAGAGACAGAGACAGAGACAGAGACAGAGACAGAGACAGAGACAGAGACAGAGACAGAGACAGAGACAGAGACAGCGACAGAGACAGAGAGAGAGACAGAGACAGGGGGAGAGACAGCGACAGAGACAGAGACAGAGACAGAGACAGAGACGGAGACAGAGGCAGAGGCAGAGACACAGGCAGGGACAGAGACAGAGGCAGAGACAGAAACAGAGACAGAGACAGCGACAGAAACGGAGACAGAGGCAGAGACAGAGCCAGGGACGGAGACAGAGTCAGAGACAGGGGGAGAGACAGCGACACAGACAGAGACAGAGACAGAGACAGAGACAGAGACAGAGACAGAGACAGAGACAGAGACAGAGACAGAGACAGGGACAGGGACGGAGAGAGAGACAGAGGAAGAGACAACGACAGAGACTGAGGAAGAGACAGCGACAGAGACAGGGGAAGAGACAGCGACAGAGACAGAGACAGAGACAGAGACAGAGACAGAGACAGAGACGGTGACAGAGGCAGAGGCAGAGACACAGGCAGGGACAGAGACAGAGGCAGAGACAGAAACGGAGACAGAGGCAGAGACAGAGCCAGGGACGGAGACAGAGTCAGAGACAGGGGGAGAGACAGCGACACAGACAGAGACAGAGACAGAGACACAGACAGAGACAGAGACAGAGACAGGGACAGGGACGGAGAGAGAGACAGAGGAAGAGACAGCGACAGAGACAGAGGAAGAGACAGCGACAGAGACAGAGGAAGAGACAGCGACAGAGACAGAGACAGAGACAGAGACAGAGACCGAGACAGAGACAGAGACAGAGACAGAGACAGAGACAGAGACAGAGACAGAGACAGAGACAGAGACAGAGACAGAGACAGAGACAGAGACGGAGGCAGAGACAGAGACACAGACAAAGGCAGAGACAGAGACGGAGACGGAGACAGAGACAGAGGAATAGACAGAGACAGAGACAGAGACAGAGACAGAGACAGAGACAGAGACGGAGACAGAGACAGAGACAGTGGAATAGACAGAGACAGAGACACAGACAAAGACAGAGACAGAGACGGAGACAGAGACAGAGACAGTGGAATAGACAGAGACAGAGACACAGACAAAGACAGAGACAGAGACGGAGACAGAGACAGAGAGAGAGGAATAGAAAGAGACAGAGACAGAGACAGCGACCGGCGCAGGGAGAGGGACAGGGACAGAGACAGAGACAGCGACCGGCGCAGGGAGAGGGACAGGGACAGAGACAGAGACAGAGACAGAGACAGAGACAGAGACAGAGACAGAGACAGAGGCAGAGACAGAGACACAGACCGAGGAAGAGACAGAGACAGAGACAGAGACCGAGCGAGAGGCAGAGACACAGATAGAGACAGAGGGGCAGGTGACAAAGTCGGAGGCAGATGGGCAGGAGACAAAGACGGAGACAAGGACGGAGACAACGACGGAGACAGCGACAGAGACGGAGACAGGGACAGAGAAAGGAACAGAGACGGAGACAGAGACAGAGACAGAGACAGAGACAGAGACAGAGGCAGAGGCAGAGACAGAGACACAGACAAAGGCAGAGACAGAGACGGAGACGGAGACAGAGACAGAGGAATAGACAGAGACAGAGACAGAGACAGAGACAGAGACAGAGACAGAGACAGAGACAGAGACAGAGACAGAGACAGAGACAGAGACAGAGACAGAGACAGCGACAGAGACAGAGAGAGAGACAGAGACAGGGGGAGAGACAGCGACAGAGACAGAGACAGAGACAGAGACAGAGACGGAGACAGAGGCAGAGGCAGAGACACAGGCAGGGACAGAGACAGAGGCAGAGACAGAAACAGAGACAGAGACAGCGACAGATACGGTGACAGAGACAGAGGCAGAGACAGAGACAGAGACAGGGACGGAGACATAGACAGACACAGAGACGGAGACGGAGATAGAGGAAGAGACAGAGACAGAAACGGAGACAGAGGCAGAGACAGAGCCAGGGACGGAGACAGAGTCAGAGACAGGGGGAGAGACAGCGACACAGACAGAGACAGAGACAGAGACAGAGACAGAGACAGAGACAGAGACGGAGACATAGACAGACACAGAGACGGAGACGGAGATAGAGGAAGAGACAGAGACAGAAACGGAGACAGAGGCAGAGACAGAGCCAGGGACGGAGACAGAGTCAGAGACAGGGGGAGAGACAGCGACACAGACAGAGACAGAGACAGAGACAGAGACAGAGACAGAGACAGAGACAGAGACAGAGACAGAGACAGAGACAGAGACAGGGACAGGGACGGAGAGAGAGACAGAGGAAGAGACAACGACAGAGACTGAGGAAGAGACAGCGACAGAGACAGGGGAAGAGACAGCGACAGAGACAGAGACAGAGACAGAGACAGAGACAGAGACAGAGACGGTGACAGAGGCAGAGGCAGAGACACAGGCAGGGACAGAGACAGAGGCAGAGACAGAAACAGAGACAGAGACAGCGACAGATACGGGGACAGAGACAGAGGCAGAGACAGAGACAGAGACAGAGACGGAGACATAGACAGACACAGAGACGGAGACGGAGGTAGAGGAAGAGACAGAGACAGAAACGGAGACAGAGGCAGAGACAGAGCCAGGGACGGAGACAGAGTCAGAGACAGGGGGAGAGACAGCGACACAGACAGAGACAGAGACAGAGACACAGACAGAGACAGAGACAGAGACAGGGACAGGGACGGAGAGAGAGACAGAGGAAGAGACAGCGACAGAGACAGAGGAAGAGACAGCGACAGAGACAGAGGAAGAGACAGCGACAGAGACAGAGACAGAGACAGAGACAGAGACAGAGACAGAGACAGAGACAGAGACAGAGACCGAGACAGAGACAGAGACAGAGACAGAGACAGAGACAGAGACAGAGACAGAGACAGAGACAGAGACAGAGACAGAGACAGAGACAGAGACAGAGACAGAGACAGAGACAGAGACAGAGACAGAGACAGAGACAGAGACAGAGACAGAGGCAGAGACAGAGACAGAGACAAAGACAGAGACAGAGACAGAGACAGAGACAGAGACAGAGACAGAGACAGAGACAGAGACAGAGACAGAGACAGAGACAGAGACAGAGACAGAGGGAGAGACAGCGACAGAGACAGAGACAGAGACAGAGACAGAGACAGAGACAGAGACAAGGCCAGGGACAGAGACGGAGACAGAGACAGAGACAGTGGAATAGACAGAGACAGAGACACAGACAAAGACAGAGACAGAGACGGAGACAGAGACAGAGACAGAGGAATAGACAGAGACAGAGACAGAGACAGCGACCGGCATAGGGAGAGGGACAGGGACAGAGACAGAGACAGAGACAGAGACAGAGACAGAGACAGAGACAGAGACAGAGACAGAGACAGAGACGGAGACAGAGACAGAGACAGAGACAGAGACAGAGACAGAGACAGAGACAGAGACAGAGACAGAAACAGAGACGGAGGCAGAGACAGATACGGGGACAGAGACAGAGGCAGAGACAGAGACAGAGACAGAGACAGAGACAGAGACAGGGACGGAGACAGAGTCAGAGACAGGGGGAGAGACAGCGACAGAGACAGAGACAGAGACAGAGACAGAGACAGAGACAGAGACAGAGACAGAGACAGAGACAGAGACAGAGACAGAGACAGAGACAGAGACAGAGACAGAGGCAGAGGCAGAGACAGAGACACAGACCGAGGAAGAGACAGAGACAGAGACAGAGGGAGAGACAGAGACACAGATAGAGACAGAGGGGCAGGTGACAAAGTCGGAGGCAGATGGGCAGGAGACAAAGACGGAGTCAGGGACGGAGTCAGGGACGGAGACAAAGACGGAGACAGAGACAGAGAAAGGGACAGAGACAGAGACAGAGACAGAGACAGAGACAGAGACAGAGACAGAGACAGAGACAGAGACAGAGACAGCGACGGAGACAGAGACGGAGACGGAGACAGAGACAGAGGAATAGACAGAGACAGAGACAGAGACAGAGACAGAGACAGAGACAGAGACAGAGACAGAGACAGAGACAGAGACAGAGACAGAGACAGAGACAAGGCCAGGGACAGAGACGGAGACAGAGACAGAGACAGTGGAATAGACAGAGACAGAGACACAGACAAAGACAGAGACAGAGACGGAGACAGAGACAGAGACAGAGGAATAGACAGAGACAGAGACAGAGACAGCGACCGGCACAGGGAGAGGGACAGGGACAGAGACAGAGACAGAGACAGAGACAGAGACAGAGACAGAGACAGAGACAGAGACAGAGGCAGAGACAGAGACACAGACCGAGGAAGAGACAGAGACAGAGACAGAGACAGAGGGAGAGACAGAGACACAGATAGAGACAGAGGGGCAGGTGACAAAGTCGGAGGCAGATGGGCAGGAGACAAAGACGGAGACAAGGACGGAGACAACGACGGAGACAGCGACAGAGACGGAGACAGGGACAGAGAAAGGAACAGAGACGGAGACAGAGACAGAGACAGAGACAGAGGCAGAGGCAGAGACAGAGACACAGACAAAGGCAGAGACAGAGACGGAGACGGAGACAGAGACAGAGGAATAGACAGAGACAGAGACAGAGACAGAGACAGCGACAGAGACAGAGACAGAGACAGAGACAGAGACAGAGACAGAGACAGAGACAGAGACAGAGACAGAGGCAGAGACAGAGACAGAGACAGAGACAGAGACAGAGACAGCGACAGAGACAGAGAGAGAGACAGAGACAGAGACGGAGACAGATACAGAGACAGAGGCATCGACAGAGACAGTGACAGGGACAGGGACAGAGAGAGAGTCAGAGACAGGGGGAGAGACAGAGACACAGATAGAGACAGAGGGGCAGGTGACAAAGTCGGAGGCAGATGGGCAGGAGACAAAGACGGAGACAAGGACGGAGACAACGACGGAGACAGCGACAGAGACAGAGACAGAGACAGAGACAGAGGCAGAGACAGAGACACAGACCGAGGAAGAGACAGAGACAGAGACAGAGACAGAGGGAGAGACAGAGACACAGATAGAGACAGAGGGGCAGGTGACAAAGTCGGAGGCAGATGGGCAGGAGACAAAGACGGAGACAAGGACGGAGACAACGACGGAGACAGCGACAGAGACGGAGACAGGGACAGAGAAAGGAACAGAGACGGAGACAGAGACAGAGACAGAGACAGAGACAGAGACAGAGGCAGAGGCAGAGACAGAGACACAGACAAAGGCAGAGACTGAGACGGAGACGGAGACAGAGACAGAGGAATAGACAGAGACAGAGACAGAGACAGAGACAGAGACAGAGACAGAGACAGAGGGAGAGACAGAGACACAGATAGAGACAGAGGGGCAGGTGACAAAGTCGGAGGCAGATGGGCAGGAGACAAAGACGGAGACAAGGACGGAGACAACGACGGAGACAGCGACAGAGACGGAGACAGGGACAGAGAAAGGAACAGAGACGGAGACAGAGACAGAGACAGAGACAGAGGCAGAGGCAGAGACAGAGACACAGACAAAGGCAGAGACAGAGACGGAGACGGAGACAGAGACAGAGGAATAGACAGAGACAGAGACAGAGACAGAGACAGAGACAGAGACAGAGACAGAGACAGAGACAGAGACAGAGACAGAGACAGAGACAGGGACAGAGACAGAGACAGAGGCAGAGACAGAGACAGAGACAGAGACAGAGACAGAGACAGCGACAGAGACAGAGAGAGAGACAGAGACAGAGACGGAGACAGATACAGAGACAGAGGCATCGACAGAGACAGTGACAGGGACAGGGACAGAGAGAGAGTCAGAGACAGGGGGAGAGACAGAGACACAGATAGAGACAGAGGGGCAGGTGACAAAGTCGGAGGCAGATGGGCAGGAGACAAAGACGGAGACAAGGACGGAGACAACGACGGAGACAGCGACAGAGACGGAGACAGAGACAGAGACGGAGACAGAGACAGAGACAGAGACAGAGACAGAGACAGAGACAGAGACAGGGACGGAGACAGAATCAGAGACAGAGGAAGAGACAGCGACAGAGACAGAGGCAGAGACACAGGCAGGGACAGAGACAGAGACAGAGACAGAGACAGAAACAGAGACAGAGACAGAGACAGAGACGGAGACAAAGACAGAGACAGAGACAGAGACAGAGACAGAGACAGAGACAGAGACAGAGACAGAGACAGTGGGAGAGACAGCGACAGAGACAGAGACAGAGACAGAGACAGAGACAGAGACAGAGACAGAGACAAGGCCAGGGACAGAGACGGAGACAGAGACAGAGACAGTGGAATAGACAGAGACAGAGACACAGACAAAGACAGAGACAGAGACGGAGACAGAGACAGAGACAGAGGAATAGACAGAGACAGAGACAGAGACAGCGACCGGCACAGGGAGAGGGACAGGGACAGAGACAGAGACAGAGACAGAGACAGAGACAGAGACAGAGACAGAGACAGAGGCAGAGACAGAGACACAGACCGAGGAAGAGACAGAGACAGAGACAGAGACAGAGGGAGAGACAGAGACACAGATAGAGACAGAGGGGCAGGTGACAAAGTCGGAGGCAGATGGGCAGGAGACAAAGACGGAGACAAGGACGGAGACAACGACGGAGACAGCGACAGAGACGGAGACAGGGACAGAGAAAGGAACAGAGACGGAGACAGGGACAGAGACAGAGACAGAGACAGAGACAGAGGCAGAGGCAGAGACAGAGACACAGACAAAGGCAGAGACAGAGACGGAGACGGAGACAGAGACAGAGGAATAGACAGAGACAGAGACAGAGACAGAGACAGAGACAGAGACAGAGACAGAGACAGAGACAGAGACAGAGACAGAGACAGAGACAGAGGCAGAGACAGAGACAGCGACAGAGACAGAGAGAGAGACAGAGACAGAGACGGAGACAGATACAGAGACAGAGGCATCGACAGAGACAGAGACAGAGACAGAGACAGAGACAGAGACAGAGACAGAGACAGAGACAGAGACAGAGACAGAGACAGAGACAGAGACAGAGACAGAAACAGAGACAGAGAGAGATACGGGGACAGAGACAGAGGCAGAGACAGAGACAGAGACAGAGACGGAGACAGAGACAGACACAGAGACGGAGACGGAGATAGAGGAAGAGACAGAGACAGAGACGGAGACAGAGGCAGAGACAGAGCCAGGGACGGAGACAGAGTCAGAGACAGGGGGAGAGACAGCGACACAGACAGAGACAGAGACAGAGACAGAGACAGAGACAGAGACAGAGACAGAGACAGAGACAGAGACAGAGACAGAGACAGAGACAGAGACAGAGACAGAGACAGAGACAGAGACAGAGACAGAGACAGAGACAGACACGGGGACAGAGACAGAGGCAGAGACAGAGACAGAGACAGAGACAGAGACAGTGGAATAGACAGAGACAGAGACAGAGACAGAGACGGAGACAAAGACCGAGACAGAGGCAGAGACACAGACAGAGACAGAGACACAGACAGGGACAGAGACAGAGACGGAGACAAAGACCGAGACAGAGGCAGAGACAGAGACAGAGACAGAGACAGAGACAGAGACAGAGACAGAGACAGAGTCAGAGACAGAGACAGAGACAGAGACAGAGACAGAGACAGAGACAGAGACAGAAACAGAGACAGAGACAGAGACTGAGACAGAGACAGAGACAGAGACAGAGACAGAGACAGATGCATAGACAGAGACGGAGACAGAGACAGAGACAGCGACAGGGACAGGGAGAGGGACAGGGACAGAGACAGAGGCAGAGACAGAGACAGAGACAGAGACAGAGACAGAGACAGAGACAGAGACAGAGACAGAGACAGAGACAGAGACAGAGACAGAGACAGAGACAGAGACAGAGACAGAGACAGAGACAGAGACAGAGACAGAGACAGAGACAGAGACAGAGACAAAGACAGAGACGGAGACAGAGACAAAGACAGAGACAGAAACAGGGACAGAGACAGAGACAGAGACAGAGACAGAGACAGAGACAGATGTAGAGACAGAGACAGAGACAGAGACAGAGACGGAGACAAAGACCGAGACAGTGTCAGAGACACATACAGAGACAGAGACAGAGACAGGGACAGAGACAGAGACGGAGACAAAGACCGAGACAGATGCAGAGACACAAACAGAGTCAGAGACAGAGACAGAGGCAGAGACAGAGACAGAGACTGAGACAGAGACAGAGACAGAGACAGAGACAGAGACAGATGCATAGACAGAGACGGAGACAGAGACAGAGACAGCGACAGGGACAGGGAGAGGGACAGGGACAGAGACAGAGGCAGAGACAGAGACAGAGACAGAGACAGAGACAGAGACAGAGACAGAGACAGAGACAGAGACAGAGACAGAGACAGAGACAGAGACAGAGACAGAGACAGAGACAGAGACAGAGACAGAGACAGAGACAGAGACAGAGACAAAGACAGAGACGGAGACAGAGACAAAGACAGAGACAGAAACAGGGACAGAGACAGAGACAGAGACAGAGACAGAGACAGAGACAGATGTAGAGACAGAGACAGAGACAGAGACAGAGACGGAGACAAAGACCGAGACAGTGTCAGAGACACATACAGAGACAGAGACAGAGACAGGGACAGAGACAGAGACGGAGACAAAGACCGAGACAGATGCAGAGACACAAACAGAGTCAGAGACAGAGACAGAGGCAGAGACAGAGACAGAGACAGAGACAGAGACAGAGACAGAGATAGAGACAGAGACAGAGACAGAGACAGCGACAGGGACAGGGAGAGGGACAGGGACAGAGACAGAGGGAGAGACAGAGATAGAGACAGAGACTGAGGCAGAGACGGAGACTGAGACAGAGACAGAGACAGAGACAGAGACACAGACCGCGGAAGAGACAGAGACAGAGACAGAGACAGAGAGAGAGACAGAGACAGAGACGGAGACAGATACAGAGACAGAGGCATCGACAGAGACAGAGACAGCGACAGAGACGGAGACAGGGACAGAGAAAGGAACAGAGACGGAGACAGGGACAGAGACAGAGACAGAGACAGAGACAGAGGCAGAGGCAGAGACAGAGACACAGACAAAGGCAGAGACAGAGACGGAGACGGAGACAGAGACAGAGGAATAGACAGAGACAGAGACAGAGACAGAGACAGAGACAGAGACAGAGACAGAGACAGAGACAGAGACAGAGACAGAGACAGAGGCAGAGACAGAGACAGCGACAGAGACAGAGAGAGAGACAGAGACAGAGACGGAGACAGATACAGAGACAGAGGCATCGACAGAGACAGAGACAGAGACAGAGACAGAGACAGAGACAGAGACAGAGACAGAGACAGAGACAGAGACAGAGACAGAGACAGAGACAGAAACAGAGACAGAGAGAGATACGGGGACAGAGACAGAGGCAGAGACAGAGACAGAGACAGAGACGGAGACAGAGACAGACACAGAGACGGAGACGGAGATAGAGGAAGAGACAGAGACAGAGACGGAGACAGAGGCAGAGACAGAGCCAGGGACGGAGACAGAGTCAGAGACAGGGGGAGAGACAGCGACACAGACAGAGACAGAGACAGAGACAGAGACAGAGACAGAGACAGAGACAGAGACAGAGACAGAGACAGAGACAGAGACAGAGACAGAGACAGAGACAGAGACAGAGACAGAGACAGAGACAGAGACAGACACGGGGACAGAGACAGAGGCAGAGACAGAGACAGAGACAGAGACAGAGACAGTGGAATAGACAGAGACAGAGACAGAGACAGAGACGGAGACAAAGACCGAGACAGAGGCAGAGACACAGACAGAGACAGAGACACAGACAGGGACAGAGACAGAGACGGAGACAAAGACCGAGACAGAGGCAGAGACAGAGACAGAGACAGAGACAGAGACAGAGACAGAGACAGAGACAGAGACAGAGACAGAGACAGAGACAGAGACAGAGACAGAGACAGAGACAGAGACAGAAACAGAGACAGAGACAGAGACTGAGACAGAGACAGAGACAGAGACAGAGACAGAGACAGATGCATAGACAGAGACGGAGACAGAGACAGAGACAGCGACAGGGACAGGGAGAGGGACAGGGACAGAGACAGAGGCAGAGACAGAGACAGAGACAGAGACAGAGACAGAGACAGAGACAGAGACAGAGACAGAGACAGAGACAGAGACAGAGACAGAGACAGAGACAGAGACAGAGACAGAGACAGAGACAGAGACAGAGACAGAGACAGAGACAGAGACAGAGACAGAGACAGAGACAGAGACAGAGACAGAGACAGAGACAGAGACAGAGACAGAAACAGAGACAGAGGCAGAGACAGATACGGGGACAGAGACAGAGGCAGAGACAGAGGCAGAGACAGAGACAGAGACAGAGACAGGGACGGAGACAGAGTCAGAGACAGGGGGAGAGACAGCGACAGAGACAGAGACAGAGACAGAGACAGAGACAGAGACAGAGACAGAGACAGAGACAGAGACAGAGACAGAGACAGAGACAGAGACAGAGACAGAGGCAGAGGCAGAGACAGAGACACAGACCGAGGAAGAGACAGAGACAGAGACAGAGGGAGAGACAGAGACACAGATAGAGACAGAGGGGCAGGTGACAAAGTCGGAGGCAGATGGGCAGGAGACAAAGACGGAGTCAGGGACGGAGTCAGGGACGGAGACAAAGACGGAGACAGAGACAGAGAAAGGTACAGAGACAGAGACAGAGACAGAGACAGAGACAGAGACAGAGACAGAGACAGAGACAGAGACAGAGACAGAGACAGCGACGGAGACAGAGACGGAGACGGAGACAGAGACAGAGGAATAGACAGAGACAGAGACAGAGACAGAGACAGAGACAGAGACAGAGACAGAGACAGAGACAGAGACAGAGACAGAGACAGAGACAAGGCCAGGGACAGAGACGGAGACAGAGACAGAGACAGTGGAATAGACAGAGACAGAGACACAGACAAAGACAGAGACAGAGACGGAGACAGAGACAGAGACAGAGGAATAGACAGAGACAGAGACAGAGACAGCGACCGGCACAGGGAGAGGGACAGGGACAGAGACAGAGACAGAGACAGAGACAGAGACAGAGACAGAGACAGAGACAGAGGCAGAGACAGAGACACAGACCGAGGAAGAGACAGAGACAGAGACAGAGACAGAGGGAGAGACAGAGACACAGATAGAGACAGAGGGGCAGGTGACAAAGTCGGAGGCAGATGGGCAGGAGACAAAGACGGAGACAAGGACGGAGACAACGACGGAGACAGCGACAGAGACGGAGACAGGGACAGAGAAAGGAACAGAGACGGAGACAGAGACAGAGACAGAGACAGAGGCAGTGGCAGAGACAGAGACACAGACAAAGGCAGAGACAGAGACGGAGACGGAGACAGAGACAGAGGAATAGACAGAGACAGAGACAGAGACAGAGACAGCGACAGAGACAGAGACAGAGACAGAGACAGAGACAGAGACAGAGACAGAGACAGAGACAGAGACAGAGACAGAGACAGAGACAGAGGCAGAGACAGAGACAGAGACAGAGACAGAGACAGCGACAGAGACAGAGAGAGAGACAGAGACAGAGACGGAGACAGATACAGAGACAGAGGCATCGACAGAGACAGTGACAGGGACAGGGACAGAGAGAGAGTCAGAGACAGGGGGAGAGACAGAGACACAGATAGAGACAGAGGGGCAGGTGACAAAGTCGGAGGCAGATGGGCAGGAGACAAAGACGGAGACAAGGACGGAGACAACGACGGAGACAGCGACAGAGACAGAGACAGAGACAGAGACAGAGGCAGAGACAGAGACACAGACCGAGGAAGAGACAGAGACAGAGACAGAGACAGAGGGAGAGACAGAGACACAGATAGAGACAGAGGGGCAGGTGACAAAGTCGGAGGCAGATGGGCAGGAGACAAAGACGGAGACAAGGACGGAGACAACGACGGAGACAGCGACAGAGACGGAGACAGGGACAGAGAAAGGAACAGAGACGGAGACAGAGACAGAGACAGAGACAGAGACAGAGACAGAGGCAGAGGCAGAGACAGAGACACAGACAAAGGCAGAGACTGAGACGGAGACGGAGACAGAGACAGAGGAATAGACAGAGACAGAGACAGAGACAGAGACAGAGACAGAGACAGAGACAGAGACAGAGGGAGAGACAGAGACACAGATAGAGACAGAGGGGCAGGTGACAAAGTCGGAGGCAGATGGGCAGGAGACAAAGACGGAGACAAGGACGGAGACAACGACGGAGACAGCGACAGAGACGGAGACAGGGACAGAGAAAGGAACAGAGACGGAGACAGAGACAGAGACAGAGACAGAGGCAGAGGCAGAGACAGAGACACAGACAAAGGCAGAGACAGAGACGGAGACGGAGACAGAGACAGAGGAATAGACAGAGACAGAGACAGAGACAGAGACAGAGACAGAGACAGAGACAGAGACAGAGACAGAGACAGAGACAGAGACAGAGACAGAGACAGGGACAGAGACAGAGACAGAGGCAGAGACAGAGACAGAGACAGAGACAGAGACAGAGACAGCGACAGAGACAGAGAGAGAGACAGAGACAGAGACAGAGACAGAAACAGAGACAGAGACAGAGACTGAGACAGAGACAGAGACAGAGACAGAGACAGAGACAGATGCATAGACAGAGACGGAGACAGAGACAGAGACAGCGACAGGGACAGGGAGAGGGACAGGGACAGAGACAGAGGCAGAGACAGAGACAGAGACAGAGACAGAGACAGAGACAGAGACAGAGACAGAGACAGAGACAGAGACAGAGACAGAGACAGAGACAGAGACAGAGACAGAGACAGAGACAGAGACAGAGACAGAGACAGAGACAGAGACAAAGACAGAGACGGAGACAGAGACAAAGACGGAGACAGAAACAGGGACAGAGACAGAGACAGAGACAGAGACAGAGACAGAGACAGATGTAGAGACAGAGACAGAGACAGAGACAGAGACGGAGACAAAGACCGAGACAGTGTCAGAGACACATACAGAGACAGAGACAGAGACAGGGACAGAGACAGAGACGGAGACAAAGACCGAGACAGATGCAGAGACACAAACAGAGTCAGAGACAGAGACAGAGGCAGAGACAGAGACAGAGACAGAGACAGAGACAGAGATAGAGACAGAGACAGAGACAGAGACAGCGACAGGGACAGGGAGAGGGACAGGGACAGAGACAGAGGGAGAGACAGAGATAGAGACAGAGACTGAGGCAGAGACGGAGACTGAGACAGAGACAGAGACAGAGACAGAGACAGAGACGGAGACAAAGACCGAGACAGAGGCAGAGACACAGACAGAGACAGAGACACAGACAGGGACAGAGGCAGAGACGGAGACAAGGACCGAGACAGAGGCAGAGACAGAGACAGAGACAGAGACAGAGACAGAGACAGAGACAGAGACAGAGACAGAGACAGAGACAGAGACAGAGACAGAGACAGAGACAGAGACAGAGACAGAGACAGAGACAGAGACAGAGACAGAGACAGAGACAAAGACAGAGACGGAGACAGAGACAAAGACAGAGGAATAGACAGAAACAGAGACAGAGACAGCGACAGGCACAGGGAGAGGGACAGGGACAGAGACAGAGACAGAGACAGAGACAGAGACAGAGACAGAGACAGAGGCAGAGGCAGAGACAGAGACACAGACCGAGGAAGAGACAGAGACAGAGACAGAGGCAGAGACAGAGACACAGATAGAGACAGAGGGGCAGGTGACAAAGTCGGAGGCAGATGGGCAGGAGACAAAGACGGAGTCAAGGACGGAGACAAAGACGGAGACAGACACAGAGACGGAGACAGAGACAGAGAAAGGAACAGAGACGGAGACAGAGACAGAGACAGAGGAATAGAGAGAGACAGAGACAGAGACAGCGACAGGCACAGGGAGAGGGACAGGGACAGAGACAGAGACAGAGACAGAGACAGAGACAGAGACAGAGACAGAGGCAGAGGCAGAGACAGAGACACAGACCGAGGAAGAGACAGAGACAGAGACAGAGGGAGAGACAGAGACACAGATAGAGACAGAGGGGCAGGTGACAAAGTCGGAGGCAGATGGGCAGGAGACAAAGACGGAGTCAAGGACGGAGACAAAGACGGAGACAGACACAGAGACGGAGACAGAGACAGAGAAAGGAACAGAGACGGAGACAGAGACAGAGACAGAGACAGAGACAGAAACAGAGACAGAGACAGAGACAGAGGGAGAGACAGCGACAGAGACAGAGACAGAGACAGAGACAGAGACAGAGACAGAGACAGAGGGAGAGACAGCGACAGAGACAGAGACAGAGACAGAGACAGAGACAAGGCCAGGGACAGAGACGGAGACAGAGACAGAGACAGTGGAATAGACAGAGACAGAGACACAGACAAAGACAGAGACAGAGACGGAGACAGAGACAGAGACAGAGGAATAAACAGAGACAGAGACAGAGACAGCGACAGGCACAGGGAGAGGGACAGGGACAGAGACAGAGACAGAGACAGAGACAGAGACAGAGACAGAGACAGAGACAGAGGCAGAGACAGAGACACAGACCGAGGAAGAGGCAGAGACAGAGACAGAGACAGAGGGAGAGACAGAGACACAGATAGAGACAGAGGGGCAGGTGACAAAGTCGGAGGCAGATGGGCAGGATACAAAGACGGAGACAAGGACGGAGACAACGACGGAGACAGCGACAGAGACGGAGACAGGGACAGAGAAAGGAACAGAGACGGAGACAGAGACAGAGACAGAGACAGAGACAGAGACAGAGGGAGAGACAGCGACAGAGACAGAGACAGAGACAGAGACAGAGACAGAGGGAGAGACAGCGACAGAGACAGAGACAGAGACAGAGACAGAGGCAGAGACAGAGACACAGACCGAGGAAGAGACAGAGACAGAGACAGAGACAGAGGGAGAGACAGAGACACAGATAGAAACAGAGGGGCAGGTGACAAAGTCGGAGGCAGATGGGCAGGAGACAAAGACGGAGACAAGGACGGAGACAACGACGGAGACAGCGACAGAGACGGAGACAGGGACAGAGAAAGGAACAGAGACGGAGACAGAGACAGAGACAGAGACAGAGACAGAGACAGAGACAGAGGCAGAGGCAGAGACAGAGACACAGACAGAGACAGAGACAGAGACGGAGACGGAGACAGAGACAGAGGAATAGACAGAGACAGAGATAGAGACAGAGACAGAGACAGAGACAGCGACAGGGACAGGGAGAGGGACAGGGACAGAGACAGAGGGAGAGACAGAGACAGAGACAGAGACTGAGGCAGAGACGGAGACTGAGACAGAGACAGAGACAGAGACAGAGACGGAGACAAAGACCGAGACAGAGGCAGAGACACAGACAGAGACAGAGACACAGACAGGGACAGAGACAGAGACAGAGAGAGAGACAGAGACAGAGACAGAGACAGAGACAGAAACAGAGACAGAGGCAGAGACAGATACGGGGACAGAGACAGAGGCAGAGACAGAGACAGAGACAGAGACAGAGACAGAGACAGGGACGGAGACAGAGTCAGAGACAGGGGGAGAGACAGCGACAGAGACAGAGACAGAGACAGAGACAGAGACAGAGACAGAGACAGAGACAGAGACAGAGACAGAGACAGAGACAGAGACAGAGACAGAGACAGAGACAGAGACAGAGACAGAGACAGAGACAGAGACAGAGACAGAGACAGCGACAGAGACAGAGACAGAGACAGAGACAGAGACAAGGCCAGGGACAGAGACGGAGACAGAGACAGAGACAGTGGAATAGACAGAGACAGAGACACAGACAAAGACAGAGACAGAGACGGAGACAGAGACAGAGACAGAGGAATAGACAGAGACAGAGACAGAGACAGCGACCGGCGCAGGGAGAGGGACAGGGACAGAGACAGAGACAGAGACAGAGACAGAGACAGAGACAGAGACAGAGACAGAGGCAGAGACAGAGACACAGACCGAGGAAGAGACAGAGACAGAGACAGAGACAGAGGGAGAGGCAGAGACACAGATAGAGACAGAGGGGCAGGTGACAAAGTCGGAGGCAGATGGGCAGGAGACAAAGACGGAGACAAGGACGGAGACAACGACGGAGACAGCGACAGAGACGGAGACAGGGACAGAGAAAGGAACAGAGACGGAGACAGAGACAGAGACAGAGACAGAGACAGAGACAGAGGCAGAGGCAGAGACAGAGACACAGACAAAGGCAGAGACAGAGACGGAGACGGAGACAGAGACAGAGGAATAGACAGAGACAGAGACAGAGACAGAGACAGAGACAGAGACAGAGACAGAGACAGAGACAGAGACAGAGACAGAGACAGAGACAGAGACAGAGACAGAGACAGAGACAGAGACAGCGACAGAGACAGAGAGAGAGACAGAGACAGGGGGACAGACAGCGACAGAGACAGAGACAGAGACAGAGACAGAGACGGAGACAGAGGCAGAGGCAGAGACACAGGCAGGGACAGAGACAGAGACAGAGACAGAAACAGAGACAGAGACAGCGACAGATACGGTGACAGAGACAGAGGCAGAGACAGAGACAGAGACAGAGACGGAGACATAGACAGACACAGAGACGGAGACGGAGATAGAGGAAGAGACAGAGACAGAAACGGAGACAGAGGCAGAGACAGAGCCAGGGACGGAGACAGAGTCAGAGACAGGGGGAGAGACAGCGACACAGACAGAGACAGAGACAGCGACACAGACAGAGACAGAGACAGAGACAGAGACAGAGACAGAGACAGAGACAGAGACAGAGACAGAGACAGAGTCAGGGACAGGGACGGAGAGAGAGACAGAGGAAGAGACAACGACAGAGACAGAGGAAGAGACAGCGACAGAGACAGGGGAAGAGACAGCGACAGAGACAGAGACAGAGACAGAGACAGAGACAGAGACAGAGACAGAGACAGAGACAGAGACAGAGGCAGAGACAGAGACACAGACCGAGGAAGAGACAGAGACAGAGACAGAGACAGAGGGAGAGGCAGAGACACAGATAGAGACAGAGAGGCAGGTGACAAAGTCGGAGGCAGATGGGCAGGAGACAAAGACGGAGACAAGGACGGAGACAACGACGGAGACAGCGACAGAGACGGAGACAGGGACAGAGAAAGGAACAGAGACGGAGACAGAGACAGAGACAGAGACAGAGACAGAGGCAGAGGCAGAGACAGAGACACAGACAAAGGCAGAGACAGAGACGGAGACGGAGACAGAGACAGAGGAATAGACAGAGACAGAGACAGAGACAGAGACAGAGACAGAGACAGAGACAGAGACAGAGACAGAGACAGAGACAGAGACAGAGACAGAGACAGAGACAGAGACAGAGACAGAGACAGAGACAGAGACAGAGACAGAGACAGAGACAGAGACAGAGACAGAGACAGCGACAGAGACAGAGAGAGAGACAGAGACAGGGGGAGAGACAGCGACAGAGACAGAGACAGAGACAGAGACAGAGACGGAGACAGAGGCAGAGGCAGAGACACAGGCAGGTACAGAGACAGAGACAGAGACAGAAACAGAGACAGAGACAGCGACAGATACGGTGACAGAGACAGAGGCAGAGACAGAGACAGAGACAGAGACGGAGACATAGACAGACACAGAGACGGAGACGGAGATAGAGGAAGAGACAGAGACAGAAACGGAGACAGAGGCAGAGACAGAGCCAGGGACGGAGACAGAGTCAGAGACAGGGGGAGAGACAGCGACACAGACAGAGACAGAGACAGAGACAGAGACGGAGACAGAGACAGAGACAGAGACAGAGACAGAGACAGAGACAGAGGGAGAGACAGCGACAGAGACAGAGACAGAGACAGAGACAGAGACAGAGACAGAGACAGAGACAGAGACAGAGACAGATGTAGAGACAGAGACAGAGACAGAGACAGAGACGGAGACAAAGACCGAGACAGTGTCAGAGACACATACAGAGACAGAGACAGAGACAGGGACAGAGACAGAGACGGAGACAAAGACCGAGACAGATGCAGAGACACAAACAGAGTCAGAGACAGAGACAGAGGCAGAGACAGAGACAGAGACAGAGACAGAGACAGAGATAGAGACAGAGACAGAGACAGAGACAGCGACAGGGACAGGGAGAGGGACAGGGACAGAGACAGAGGGAGAGACAGAGATAGAGACAGAGACTGAGGCAGAGACGGAGACTGAGACAGAGACAGAGACAGAGACAGAGACAGAGACGGAGACAAAGACCGAGACAGAGGCAGAGACACAGACAGAGACAGAGACACAGACAGGGACAGAGGCAGAGACGGAGACAAGGACCGAGACAGAGGCAGAGACAGAGACAGAGACAGAGACAGAGACAGAGACAGAGACAGAGACAGAGACAGAGACAGAGACAGAGACAGAGACAGAGACAGAGACAGAGACAGAGACAGAGACAGAGACAGAGACAGAGACAGAGACAAAGACAGAGACGGAGACAGAGACAAAGACAGAGGAATAGACAGAAACAGAGACAGAGACAGCGACAGGCACAGGGAGAGGGACAGGGACAGAGACAGAGACAGAGACAGAGACAGAGACAGAGACAGAGACAGAGACAGAGGCAGAGGCAGAGACAGAGACACAGACCGAGGAAGAGACAGAGACAGAGACAGAGGCAGAGACAGAGACACAGATAGAGACAGAGGGGCAGGTGACAAAGTCGGAGGCAGATGGGCAGGAGACAAAGACGGAGTCAAGGACGGAGACAAAGACGGAGACAGACACAGAGACGGAGACAGAGACAGAGAAAGGAACAGAGACGGAGACAGAGACAGAGACAGAGGAATAGAGAGAGACAGAGACAGAGACAGCGACAGGCACAGGGAGAGGGACAGGGACAGAGACAGAGACAGAGACAGAGACAGAGACAGAGACAGAGACAGAGGCAGAGGCAGAGACAGAGACACAGACCGAGGAAGAGACAGAGACAGAGACAGAGGGAGAGACAGAGACACAGATAGAGACAGAGGGGCAGGTGACAAAGTCGGAGGCAGATGGGCAGGAGACAAAGACGGAGTCAAGGACGGAGACAAAGACGGAGACAGACACAGAGACGGAGACAGAGACAGAGAAAGGAACAGAGACGGAGACAGAGACAGAGACAGAGACAGAGACAGAAACAGAGACAGAGACAGAGACAGAGGGAGAGACAGCGACAGAGACAGAGACAGAGACAGAGACAGAGACAGAGACAGAGACAGAGGGAGAGACAGCGACAGAGACAGAGACAGAGACAGAGACAGAGACAAGGCCAGGGACAGAGACGGAGACAGAGACAGAGACAGTGGAATAGACAGAGACAGAGACACAGACAAAGACAGAGACAGAGACGGAGACAGAGACAGAGACAGAGGAATAAACAGAGACAGAGACAGAGACAGCGACAGGCACAGGGAGAGGGACAGGGACAGAGACAGAGACAGAGACAGAGACAGAGACAGAGACAGAGACAGAGACAGAGACAGAGGCAGAGACAGAGACACAGACCGAGGAAGAGGCAGAGACAGAGACAGAGACAGAGGGAGAGACAGAGACACAGATAGAGACAGAGGGGCAGGTGACAAAGTCGGAGGCAGATGGGCAGGATACAAAGACGGAGACAAGGACGGAGACAACGACGGAGACAGCGACAGAGACGGAGACAGGGACAGAGAAAGGAACAGAGACGGAGACAGAGACAGAGACAGAGACAGAGACAGAGACAGAGGGAGAGACAGCGACAGAGACAGAGACAGAGACAGAGACAGAGACAGAGGGAGAGACAGCGACAGAGACAGAGACAGAGACAGAGACAGAGGCAGAGACAGAGACACAGACCGAGGAAGAGACAGAGACAGAGACAGAGACAGAGGGAGAGACAGAGACACAGATAGAAACAGAGGGGCAGGTGACAAAGTCGGAGGCAGATGGGCAGGAGACAAAGACGGAGACAAGGACGGAGACAACGACGGAGACAGCGACAGAGACGGAGACAGGGACAGAGAAAGGAACAGAGACGGAGACAGAGACAGAGACAGAGACAGAGACAGAGACAGAGACAGAGGCAGAGGCAGAGACAGAGACACAGACAGAGACAGAGACAGAGACGGAGACGGAGACAGAGACAGAGGAATAGACAGAGACAGAGATAGAGACAGAGACAGAGACAGAGACAGCGACAGGGACAGGGAGAGGGACAGGGACAGAGACAGAGGGAGAGACAGAGACAGAGACAGAGACTGAGGCAGAGACGGAGACTGAGACAGAGACAGAGACAGAGACAGAGACAGAGACGGAGACAAAGACCGAGACAGAGGCAGAGACACAGACAGAGACAGAGACACAGACAGGGACAGAGACAGAGACAGAGAGAGAGACAGAGACAGAGACAGAGACAGAGACAGAAACAGAGACAGAGGCAGAGACAGATACGGGGACAGAGACAGAGGCAGAGACAGAGACAGAGACAGAGACAGAGACAGAGACAGGGACGGAGACAGAGTCAGAGACAGGGGGAGAGACAGCGACAGAGACAGAGACAGAGACAGAGACAGAGACAGAGACAGAGACAGAGACAGAGACAGAGACAGAGACAGAGACAGAGACAGAGACAGAGACAGAGACAGAGACAGAGACAGAGACAGAGACAGAGACAGAGACAGAGACAGAGACAGAGACAGAGACAGAGACAAGGCCAGGGACAGAGACGGAGACAGAGACAGAGACAGTGGAATAGACAGAGACAGAGACACAGACAAAGACAGAGACAGAGACGGAGACAGAGACAGAGACAGAGGAATAGACAGAGACAGAGACAGAGACAGCGACCGGCGCAGGGAGAGGGACAGGGACAGAGACAGAGACAGAGACAGAGACAGAGACAGAGACAGAGACAGAGACAGAGGCAGAGACAGAGACACAGACCGAGGAAGAGACAGAGACAGAGACAGAGACAGAGGGAGAGGCAGAGACACAGATAGAGACAGAGGGGCAGGTGACAAAGTCGGAGGCAGATGGGCAGGAGACAAAGACGGAGACAAGGACGGAGACAACGACGGAGACAGCGACAGAGACGGAGACAGGGACAGAGAAAGGAACAGAGACGGAGACAGAGACAGAGACAGAGACAGAGACAGAGACAGAGGCAGAGGCAGAGACAGAGACACAGACAAAGGCAGAGACAGAGACGGAGACGGAGACAGAGACAGAGGAATAGACAGAGACAGAGACAGAGACAGAGACAGAGACAGAGACAGAGACAGAGACAGAGACAGAGACAGAGACAGAGACAGAGACAGAGACAGAGACAGAGACAGAGACAGAGACAGAGACAGCGACAGAGACAGAGAGAGAGACAGAGACAGGGGGACAGACAGCGACAGAGACAGAGACAGAGACAGAGACAGAGACGGAGACAGAGGCAGAGGCAGAGACACAGGCAGGGACAGAGACAGAGACAGAGACAGAAACAGAGACAGAGACAGCGACAGATACGGTGACAGAGACAGAGGCAGAGACAGAGACAGAGACAGAGACGGAGACATAGACAGACACAGAGACGGAGACGGAGATAGAGGAAGAGACAGAGACAGAAACGGAGACAGAGGCAGAGACAGAGCCAGGGACGGAGACAGAGTCAGAGACAGGGGGAGAGACAGCGACACAGACAGAGACAGAGACAGCGACACAGACAGAGACAGAGACAGAGACAGAGACAGAGACAGAGACAGAGACAGAGACAGAGACAGAGACAGAGTCAGGGACAGGGACGGAGAGAGAGACAGAGGAAGAGACAACGACAGAGACAGAGGAAGAGACAGCGACAGAGACAGGGGAAGAGACAGCGACAGAGACAGAGACAGAGACAGAGACAGAGACAGAGACAGAGACAGAGACAGAGACAGAGACAGAGGCAGAGACAGAGACACAGACCGAGGAAGAGACAGAGACAGAGACAGAGACAGAGGGAGAGGCAGAGACACAGATAGAGACAGAGAGGCAGGTGACAAAGTCGGAGGCAGATGGGCAGGAGACAAAGACGGAGACAAGGACGGAGACAACGACGGAGACAGCGACAGAGACGGAGACAGGGACAGAGAAAGGAACAGAGACGGAGACAGAGACAGAGACAGAGACAGAGACAGAGGCAGAGGCAGAGACAGAGACACAGACAAAGGCAGAGACAGAGACGGAGACGGAGACAGAGACAGAGGAATAGACAGAGACAGAGACAGAGACAGAGACAGAGACAGAGACAGAGACAGAGACAGAGACAGAGACAGAGACAGAGACAGAGACAGAGACAGAGACAGAGACAGAGACAGAGACAGAGACAGAGACAGAGACAGCGACAGAGACAGAGAGAGAGACAGAGACAGGGGGAGAGACAGCGACAGAGACAGAGACAGAGACAGAGACAGAGACGGAGACAGAGGCAGAGGCAGAGACACAGGCAGGTACAGAGACAGAGACAGAGACAGAAACAGAGACAGAGACAGCGACAGATACGGTGACAGAGACAGAGGCAGAGACAGAGACAGAGACAGAGACGGAGACATAGACAGACACAGAGACGGAGACGGAGATAGAGGAAGAGACAGAGACAGAAACGGAGACAGAGGCAGAGACAGAGCCAGGGACGGAGACAGAGTCAGAGACAGGGGGAGAGACAGCGACACAGACAGAGACAGAGACAGAGACAGAGACAGAGACAGAGACAGAGACGGAGACATAGAGAGACACAGAGACGGAGACGGAGATAGAGGAAGAGACAGAGACAGAAACGGAGACAGAGGCAGAGACAGAGCCAGGGACGGAGACAGAGTCAGAGACAGGGGGAGAGACAGCGACACAGACAGAGACAGAGACAGAGACAGAGACAGAGACAGAGACAGAGACAGAGACAGAGACAGAGTCAGGGACAGGGACGGAGAGAGAGACAGAGGAAGAGACAACGACAGAGACAGAGGAAGAGACAGCGACAGAGACAGGGGAAGAGACAGCGACAGAGACAGAGACAGAGACAGAGACAGAGACAGAGACAGAGACGGTGACAGAGGCAGAGGCACAGACACAGGCAGGGACAGAGACAGAGGCAGAGACAGAAACAGAGACAGAGACAGCGACAGATACGGGGACAGAGACAGAGGCAGAGACAGAGACAGAGACAGAGACGGAGACATAGACAGACACAGAGACGGAGACGGAGATAGAGGAAGAGACAGAGACAGAAACGGAGACAGAGGCAGAGACAGAGCCAGGGACGGAGACAGAGTCAGAGACAGGGGGAGAGACAGCGACACAGACAGAGACAGAGACAGAGATAGAGACAGAGACAGGGACAGGGACGGAGAGAGAGACAGAGGAAGAGACAGCGACAGAGACAGAGGAAGAGACAGCGACAGAGACAGAGGAAGAGACAGCGACAGAGACAGAGACAGAGACAGAGACAGAGACAGAGACAGAGACAGAGACAGAGACAGAGACAGAGACAGAGACAGAGACAGAGACAGAGACAGAGACAGAGACAGAGACAGAGACAGAGACAGAGACAGAGACAGAGACAGAGACAGAGACAGAGACAGAGACAGAGACAGAGACAGAGACAGAGGCAGAGACAGAGACAGAGACAAAGACAGAGACAGAGACAGAGACAGAGACATAGACAGAGACAGAGACAGAGACAGAGACAGAGACAGAGACAGAGACAGAGGGAGAGACAGCGACAGAGACAGAGACAGAGACAGAGACAGAGACAGAGACAGAGACAAGGCCAGGGACAGAGACGGAGACAGAGACAGAGACAGTGGAATAGACAGAGACAGAGACACAGACAAAGACAGAGACAGAGACGGAGACAGAGACAGAGACAGAGGAATAGACAGAGACAGCGACCGGCACAGGGAGAGGGACAGGGACAGAGACAGAGACAGAGACAGAGACAGAGACAGAGACAGAGACAGAGGCAGAGACAGAGACACAGACCGAGGAAGAGACAGAGACAGAGACAGAGACAGAGGGAGAGACAGAGACACAGATAGAGACAGAGGGGCAGGTGACAAAGTCGGAGGCAGATGGGCAGGAGACAAAGACGGAGACAAGGACGGAGACAACGACGGAGACAGCGACAGAGACGGAGACAGGGACAGAGAAAGGAACAGAGACGGAGACAGAGACAGAGACAGAGACAGAGACAGAGACAGAGGCAGAGGCAGAGACAGAGACACAGACAAAGGCAGAGACAGAGACGGAGACGGAGACAGAGACAGAGGAATAGACAGAGACAGAGACAGAGACAGAGACAGAGACAGAGACAGAGACAGAGACAGAGACAGAGACAGAGACAGAGACAGAGACAGAGACAGAGACAGAGACAGAGACAGAGACAGAGACAGCGACAGAGACAGAGAGAGAGACAGAGACAGAGACGGAGACAGATACAGAGACAGAGGCATCGACAGAGACAGTGACAGGGACAGGGACAGAGAGAGAGTCAGAGACAGGGGGAGAGACAGCGACAGAGACAGAGACAGAGACAGAGACAGAGACGGAGACGGAGGCAGAGGCAGAGACACAGGCAGGGACAGAGACAGAGGCAGAGACAGAAACAGAGACAGAGACAGCGACAGATACGGTGACAGAGACAGAGGCAGAGACAGAGACAGAGACAGAGACGGAGACATAGACAGACACAGAGACGGAGACGGAGATAGAGGAAGAGACAGAGACAGAAACGGAGACAGAGGCCGAGACAGAGCCAGGGACGGAGACAGAGTCAGAGACAGAGACAGAGACAGAGACAGAGACAGAGACAGAGGCAGAGACAGAGACAGAGACAGGGACAGGGACGGAGAGAGAGACAGAGGAAGAGACAGCGACAGAGACAGAGGAAGAGACAGCGACAGAGACAGAGACAGAGACAGAGACAGAGACAGAGACAGAGACAGAGACAGAGACAGAGACAGAGACAGAGACAGAGACAGAGACAGAGACAGAGACAGAGACAGAGACAGAGACAGAGACAGAGACAGAGACAGAGACAGAGACAGAGACAGAGACAGAGACAGAGACAGAGACAGAGACAGAGACAGAGACAGAGACAGAGACAGAGACAGAGACAGAGACAGAGACAGAGACAGAGACAGAGACAAAGACAGAGACAGAGACAGAGACAGAGACAGAGACAGAGACAGAGACAGAGGGAGAGACAGCGACAGAGACAGAGACAGAGACAGAGACAGAGACAGAGACAGAGACAGAGACAAGGCCAGGGACAGAGACGGAGACAGAGACAGAGACAGTGGAATAGACAGAGACAGAGACACAGACAAAGACAGAGACAGAGACGGAGACAGAGACAGAGACAGAGGAATAGGCAGAGACAGAGACAGAGACAGCGACAGGCACAGGGAGAGGGACAGGGACAGAGACAGAGACAGAGACAGAGACAGAGACAGAGACAGAGACAGAGACAGAGACAGAGACAGAGACAGAGACAGAGACAGAGGCAGAGACAGAGACACAGACCGAGGAAGAGACAGAGACAGAGACAGAGACAGAGGGAGAGACAGAGACACAGATAGAGACAGAGGGGCAGGTGACAAAGTCGGAGGCAGATGGGCAGGAGACAAAGACGGAGACAAGGACGGAGACAACGACGGAGACAGCGACAGAGACGGAGACAGAGACAGAGACAGAGACAGAGACAGAGGCAGAGGCAGAGACAGAGACACAGACCGAGGAAGAGACAGAGACAGAGACAGAGGCAGAGACAGAGACACAGATAGAGACAGAGGGGCAGGTGACAAAGTCGGAGGCAGATGGGCAGGAGACAAAGACGGAGTCAAGGACGGAGACAAAGACGGAGACAGACACAGAGACGGAGACAGAGACAGAGAAAGGAACAGAGACGGAGACAGAGACAGAGACAGAGACACAGACCGAGGAAGAGACAGAGACAGAGACAGAGGCAGAGACAGAGACACAGATAGAGACAGAGGGGCAGGTGACAAAGTCGGAGGCAGATGGGCAGGAGACAAAGACGGAGTCAAGGACGGAGACAAAGACGGAGACAGACACAGAGACGGAGACAGAGACAGAGAAAGGAACAGAGACGGAGACAGAGACAGAGACAGAGGAATAGAGAGAGACAGAGACAGAGACAGCGACAGGCACAGGGAGAGGGACAGGGACAGAGACAGAGACAGAGACAGAGACAGAGACAGAGACAGAGACAGAGGCAGAGGCAGAGACAGAGACACAGACCGAGGAAGAGACAGAGACAGAGACAGAGGGAGAGACAGAGACACAGATAGAGACAGAGGGGCAGGTGACAAAGTCGGAGGCAGATGGGCAGGAGACAAAGACGGAGTCAAGGACGGAGACAAAGACGGAGACAGACACAGAGACGGAGACAGAGACAGAGAAAGGAACAGAGACGGAGACAGAGACAGAGACAGAGACAGAGACAGAAACAGAGACAGAGACAGAGACAGAGGGAGAGACAGCGACAGAGACAGAGACAGAGACAGAGACAGAGACAGAGACAGAGACAGAGGGAGAGACAGCGACAGAGACAGAGACAGAGACAGAGACAGAGACAGAGACAGAGACAGAGACAGAGACAAGGCCAGGGACAGAGACGGAGACAGAGACAGAGACAGTGGAATAGACAGAGACAGAGACACAGACAAAGACAGAGACAGAGACGGAGACAGAGGCAGAGACAGAAACAGAGACAGAGACAGCGACAGATACGGTGACAGAGACAGAGGCAGAGACAGAGACAGAGACAGAGACGGAGACATAGACAGACACAGAGACGGAGACGGAGATAGAGGAAGAGACAGAGACAGAAACGGAGACAGAGGCCGAGACAGAGCCAGGGACGGAGACAGAGTCAGAGACAGAGACAGAGACAGAGACAGAGACAGAGACAGAGGCAGAGACAGAGACAGAGACAGGGACAGGGACGGAGAGAGAGACAGAGGAAGAGACAGCGACAGAGACAGAGGAAGAGACAGCGACAGAGACAGAGACAGAGACAGAGACAGAGACAGAGACAGAGACAGAGACAGAGACAGAGACAGAGACAGAGACAGAGACAGAGACAGAGACAGAGACAGAGACAGAGACAGAGACAGAGACAGAGACAGAGACAGAGACAGAGACAGAGACAGAGACAGAGACAGAGACAGAGACAGAGACAGCGACAGAGACAGAGAGAGAGACAGAGACAGAGACGGAGACAGATACAGAGACAGAGGCATCGACAGAGACAGTGACAGGGACAGGGACAGAGAGAGAGTCAGAGACAGGGGGAGAGACAGCGACAGAGACAGAGACAGAGACAGAGACAGAGACGGAGACGGAGGCAGAGGCAGAGACACAGGCAGGGACAGAGACAGAGGCAGAGACAGAAACAGAGACAGAGACAGCGACAGATACGGTGACAGAGACAGAGGCAGAGACAGAGACAGAGACAGAGACGGAGACATAGACAGACACAGAGACGGAGACGGAGATAGAGGAAGAGACAGAGACAGAAACGGAGACAGAGGCCGAGACAGAGCCAGGGACGGAGACAGAGTCAGAGACAGAGACAGAGACAGAGACAGAGACAGAGACAGAGGCAGAGACAGAGACAGAGACAGGGACAGGGACGGAGAGAGAGACAGAGGAAGAGACAGCGACAGAGACAGAGGAAGAGACAGCGACAGAGACAGAGACAGAGACAGAGACAGAGACAGAGACAGAGACAGAGACAGAGACAGAGACAGAGACAGAGACAGAGACAGAGACAGAGACAGAGACAGAGACAGAGACAGAGACAGAGACAGAGACAGAGACAGAGACAGAGACAGAGACAGAGACAGAGACAGAGACAGAGACAGAGACAGAGACAGAGACAGAGACAGAGACAGAGACAGAGACAGAGACAGAGACAGAGACAGAGACAGAGACAGAGACAGAGACAGAGACAGAGACAGAGACAGAGACAGAGACAGAGACAAAGACAGAGACAGAGACAGAGACAGAGACAGAGACAGAGACAGAGACAGAGACAGAGGGAGAGACAGCGACAGAGACAGAGACAGAGACAGAGACAGAGACAGAGACAGAGACAGAGACAAGGCCAGGGACAGAGACGGAGACAGAGACAGAGACAGTGGAATAGACAGAGACAGAGACACAGACAAAGACAGAGACAGAGACGGAGACAGAGACAGAGACAGAGGAATAGGCAGAGACAGAGACAGAGACAGCGACAGGCACAGGGAGAGGGACAGGGACAGAGACAGAGACAGAGACAGAGACAGAGACAGAGACAGAGACAGAGACAGAGACAGAGACAGAGACAGAGACAGAGACAGAGACAGAGACAGAGACAGAGACAGAGGCAGAGACAGAGACACAGACCGAGGAAGAGACAGAGACAGAGACAGAGACAGAGGGAGAGACAGAGACACAGATAGAGACAGAGGGGCAGGTGACAAAGTCGGAGGCAGATGGGCAGGAGACAAAGACGGAGACAAGGACGGAGACAACGACGGAGACAGCGACAGAGACGGAGACAGAGACAGAGACAGAGACAGAGACAGAGGCAGAGGCAGAGACAGAGACACAGACCGAGGAAGAGACAGAGACAGAGACAGAGGCAGAGACAGAGACACAGATAGAGACAGAGGGGCAGGTGACAAAGTCGGAGGCAGATGGGCAGGAGACAAAGACGGAGTCAAGGACGGAGACAAAGACGGAGACAGACACAGAGACGGAGACAGAGACAGAGAAAGGAACAGAGACGGAGACAGAGACAGAGACAGAGGAATAGAGAGAGACAGAGACAGAGACAGCGACAGGCACAGGGAGAGGGACAGGGACAGAGACAGAGACAGAGACAGAGACAGAGACAGAGACAGAGACAGAGGCAGAGGCAGAGACAGAGACACAGACCGAGGAAGAGACAGAGACAGAGACAGAGGGAGAGACAGAGACACAGATAGAGACAGAGGGGCAGGTGACAAAGTCGGAGGCAGATGGGCAGGAGACAAAGACGGAGTCAAGGACGGAGACAAAGACGGAGACAGACACAGAGACGGAGACAGAGACAGAGAAAGGAACAGAGACGGAGACAGAGACAGAGACAGAGACAGAGACAGAGACAGAAACAGAGACAGAGACAGAGACAGAGGGAGAGACAGCGACAGAGACAGAGACAGAGACAGAGACAGAGACAGAGACAGAGACAGAGGGAGAGACAGCGACAGAGACAGAGACAGAGACAGAGACAGAGACAGAGACAGAGACAAGGCCAGGGACAGAGACGGAGACAGAGACAGAGACAGTGGAATAGACAGAGACAGAGACACAGACAAAGACAGAGACAGAGACGGAGACAGAGACAGAGACAGAGGAATAAACAGAGACAGAGACAGAGACAGCGACAGGCACAGGGAGAGGGACAGGGACAGAGACAGAGACAGAGACAGAGACAGAGACAGAGACAGAGACAGAGACAGAGACAGAGGCAGAGACAGAGACACAGACCGAGGAAGAGACAGAGACAGAGACAGAGACAGAGGGAGAGACAGAGACACAGATAGAGACAGAGGGGCAGGTGACAAAGTCGGAGGCAGATGGGCAGGAGACAAAGACGGAGACAAGGACGGAGACAACGACGGAGACAGCGACAGAGACGGAGAGAGGGACAGAGAAAGGAACAGAGACGGAGACAGAGACAGAGACAGAGACAGAGACAGAGACAGAGGGAGAGACAGCGACAGAGACAGAGACAGAGACAGCGACAGAGACAGAGACAGAGACAGAGGGAGAGACAGCGACAGAGACAGAGACAGAGACAGAGACAGAGGCAGAGACAGAGACACAGACCGAGGAAGAGACAGAGACAGAGACAGAGACAGAGGGAGAGACAGAGACACAGATAGAAACAGAGGGGCAGGTGACAAAGTCGGAGGCAGATGGGCAGGAGACAAAGACGGAGACAAGGACGGAGACAACGACGGAGACAGCGACAGAGACGGAGACAGGGACAGAGAAAGGAACAGAGACGGAGACAGAGGCAGAGGCAGAGACAGAGACACAGACAGAGACAGAGACAGAGACGGAGACGGAGACAGAGACAGAGGAATAGACAGAGACAGAGATAGAGACAGAGACAGAGACAGAGACAGCGACAGGGACAGGGAGAGGGACAGGGACAGAGACAGAGGGAGAGACAGAGACAGAGACAGAGACTGAGGCAGAGACGGAGACTGAGACAGAGACAGAGACAGAGACAGAGACGGAGACAAAGACCGAGACAGAGGCAGAGACACAGACAGAGACAGAGACAGAGACAGAGACAGAGACAGAGACAGAAACAGAGACAGAGAGAGATACGGGGACAGAGACAGAGGCAGAGACAGAGACAGAGACAGAGACGGAGACAGAGACAGACACAGAGACGGAGACGGAGATAGAGGAAGAGACAGAGACAGAGACGGAGACAGAGACAGAGACAGAGACAGAGACAGAGACAGGGACAGGGACGGAGAGAGAGACAGAGGAAGAGACAACGACAGAGACAGAGGAAGAGACAGCGACAGAGACAGGGGAAGAGACAGCGACAGAGACAGAGACAGAGACAGAGACAGAGACAGAGACAGAGACAGAGACGGTGACAGAGGCAGAGGCAGAGACACAGGCAGGGACAGAGACAGAGGCAGAGACAGAAACAGAGACAGAGACAGCGACAGATACGGGGACAGAGACAGAGGCAGAGACAGAGACAGAGACAGAGACGGAGACATAGACAGACACAGAGACGGAGACGGAGATAGAGGAAGAGACAGAGACAGAAACGGAGACAGAGGCAGAGACAGAGCCAGGGACGGAGACAGAGTCAGAGACAGGGGGAGAGACAGCGACACAGACAGAGACAGAGACAGAGACAGAGACAGAGACAGAGACAGAGACAGGGACAGGGACGGAGAGAGAGACAGAGGAAGAGACAGCGACAGAGACAGAGGAAGAGACAGCGACAGAGACAGAGGAAGAGACAGCGACAGAGACAGAGACAGAGACAGAGACAGAGACAGAGACAGAGACAGAGACAGAGACAGAGACAGAGACAGAGACAGAGACAGAGACAGAGACAGAGACAGAGACAGAGACAGAGACAGAGACAGAGACAGAGACAGAGACAGAGACAGAGACAGAGACAGAGACAGAGACAGAGACAGAGGCAGAGACAGAGACAGAGACAAAGACAGAGACAGAGACAGAGACAGAGACAGAGACAGAGACAGAGACAGAGACAGAGACAGAGACAGAGGGAGAGACAGCGACAGAGACAGAGACAGAGACAGAGACAGAGACAGAGACAGAGACAAGGCCAGGGACAGAGACGGAGACAGAGACAGAGACAGTGGAATAGACAGAGACAGAGACACAGACAAAGACAGAGACATAGACGGAGACAGAGACAGAGACAGAGGAATAGACAGAGACAGAGACAGAGACAGCGACCGGCACAGGGAGAGGGACAGGGACAGAGACAGAGACAGAGACAGAGACAGAGACAGAGACAGAGACAGAGGCAGAGACAGAGACACAGACCGAGGAAGAGACAGAGACAGAGACAGAGACAGAGGGAGAGACAGAGACACAGATAGAGACAGAGGGGCAGGTGACAAAGTCGGAGGCAGATGGGCAGGAGACAAAGACGGAGACAAGGACGGAGACAACGACGGAGACAGCGACAGAGACGGAGACAGGGACAGAGAAAGGAACAGAGACGGAGACAGAGACAGAGACAGAGACAGAGACAGAGACAGAGACAGAGGCAGAGGCAGAGACAGAGACACAGACAAAGGCAGAGACAGAGACGGAGACGGAGACAGAGACAGAGGAATAGACAGAGACAGAGACAGAGACAGAGACAGAGACAGAGACAGAGACAGAGACAGAGACAGAGACGGAGACGGAGGCAGAGGCAGAGACACAGGCAGGGACAGAGACAGAGGCAGAGACAGAAACAGAGACAGAGACAGCGACAGATACGGTGACAGAGACAGAGGCAGAGACAGAGACAGAGACAGAGACGGAGACATAGACAGACACAGAGACGGAGACGGAGATAGAGGAAGAGACAGAGACAGAAACGGAGACAGAGGCCGAGACAGAGCCAGGGACGGAGACAGAGTCAGAGACAGAGACAGAGACAGAGACAGAGACAGAGACAGAGGCAGAGACAGAGACAGAGACAGGGACAGGGACGGAGAGAGAGACAGAGGAAGAGACAGCGACAGAGACAGAGGAAGAGACAGCGACAGAGACAGAGACAGAGACAGAGACAGAGACAGAGACAGAGACAGAGACAGAGACAGAGACAGAGACAGAGACAGAGACAGAGACAGAGACAGAGACAGAGACAGAGACAGAGACAGAGACAGAGACAGAGACAGAGACAGAGACAGAGACAGAGACAGAGACAGAGACAGAGACAGAGACAGAGACAGAGACAGAGACAGAGACAGAGACAGAGACAGAGACAGAGACAGAGACAGAGACAGAGACAGAGACAGAGACAGAGACAGAGACAGAGACAGAGACAGAGACAGAGACAAAGACAGAGACAGAGACAGAGACAGAGACAGAGACAGAGACAGAGACAGAGGGAGAGACAGCGACAGAGACAGAGACAGAGACAGAGACAGAGACAGAGACAGAGACAGAGACAGAGACAGAGACAAGGCCAGGGACAGAGACGGAGACAGAGACAGAGACAGTGGAATAGACAGAGACAGAGACACAGACAAAGACAGAGACAGAGACGGAGACAGAGACAGAGACAGAGGAATAGGCAGAGACAGAGACAGAGACAGCGACAGGCACAGAGACAGAGACAGAGACAGAGACAGAGACAGAGACAGAGACAGAGACAGAGACAGAGACAGAGACAGAGACAGAGGCAGAGACAGAGACACAGACCGAGGAAGAGACAGAGACAGAGACAGAGACAGAGGGAGAGACAGAGACACAGATAGAGACAGAGGGGCAGGTGACAAAGTCGGAGGCAGATGGGCAGGAGACAAAGACGGAGACAAGGACGGAGACAACGACGGAGACAGCGACAGAGACGGAGACAGAGACAGAGACAGAGACAGAGACAGAGACAGAGACAGAGACAGAGACAGAGACAGAGACAGGGACGGAGACAGAATCAGAGACAGAGGAAGAGACAGCGACAGAGACAGAGGCAGAGACACAGGCAGGGACAGAGACAGAGACAGAGACAGAGACAGAAACAGAGACAGAGACAGATACGGGGACAGAGACAGAGGCAGAGACAGAGACAGAGACGGAGACAGAAGCAGAGACACAGGCAGGGACAGAGACAGAGCCAGAGACAGAGGCAGAGACACAGACAGAGACAGAGACAGTGTCAGAGACAGAAACATAGAGAGAGATGGAGACAGAGGCAGAGACAGAGACAGAGTCACAGACAGAGACAGAGACGGAGATAGAGACAGAGACAGAGACAGAGACGGAGACAGAAGCAGAGGCAGAGACACAGGCAGGGACAGAGACAGAGACAGAGACAGAGACAGAGACAGAGACAGAGACAAGGCCAGGGACAGAGACGGAGACAGAGACAGAGACAGTGGAATAGACAGAGACAGAGACACAGACAAAGACAGATACAGAGACGGAGACAGAGACAGAGACAGAGGAATAGGCAGAGACAGAGACAGAGACAGCGACAGGCACAGGGAGAGGGACAGGGACAGAGACAGAGACAGAGACAGAGACAGAGACAGAGACAGAGACAGAGACAGAGACAGAGACAGAGGCAGAGACAGAGACACAGACCGAGGAAGAGACAGAGACAGAGACAGAGACAGAGGGAGAGACAGAGACACAGATAGAGACAGAGGGGCAGGTGACAAAGTCGGAGGCAGATGGGCAGGAGACAAAGACGGAGACAAGGACGGAGACAACGACGGAGACAGCGACAGAGACGGAGACAGAGACAGAGACAGAGACAGAGACAGAGACAGAGACAGAGACAGAGACAGAGACAGAGACAGAGACAGGGACGGAGACAGAATCAGAGACAGAGGAAGAGACAGCGACATAGACAGAGGCAGAGACACAGGCAGGGACAGAGACAGAGACAGAGACAGAGACAGAAACAGAGACAGAGACAGATACGGGGACAGAGACAGAGGCAGAGACAGAGACAGAGACGGAGACAGAGGCAGAGACACAGGCAGGGACAGAGACAGAGGCAGAGACACAGACAGAGACAGAGACAGTGTCAGAGACAGAAACATAGAGAGAGATGGAGACAGAGGCAGAGACAGAGACAGAGACAGAGACAGAAACAGAGACAGGGAGAGATACGGGGACAGAGACAGAGGCAGAGACAGAGACAGAGACAGAGACGGAGACAGAGACAGACACAGAGACGGAGACGGAGATAGAGGAAGAGACAGAGACAGAGACGGAGACAGAGGCAGAGACAGAGCCAGGGACGGAGACGGAGTCAGAGACAGGGGGAGAGACAGCGACACAGACAGAGACAGAGACAGAGACAGAGACAGAGACAGAGACAGAGACAGAGACAGAGACAGAGACAGAGACAGAGACAGACACGGGGACAGAGACAGAGGCAGAGACAGAGACAGAGACAGAGACAGAGACAGTGGAATAGACAGAGACAGAGACACAGACAAAGACAGAGACAGAGACGGAGACAGAGACAGAGACAGAGGAATAGACAGAGACAGAGACAGAGACAGCGACAGGCACAGGGAGAGGGACAGGGACAGAGACAGAGACAGAGACAGAGACAGAGACAGAGACAGAGACAGAGACAGAGGGAGAGACAGCGACAGAGACAGAGACAGAGACAGCGACAGAGACAGAGACAGAGACAAGGCCAGGGACAGAGACGGAGACAGAGACAGAGACAGTGGAATAGACAGAGACAGAGACACAGACAAAGACAGAGACAGAGACGGAGACAGAGACAGAGACAGAGGAATAAACAGAGACAGAGACAGAGACAGCGACAGGCACAGGGAGAGGGACAGGGACAGAGACAGAGACAGAGACAGAGACAGAGACAGAGACAGAGACAGAGACAGAGGCAGAGACAGAGACACAGACCGAGGAAGAGACAGAGACAGAGACAGAGACAGAGGGAGAGACAGAGACACAGATAGAGACAGAGGGGCAGGTGACAAAGTCGGAGGCAGATGGGCAGGAGACAAAGACGGAGACAAGGACGGAGACAACGACGGAGACAGCGACAGAGACGGAGACAGGGACAGAGAAAGGAACAGAGACGGAGACAGAGACAGAGACAGAGACAGAGACAGAGACAGAGACAGAGGGAGAGACAGCGACAGAGACAGAGACAGAGACAGAGACAGAGACAGAGACAGAGACAGAGGGAGAGACAGCGACAGAGACAGAGACAGAGACAGAGACAGAGGCAGAGACAGAGACACAGACCGAGGAAGAGACAGAGACAGAGACAGAGACAGAGGGAGAGACAGAGACACAGATAGAAACAGAGGGGCAGGTGACAAAGTCGGAGGCAGATGGGCAGGAGACAAAGACGGAGACAAGGACGGAGACAACGACGGAGACAGCGACAGAGACGGAGACAGGGACAGAGAAAGGAACAGAGACGGAGACAGAGACAGAGACAGAGACAGAGACAGAGACAGAGACAGAGGCAGAGGCAGAGACAGAGACACAGACAGAGACAGAGACAGAGACGGAGACGGAGACAGAGACAGAGGAATAGACAGAGACAGAGATAGAGACAGAGACAGAGACAGAGACAGCGACAGGGACAGGGAGAGGGACAGGGACAGAGACAGAGGGAGAGACAGAGACAGAGACAGAGACTGAGGCAGAGACGGAGACTGAGACAGAGACAGAGACAGAGACAGAGACGGAGACAAAGACCGAGACAGAGGCAGAGACACAGACAGAGACAGAGACACAGACAGGGACAGAGACAGAGACAGAGACAGAGACAGAGACAGAGACAGAGACAGAGACAGAGACAGAGACGGAGACAAAGACGGAGACAGAGACAGAGAAAGGGACAGAGACAGAGACAGAGACAGAGACAGAGACAGAGACAGAGACAGAGACAGAGACAGCGACGGAGACAGAGACAGAGACAGAGACAGAGACAGAGACAGAGACAGAGGGAGAGACAACGACAGAGACAGAGACAGAGACAGAGACAGAGACAGAGACAGAGACAAGGCCAGGGACAGAGACGGAGACAGAGACAGAGACAGTGGAATAGACAGAGACAGAGACACAGACAAAGACAGAGACAGAGACGGAGACAGAGACAGAGACAGAGGAATAGACAGAGACAGAGACAGAGACAGCGACAGGCACAGGGAGAGCGACAGGGGAAGAGACAGAGACAGAGACAGAGACAGAGACAGAGGCAGAGACAGAGACAGAGGCAGAGACAGAGACACAGACCGAGGAAGAGACAGAGACAGAGACAGAGACAGAGGGAGAGACAGAGACACAGATAGAGACAGAGGGGCAGGTGACAAAGTCGGAGGCAGATGGGCAGGAGACAAAGACGGAGACAAGGACGGAGACAACGACGGAGACAGCGACAGAGACGGAGACAGGGACAGAGAAAGGAACAGAGACAGAGACAGAGACGGAGACGGAGACAGAGACAGAGGAATAGACAGAGACAGAGATAGAGACAGAGACAGAGACAGAGACAGCGACAGGGACAGGGAGAGGGACAGGGACAGAGACAGAGGGAGAGACAGAGACAGAGACAGAGACTGAGGCAGAGACGGAGACTGAGACAGAGACAGAGACAGAGACAGAGACAGAGACGGAGACAAAGACCGAGACAGAGGCAGAGACACAGACAGAGACAGAGGCACAGACAGGGACAGAGGCAGAGACGGAGACAAGGACCGAGACAGAGGCAGAGACAGAGACAGAGACAGAGACAGAGACAGAGACAGAGACAGAGACAGAGACAGAGACAGAGACAGAGACAGAGACAGAGACAAAGACAGAGACGGAGACAGAGACAGAGACAGAGGAATAGACAAAGACAGAGACAGAGACAGCGACAGGCACAGGGAGAGGGACAGGGACAGAAACAGAGACAGAGACAGAGACAGAGACAGAGACAGAGACAGAGACAGAGACAGAGGCAGAGGCAGAGACAGAGACACAGACCGAGGAAGAGACAGAGACGGAGACAGAGGCAGAGACAGAGACACAGATAGAGACAGAGGGGCAGGTGACAAAGTCGGAGGCAGATGGGCAGGAGACAAAGACGGAGTCAAGGACGGAGACAAAGACGGAGACAGACACAGAGACGGAGACAGAGACAGAGAAAGGAACAGAGACAGCGACAGAGACAGAGACAGCGACAGAGACAGAGACAGAGACAGAGACAGAGGGAGAGACAGCGACAGAGACAGAGACAGAGACAGAGACAGAGACAGAGACAGAGACAGAGACAAGGCCAGGGACAGAGACAGAGGCAGAGACAGAGACAGTGGAATAGACAGAGGCAGAGACACAGACGAAGACAGAGACAGAGACGGAGACAGAGACAGAGACAGAGGAATAGACAGAGACAGAGACAGAGACAGCGACAGGCACAGGGAGAGGGACAGGGACAGAGACAGAGACAGAGTCAGAGACAGAGACAGAGACAGAGACAGAGGCAGAGACAGAGACACAGACCGAGGAAGAGACAGAGACAGAGACAGAGACAGAGGGAGAGACAGAGACACAGATAGAGACAGAGGGGCAGGTGACAAAGTCGGAGGCAGATGGGCAGGAGACAAAGACGGAGACAAGGACGGAGACAACGACGGAGACAGCGACAGAGACGGAGACAGGGACAGAGAAAGGAACAGAGACGGAGACAGAGACAGAGACAGAGACAGAGACAGAGACAGAGAGAGAGACAGCGACAGAGACAGAGACAGAGACAGAGACAGAGACAGAGACAGATACAGAGGGAGAGACAGCGACAGAGACAGAGACAGAGACAGAGACAGAGGCAGAGAGAGAGACACAGACCGAGGAAGAGACAGAGACAGAGACAGAGACAGAGGGAGAGACAGGGACACAGATAGAGACAGAGGGGCAGGTGACAAAGTCGGAGGCAGATGGACAGGAGACAAAGACGGAGACAAGGACGGAGACAACGACGGAGACAGCGACAGAGACGGAGACAGGGACAGAGAAAGGAACAGAGACGGAGACAGAGACAGAGACAGAGACAGAGACAGAGACAGAGGCAGAGTCAGAGACAGAGACACAGACAAAGGCAGAGACAGAGACGGAGACGGAGACAGAGACAGAGACAGAGACAGAGACAGAGACAGAGACAGAGACAGAGACAGAGACAGAGACAGAGACAGAGACAGAGACAGAGACAGAGACAGAGACAGAGACAGAGACAGAGACAGAGACAGAGACAGAGACAGAGACAGAGACAGAGACAGAGACAGAGACAGAGACAGAGACAGAGACAGAGACAGAGACAGAGACAGAGACAGAGACAGAGACAGAGACAGAGACAGAGACAGAGACAGAGACAGAGACAGAGACAGAAACAGAGACAGAGACGGAGACAGATACAGAGACAGAGGCATCGACAGAGACAGTGACAGGGACAGGGACAGAGAGAGAGTCAGAGACAGGGGGAGAGACAGCGACAGAGACAGAGACAGAGACGGAGACAGAGGCAGAGGCAGAGACACAGGCAGGGACAGAGACAGAGGCAGAGACAGAAACAGAGACAGAGACAGCGACAGATACGGGGACAGAGACAGAGGCAGAGACAGAGACAGAGACAGAGACGGAGACATAGACAGACACAGAGACGGAGACGGAGATAGAGGAAGAGACAGAGACAGAAACGGAGACAGAGGCAGAGACAGAGCCAGGGACGGAGACAGAGTCAGAGACAGGGGGAGAGACAGCGACACAGACAGAGACAGAGACAGAGACAGAGACAGAGACAGAGACAGAGACAGAGACAGAGACAGAGACAGGGACAGGGACGGAGAGAGAGACAGAGGAAGAGACAGCGACAGAGACGGAGGAAGAGACAGCGACAGAGACAGAGACAGAGACAGAGACAGAGACAAAGACAGAGACAGAGACAGAGACAGAGGCAGAGACAGAGACAGAGACAGAGACAGAGACAGAGACAGAGACAGAGACAGAGACAGAGACAGAGACAGAGACAGAGACAGAGACAGAGACAGAGACAGAGACAGAGACAGAGACAGAGACAGAGACAGAAACAGAGACAGAGGCAGGGACAGAGACAGAGACAGAGACAGAGGGGCAGGAGACAAAGTCGGAGACAGAGGTACAGGAGACAAAGACGGTGACAAGGACGGAGACAAAGACGGAGACAGAGACAGAGACGGGGACAGAGACAGAGACAGAGACAGGGACAGAGACGGAGACAGAGACAGAGACAGAGACAGAGACAGAGGCAGTGGAATAGACAGAGACAGAGACACAGACAAAGACAGAGACAGAGACGGAGACAGAGACAGAGACAGAGACAGAGACAGAGACAGAGACAGAGACAGAGACAGAGACAGAGACAGAGACAGAGACAGAGACAGAGACAGAGACAGAGACAGAGACAGAGACAGAGACAGAGACAGAGACAGAGACAGAGACAGAGACAGAGACAGAGACAGAGACAGAGACAGAGACAAAGACAGAGACAGAGACAGAGACAGAGACAGAGACAGAGACAGAGACAGAGGGAGAGACAGCGACAGAGACAGAGACAGAGACAGAGACAGAGACAGAGACAGAGACAGAGACAGAGACAAGGCCAGGGACAGAGACGGAGACAGAGACAGAGACAGTGGAATAGACAGAGACCGAGACACAGACAAAGACAGATCTGTATCTGTCTATTCCTCTGTCTCCGTCTCTGTAGACGGAGACAGAGACAGAGACAGAGGAATAGGCAGAGACAGAGACAGAGACAGCGACAGGCACAGGGAGAGGGACAGGGACAGAGACAGAGACAGAGACAGAGACAGAGACAGAGACAGAGACAGAGACAGAGACAGAGACAGAGACAGAGGCAGAGACAGAGACACAGACCGAGGAAGAGACAGAGACAGAGACAGAGACAGAGGGAGAGACAGAGACACAGATAGAGACAGAGGGGCAGGTGACAAAGTCGGAGGCAGATGGGCAGGAGACAAAGACGGAGACAAGGACGGAGACAACGACGGAGACAGCGACAGAGACGGAGACAGAGACAGAGACAGAGACAGAGACAGAGACAGAGACAGAGACAGAGACAGAGACAGAGACAGGGACGGAGACAGAATCAGAGACAGAGGAAGAGACAGCGACATAGACAGAGGCAGAGACACAGGCAGGGACAGAGACAGAGACAGAGACAGAGACAGAAACAGAGACAGAGACAGATACGGGGACAGAGACAGAGGCAGAGACAGAGACAGAGACGGAGACAGAGGCAGAGACACAGGCAGGGACAGAGACAGAGCCAGAGACAGAGGCAGAGACACAGACAGAGACAGAGACAGTGTCAGAGACAGAAACATAGAGAGAGATGGAGACAGAGGCAGAGACAGAGACAGAGACAGAGACAGAAACAGAGACAGGGAGAGATACGGGGACAGAGACAGAGGCAGAGACAGAGACAGAGACAGAGACGGAGACAGAGACAGACACAGAGACGGAGACGGAGATAGAGGAAGAGACAGAGACAGAGACGGAGACAGAGGCAGAGACAGAGCCAGGGACGGAGACAGAGTCAGAGACAGGGGGAGAGACGGAGACAGGGACAGAGAAAGGAACAGAGACAGAGACAGAGACAGAGACAGAGACAGAGACAGAGACAGAGACGGAGGCAGAGACAGAGGCACAGACAAAGGCAGAGACAGAGACGGAGACGGAGACAGAGATAGAGGAATAGACAGAGACAGAGACAGACACGGGGACAGAGACAGAGGCAGAGACAGAGACAGAGACAGAGACAGAGACAGTGGAATAGACAGAGACAGAGACACAGACAAAGACAGAGACAGAGACGGAGACAGAGACAGAGACAGAGGAATAGACAGAGACAGAGACAGAGACAGCGACAGGCACAGGGAGAGGGACAGGGACAGAGACAGAGACAGAGACAGAGACAGAGACAGAGACAGAGACAGAGGCAGAGACAGAGACAAAGACCGAGGAAGAGACAGAGACAGAGACAGAGACACAGGGAGAGACAGAGACACAGATAGAGACAGAGGGGCAGGTGACAAAGTCGGAGGCAGATGGGCAGGAGACAAGGACGGAGACAAGGACGGAGACAACGACGGAGGCAGCGTCAGAGACGGAGACAGGGACAGAGAAAGGAACAGAGACAGAGACAGAGACAGAGACAGAGACAGAGACAGAGACAGAGACGGAGGCAGAGACAGAGGCACAGACAAAGGCAGAGACAGAGACGGAGACGGAGACAGAGATAGAGGAATAGACAGAGACAGAGACAGAGACAGAGACAGAGACAGCGACAGAGACAGAGACAGAGACAGAGACAGAGACAGAGACAGAGACAGAGACAGAGACAGAGACAGAGACAGAGACAGAGACAGAGACAGAGAGAGAGACAGAGACAGAGACGGAGACAGATACAGAGACAGAGGCATCGACAGAGACAGTGACAGGGACAGGGACAGAGAGAGAGTCAGAGACAGGGGGAGATACAGCGACAGAGACAGAGAGAGAGACAGAGACAGAGACGGAGACAGAGGCAGAGGCAGAGACGCAGGCAGGGACAGAGACAGAGGCAGAGACAGAAACAGAGACAGAGACAGCGACAGATACGGGGACAGAGACAGAGGCAGAGACAGAGACAGAGACAGAGACGGAGACAGAGACAGAGACTCAGACAGAGACAGAGACAGCGGCAGAGACAGGGACGGAGACAGAGACAGGGACGGAGACAGAGTCAGAGATAGGGGGGGAGACAGCGACAGAGACAGAGACAGAGACAGAGACAGAGACAGAGACAGAGACAGAGACAGAGACAGAGACAGAGACAGAGACAGAGACAGAGACAGAGACAGAGACAGAGACAGAGACAGAGACAGAGACAGAGACAGAGACAGAGACAGAGACAGGGACAGGGACAGAGAGAGAGGCAGAGACACAGGCAGGGACAGAGACAGAGACAGAGACAGAGACAGAAACAGAGACAGAGACAGATACGGGGACAGAGACAGAGGCAGAGACAGAGACAGAGACAGAGACGGAGACAGAGACAGAGACAGAGACAGAGACATTGACAGACACAGAGACGGAGACGGAGATAGAGGAAGAGACAGAGACAGAAACGGAGACAGAGGCAGAGACAGAGCCAGGGACGGAGACAGAGTCAGAGAAAGGGGGAGAGACAGCGACACAGACAGAGACAGAGACAGAGACAGAGACAGAGACAGAGACAGAGACAGAGGAAGAGACAGAGACAGAGACAGAGACAGAGACAGAGACAGAGACAGAGACAGAGACAGAGACAGAGACAGAGACAGAGACAGAGACAGAGACAGGGACAGGGACAGAGAGAGAGGCAGAGACACAGGCAGGGACAGAGACAGAGACAGAGACAGAGACAGAAACAGAGACAGAGACAGATACGGGGACAGAGACAGAGGCAGAGACAGAGACAGAGACAGAGACGGAGACAGAGACAGAGACAGAGACAGAGACATTGACAGACACAGAGACGGAGACGGAGATAGAGGAAGAGACAGAGACAGAAACGGAGACAGAGGCAGAGACAGAGCCAGGGACGGAGACAGAGTCAGAGAAAGGGGGAGAGACAGCGACACAGACAGAGACAGAGACAGAGACAGAGACCGAGACAGAGACAGAGACAGAGACAGAGACAGAGACAGAGACAGAGACAGAGACAGAGACAGAGACAGAGACAGGGACAGGGACGGAGAGAGAGACACAGGAAGAGACAGCGACAGAGACAGAGGAAGAGACAGCGACAGAGACAGGGGAAGAGACAGCGACAGAGACAGAGACAGAGACGGTGACAGAGGCAGAGGCAGAGACACAGGCAGGGACAGAGACAGAGGCAGAGACAGAAACAGAGACAGAGACAGCGACAGATACGGGGACAGAGACAGAGGCAGAGACAGAGACAGAGACAGAGACGGAGACATAGACAGACACAGAGACGGAGACGGAGATAGAGGAAGAGACAGAGACAGAAACGGAGACAGAGGCAGAGACAGAGCCAGGGACGGAGACAGAGTCAGAGACAGGGGGAGAGACAGCGACACAGACAGAGACAGAGACAGAGACAGAGACAGCGACAGAGACGGAGACACAGACAGAGACAGAGACAGAGACAGAAACAGAGACAGAGACAGAGGCAGAAACAGAGACAGAGACAGAGACTGAGGCAGAGACGGAGACTGAGACAGAGACAGAGACAGAGACAGAGACGGAGACAAAGACCGAGACAGAGGCAGAGACACAGACAGAGACAGAGACACAGACAGGGACAGAGACAGAGACGGAGACAAAGACCGAGACAGAGGCAGAGACAGAGACAGAGACAGAGACAGAGACAGAGACAGAGACAGAGACAGAGACAGAGACAGAGACAGAGACAGAGACAGAGACAGAGACAGAAACAGAGACAGAGACAGAGGCTGAGACAGAGACAGAGACAGAGACAGAGACAGAGACAGAGACAGAGACAGAGACAGAGACAGAGACAGAGACAGAGACAGAGACAGAGACAGAGACAGAGACAGAGACAGAGACAGATGCATAGACAGAGACAGAGACAGAGACAGAGACAGCGACAGGGACAGGGAGAGGGACAGGGACAGAGACAGAGGCAGAGACAGAGACAGAGACAGAGACAGAGACAGAAACAGAGACAGAGACAGAAGCAGAGACAGAGACATAGACAGAGACGGAGACAGAGGCAGAGACACAGACAGAGACAAAGACAGAGACAGAAACAGGGACAGAGACAGAGACAGAGACAGAGACAGAGACAGAGACAGAGACAGATGTAGAGACAGAGACAGAGACAGAGACAGAGACAGAGACAGAGACAGAGACAGGGACAGGGACGGAGAGAGAGACAGAGGAAGAGACAGCGACAGAGACAGAGGAAGAGACAGCGACAGAGACAGGGGAAGAGACAGCGACAGAGACAGAGACAGAGACGGTGACAGAGGCAGAGGCAGAGACACAGGCAGGGACAGAGACAGAGGCAGAGACAGAAACAGAGACAGAGACAGCGACAGATACGGGGACAGAGACAGAGGCAGAGACAGAGACAGAGACAGAGACGGAGACATAGACAGACACAGAGACGGAGACGGAGATAGAGGAAGAGACAGAGACAGAAACGGAGACAGAGGCAGAGACAGAGCCAGGGACGGAGACAGAGTCAGAGACAGGGGGAGAGACAGCGACACAGACAGAGACAGAGACAGAGACAGAGACAGCGACAGAGACGGAGACACAGACAGAGACAGAGACAGAGACAGAAACAGAGACAGAGACAGAGGCAGAAACAGAGACAGAGACAGAGACTGAGGCAGAGACGGAGACTGAGACAGAGACAGAGACAGAGACAGAGACGGAGACAAAGACCGAGACAGACGCAGAGACACAGACAGAGACAGAGACACAGACAGGGACAGAGACAGAGACGGAGACAAAGACCGAGACAGAGGCAGAGACAGAGACAGAGACAGAGACAGAGACAGAGACAGAGACAGAGACAGAGACAGAGACAGAGATAGAGACAGAGACAGAGACAGAAACAGAGACAGAGACAGAGACTGAGACAGAGACAGAGACAGAGACAGAGACAGAGACAGAGACAGAGACAGAGACAGAGACAGAGACAGAGACAGAGACAGAGACAGAGACAGAGACAGAGACAGAGACAGATGCATAGACAGAGACAGAGACAGAGACAGAGACAGCGACAGGGACAGGGAGAGGGACAGGGACAGAGACAGAGGCAGAGACAGAGACAGAGACAGAGACAGAGACAGAGACAGAAACAGAGACAGAGACAGAAGCAGAGACAGAGACATAGACAGAGACGGAGACAGAGGCAGAGACACAGACAGAGACAAAGACAGAGACAGAAACAGGGACAGAGACAGAGACAGAGACAGAGACAGAGACAGAGACAGATGTAGAGACAGAGACAGAGACAGAGACAGAGACGGAGACAAAGACCGAGACAGTGTCAGAGACACATACAGAGACAGAGACAGAGACAGGGACAGAGACAGAGACGGAGAAAAAGACCGAGACAGAGGCAGAGACACAGACAGAGACAGAGACAGAGACAGAGGCAGAGACAGAGACAGAGACAGAGACAGAGATAGAGACAGAGACAGAGACAGAGACAGCGACAGGGACAGGGAGAGGGACAGGGACAGAGACAGAGGGAGAGACAGAGACAGAGACAGAGACAGAGACAGAGACAGAGACAGAGACAGAGACAGAGACAGAGGGAGAGACAGCGACAGAGACAGAGACAGAGACAGAGACAGAGACAGAGGAATAGACAGAGACAGAGACAGAGACAGCGACAGGCACAGGGAGAGGGACAGGGACAGAGACAGAGACAGAGACAGAGACAGAGACAGAGACAGAGACAGAGGCAGAGACAGAGACACAGACCGAGGAAGAGACAGAGACAGAGACAGAGACAGAGGGAGAGACAGAGACACAGATAGAGACAGAGGGGCAGGTGACAAAGTCGGAGGCAGATGGGCAGGAGACAAAGACGGAGACAAGGACGGAGACAACGACGGAGACAGCGACAGAGACGGAGACAGGGACAGAGAAAGGAACAGAGACGGAGACAGAGACAGAGACAGAGACAGAGACAGAGACAGAGAGAGAGACAGCGACAGAGACAGAGACAGAGACAGAGACAGAGACAGAGACAGATACAGAGGGAGAGACAGCGACAGAGACAGAGACAGAGACAGAGACAGAGGCAGAGACAGAGACACAGACCGAGGAAGAGACAGAGACAGAGACAGAGACAGAGGGAGAGACAGGGACACAGATAGAGACAGAGGGGCAGGTGACAAAGTCGGAGGCAGATGGACAGGAGACAAAGACGGAGACAAGGACGGAGACAACGACGGAGACAGCGACAGAGACGGAGACAGGGACAGAGAAAGGAACAGAGACGGAGACAGAGACAGAGACAGAGACAGAGACAGAGACAGAGGCAGAGGCAGAGACAGAGACACAGACAAAGGCAGAGACAGAGACGGAGACGGAGACAGAGACAGAGGAATAGACAGAGACAGAGACAGAGACAGAGACAGAGACAGAGACAGAGACAGAGGCAGAGACAGAGACAGAGACAGAGACAGAGACAGAGACAGAGACAGAGACAGAGACAGAGACAGAGACAGAGACAGAGACAGAGACAGAGACAGAGACAGAGACAGAGACAGAGACAGAGACAGAGACAGAGACAGAGACAGAGACAGAGACAGAGACAGAGACAGAGACAGAGACAGAGACAGAGACAGAGACAGAGACAGAGACAGAGACAGAGACAGAGACAGAGACAGAGACAGAGACAGAGACAGAGACAGAGACAGAGACAGAGACAGAGACAGAGACAGAAACAGAGACAGAGACGGAGACAGATACAGAGACAGAGGCATCGACAGAGACAGTGACAGGGACAGGGACAGAGAGAGAGTCAGAGACAGGGGGAGAGACAGCGACAGAGACAGAGACAGAGACGGAGACAGAGGCAGAGGCAGAGACACAGGCAGGGACAGAGACAGAGGCAGAGACAGAAACAGAGACAGAGACAGCGACAGATACGGGGACAGAGACAGAGGCAGAGACAGAGACAGAGACGGAGACAGAGGCAGAGACAGAGCCAGGGACGGAGACAGAGTCAGAGACAGGGGGAGAGACAGCGACAGAGACAGAGACAGAGACAGAGACAGAGACAGAGACAGAGACAGAGACAGAGACAGAGACAGAGACAGAGACAGAGACAGAGACAGAGACAGAGACAGAGACAGACACGGGGACAGAGACAGAGGCAGAGACAGAGACAGAGACAGAGACAGAGACAGTGGAATAGACAGAGACAGAGACACAGACAAAGACAGAGACAGAGACGGAGACAGAGACAGAGACGGAGACAGAGGCAGAGACAGAGCCAGGGACGGAGACAGAGTCAGAGACAGGGGGAGAGACAGCGACAGAGACAGAGACAGAGACAGAGACAGAGACAGAGACAGAGACAGAGACAGAGACAGAGCCAGAGACAGAGGCAGAGACACAGACAGAGACAGAGACAGTGTCAGAGACAGAAACATAGAGAGAGATGGAGACAGAGGCAGAGACAGAGACAGAGTCACAGACAGAGACAGAGACGGAGATAGAGACAGAGACAGAGACAGAGACGGAGACAGAGGCAGAGGCAGAGACACAGGCAGGGACAGAGACAGAGGCAGAGACAGAAACAGAGACAGAGGCAGAGACAGACACGGGGACAGAGACAGAGGCAGAGACAAAGACAGAGGCAGAGACAGAAACAGAGACAGAGGCAGAGACAGACACGGGGACAGAGACAGAGGCAGAGACAGAGACAGAGACAGAGACAGAGACGGAGACAGAGACAGAGACAGAGACAGAGACAGAGACAGAGACAGAGACAGAGACAGAGACAGAGACAGAGACAGAGACAGAGACAGAGACAGAGACAGAGACAGAGACAGAGACAGAGACAGAGACAGAGACAGAGACAGAGACAGAGACAGAGACAGAAACAGAGACAGAGAGAGATACGGGGACAGAGACAGAGGCAGAGACAGAGACAGAGACAGAGACGGAGACAGAGACAGACACAGAGACGGAGACGGAGATAGAGGAAGAGACAGAGACAGAGACGGAGACAGAGGCAGAGACAGAGCCAGGGACGGAGACAGAGTCAGAGACAGGGGGAGAGACAGCGACAGAGACAGAGACAGAGACAGAGACAGAGACAGAGACAGAGACAGAGACAGAGACAGAGACAGAGACAGAGACAGAGACAGAGACAGAGACAGAGACAGACACGGGGACAGAGACAGAGGCAGAGACAGAGACAGAGACAGAGACAGAGACAGTGGAATAGACAGAGACAGAGACACAGACAAAGACAGAGACAGAGACGGAGACAGAGACAGAGACAGAGGAATAGACAGAGACAGAGACAGAGACAGCGACAGGCACAGGGAGAGGGACAGGGACAGAGACAGAGACAGAGACAGAGACAGAGACAGAGACAGAGACAGAGACAGAGACAGAGGCAGAGACAGAGACAAAGAGCGAGGAAGAGACAGAGACAGAGACAGAGACACAGGGAGAGACAGAGACACAGATAGAGACAGAGGGGCAGGTGACAAAGTCGGAGGCAGATGGGCAGGAGACAAGGACGGAGACAAGGACGGAGACAACGACGGAGACAGCGTCGGAGACGGAGACAGGGACAGAGAAAGGAACAGAGACAGAGACAGAGACAGAGACAGAGACAGAGACAGAGACAGAGACAGAGACAGAGACGGAGGCAGAGACAGAGGCACAGACAAAGGCAGAGACAGAGACGGAGACGGAGACAGAGATAGAGGAATAGACAGAGACAGAGACAGAGACAGAGACAGAGACAGCGACAGAGACAGAGACAGAGACAGAGACAGAGACAGAGACAGAGACAGAGACAGAGACAGAGACAGAGACAGAGACAGAGACAGAGACAGAGACAGAGACAGAGACAGAGACAGAGACAGAGACAGAGCCAGAGACAGAGGCAGAGACACAGACAGAGACAGAGACAGTGTCAGAGACAGAAACATAGAGAGAGATGGAGACAGAGGCAGAGACAGAGACAGAGTCACAGACAGAGACAGAGACGGAGATAGAGACAGAGACAGAGACAGAGACGGAGACAGAGGCAGAGGCAGAGACACAGGCAGGGACAGAGACAGAGGCAGAGACAGAAACAGAGACAGAGGCAGAGACAGACACGGGGACAGAGACAGAGGCAGAGACAAAGACAGAGGCAGAGACAGAAACAGAGACAGAGGCAGAGACAGACACGGGGACAGAGACAGAGGCAGAGACAGAGACAGAGACAGAGACAGAGACGGAGACAGAGACAGAGACAGAGACAGAGACAGAGACAGAGACAGAGACAGAGACAGAGACAGAGACAGAGACAGAGACAGAGACAGAGACAGAGACAGAGACAGAGACAGAGACAGAGACAGAGACAGAGACAGAGACAGAGACAGAGACAGAGACAGAGACAGAAACAGAGACAGAGAGAGATACGGGGACAGAGACAGAGGCAGAGACAGAGACAGAGACAGAGACGGAGACAGAGACAGACACAGAGACGGAGACGGAGATAGAGGAAGAGACAGAGACAGAGACGGAGACAGAGGCAGAGACAGAGCCAGGGACGGAGACAGAGTCAGAGACAGGGGGAGAGACAGCGACAGAGACAGAGACAGAGACAAGGACAGAGACAGAGACAGAGACAGAGACAGAGACAGAGACAGAGACAGAGACAGAGACAGAGACAGAGACAGAGACAGAGACAGACACGGGGACAGAGACAGAGGCAGAGACAGAGACAGAGACAGAGACAGAGACAGTGGAATAGACAGAGACAGAGACACAGACAAAGACAGAGACAGAGACGGAGACAGAGACAGAGACAGAGGAATAGACAGAGACAGAGACAGAGACAGCGACAGGCACAGGGAGAGGGACAGGGACAGAGACAGAGACAGAGACAGAGACAGAGACAGAGACAGAGACAGAGACAGAGACAGAGGCAGAGACAGAGACAAAGAGCGAGGAAGAGACAGAGACAGAGACAGAGACACAGGGAGAGACAGAGACACAGATAGAGACAGAGGGGCAGGTGACAAAGTCGGAGGCAGATGGGCAGGAGACAAGGACGGAGACAAGGACGGAGACAACGACGGAGACAGCGTCAGAGACGGAGACAGGGACAGAGAAAGGAACAGAGACAGAGACAGAGACAGAGACAGAGACAGAGACAGAGACAGAGACAGAGACAGAGACGGAGGCAGAGACAGAGGCACAGACAAAGGCAGAGACAGAGACGGAGACGGAGACAGAGATAGAGGAATAGACAGAGACAGAGACAGAGACAGAGACAGAGACAGAGACAGAGACAGAGACAGAGACAGAGACAGAGACAGAGACAGAGACAGAGACAGAGACAGAGACAGAGACAGAGACAGAGACAGAGACAGAGACAGAGACAGAGACAGAGACAGAGACAGAGACAGAGACAGAGACAGAGACAGAGACAGAGACAGAGACAGAGACAGAGACAGAGACAGAGACAGAGACAGAGACAGAGACAGAGACAGAGACAGAGACAGAGACAGAGACAGAGACAGGGACAGGGACAGAGAGAGAGGCAGAGACACAGGCAGGGACAGAGACAGAGACAGAGACAGAGACAGAAACAGAGACAGAGACAGATACGGGGACAGAGACAGAGGCAGAGACAGAGACAGAGACAGAGACGGAGACAGAGACAGAGACAGAGACAGAGACAGAGACATTGACAGACACAGAGACGGAGACGGAGATAGAGGAAGAGACAGAGACAGAAACGGAGACAGAGGCAGAGACAGAGCCAGGGACGGAGACAGAGTCAGAGACAGGGGGAGAGACAGCGACACAGACAGAGACAGAGACAGAGACAGAGACAGAGACAGAGACAGAGACAGAGACAGAGACAGAGACAGAGACAGAGACAGAGACAGAGACAGAGACAGAGACAGAGACAGAGACAGAGACAGAGACAGAGACAGAGACAGGGACAGGGACGGAGAGAGAGACAGAGGAAGAGACAGCGACAGAGACAGAGGAAGAGACAGCGACAGAGACAGGGGAAGAGACAGCGACAGAGACAGAGACAGAGACGGTGACAGAGGCAGAGGCAGAGACACAGGCAGGGACAGAGACAGAGGCAGAGGCAGAGACAGAAACAGAGACAGAGACAGCGACAGATACGGGGACAGAGACAGAGGCAGAGACAGAGACAGAGACAGAGACGGAGACATAGACAGACACAGAGACGGAGACGGAGATAGAGGAAGAGACAGAGACAGAAACGGAGACAGAGGCAGAGACAGAGCCAGGGACGGAGACAGAGTCAGAGACAGGGGGAGAGACAGCGACACAGACAGAGACAGAGACAGAGACAGAGACAGCGACAGAGACGGAGACACAGACAGAGACAGAGACAGAGACAGAAACAGAGACAGAAACAGAGGCAGAAACAGAGACAGAGACAGAGACTGAGGCAGAGACGGAGACTGAGACAGAGACAGAGACAGAGACAGAGACAGAAACAGAGACAGAGACAGAGGCAGAAACAGAGACAGAGACAGAGACTGAGGCAGAGACGGAGACTGAGACAGAGACAGAGACAGAGACAGAGACGGAGACAAAGACCGAGACAGAGGCAGAGACACAGACAGAGACAGAGACACAGACAGGGACAGAGACAGAGACGGAGACAAAGACCGAGACAGAGGCAGAGACAGAGACAGAGACAGAGACAGAGACAGAGACAGAGACAGAGACAGAGACAGAGACAGAGATAGAGACAGAGACAGAGACAGTAACAGAGACAGAGACAGAGACTGAGACAGAGACAGAGATAGAGACAGAGACAGAGACAGAGACAGAGACAGAGACAGAGACAGAGACAGAGACAGAGACAGAGACAGAGACAGAGACAGATGCATAGACAGAGACAGAGACAGAGACAGAGACAGCGACAGGGACAGGGAGAGGGACAGGGACAGAGACAGAGGCAGAGACAGAGACAGAGACAGAGACAGAGACAGAGACAGCAACAGAGACAGAGACAGAAGCAGAGACAGAGACATAGACAGAGACGGAGACAGAGGCAGAGACACAGACAGAGACAAAGACAGAGACAGAAACAGGGACAGAGACAGAGACAGAGACAGAGACAGAGACAGAGACAGAGACAGATGTAGAGACAGAGACAGAGACAGAGACAGAGACGGAGACAAAGACCGAGACAGTGTCAGAGACACATACAGAGACGGAGATAGAGACAGAGACAGAGACAGAGACGGAGACAGAGGCAGAGGCAGAGACACAGGCAGGGACAGAGACAGAGGCAGAGACAGAAACAGAGACAGAGGCAGAGACAGACACGGGGACAGAGACAGAGGCAGAGACAGAGACAGAGACAGAGACAGAGACGGAGACAGAGACAGAGACAGAGACAGAGACAGAGACAGAGACAGAGACAGAGACAGAGACAGAGACAGAGACAGAGACAGAGACAGAGACAGAGACAGAGACAGAGACAGAGACAGAGACAGAAACAGAGACAGAGGCAGAGACAGAGACAGAGACAGAGACAGAGACAGAGACGGAGACAGAGACAGACACAGAGACGGAGACGGAGATAGAGGAAAAGACAGAGACAGAGACGGAGACAGAGGCAGAGACAGAGCCAGGGACGGAGACAGAGTCAGAGACAGGGGGAGAGACAGCGACAGAGACAGAGACAGAGACAGAGACAGAGACAGAGACAGAGACAGAGACAGAGACAGAGACAGAGACAGAGACAGAGACAGAGACAGAGACAGAGACAGAGACAGAGACAGAGACAGAGACAGACACGGGGACAGAGACAGAGGCAGAGACAGAGACAGAGACAGAGACAGAGACAGTGGAATAGACAGAGACAGGGACACAGACAAAGACAGAGACAGAGACGGAGACAGAGACAGAGACAGAGGAATAGACAGAGACAGAGACAGAGACAGCGACAGGCACAGGGAGAGGGACAGGGACGGAGACAGAGACAGAGACAGAGACAGAGACAGAGACAGAGACAGAGACAGAGACAGAGGCAGAGACAGAGACAAAGAGCGAGGAAGAGACAGAGACAGAGACAGAGACACAGGGAGAGACAGAGACACAGATAGAGACAGAGGGGCAGGTGACAAAGTCGGAGGCAGATGGGCAGGAGACAAGGACGGAGACAAGGACGGAGACAACGACGGAGACAGCGTCAGAGACGGAGACAGGGACAGAGAAAGGAACAGAGACAGAGACAGAGACAGAGACGGAGGCGGAGACAGAGGCACAGACAAAGGCAGAGACAGAGACGGAGACGGAGACAGAGATAGAGGAATAGACAGAGACAGAGACAGAGACAGAGACAGAGACAGCGACAGAGACAGAGACAGAGACAGAGACAGAGACAGAGACAGAGACAGAGACAGAGACAGAGACAGAGACAGAGACAGAGACAGAGACAGAGACAGAGACAGAGACAGAGAGAGAGACAGAGACAGAGACGGAGACAGATACAGAGACAGAGGCATCGACAGTGACAGTGACAGGGACAGGGACAGAGAGAGAGTCAGAGACAGGGGGAGATACAGCGACAGAGACAGAGAGAGAGACAGAGACAGAGACGGAGACAGAGGCAGAGGCAGAGACGCAGGCAGGGACAGAGACAGAGGCAGAGACAGAAACAGAGACAGAGACGGAGACAGAGACAGAGACAGAGACAGAGACATTGACAGACACAGAGACGGAGACGGAGATAGAGGAAGAGACAGAGACAGAAACGGAGACAGAGGCAGAGACAGAGCCAGGGACGGAGACAGAGTCAGAGACAGGGGGAGAGACAGCGACACAGACAGAGACAGAGACAGAGACAGAGACAGAGACAGAGACAGAGACAGAGACAGAGACAGAGACAGAGACAGAGACAGAGACAGAGACAGAGACAGAGACAGAGACAGAGACAGAGACAGAGACAGAGACAGAGACAGAGACAGAGACAGAGACAGAGACAGAGACAGAGACAGAGACAGAGACAGAGACAGAGACAGAGACAGAGACAGAGACAGAGACAGAGACAGAGACAGAGACAGAGACAGAGACAGAGACAGAGACAGGGACAGGGACAGAGAGAGAGGCAGAGACACAGGCAGGGACAGAGACAGAGACAGAGACAGAGACAGAGACAGAGACAGAGACAGAGACAGAGACAGGGACAGGGACGGAGAGAGAGACAGAGACAGAGACAGAGACAGAGACAGAGACAGAGACAGAGACAGAGACAGAGACAGAGACAGAGACAGAGACAGAGACAGAGACAGAGAGAGAGACAGAGACAGAGACGGAGACAGATACAGAGACAGAGGCATCGACAGAGACAGTGACAGGGACAGGGACAGAGAGAGAGTCAGAGACAGGGGGAGATACAGCGACAGAGACAGAGAGAGAGACAGAGACAGAGACGGAGACAGAGGCAGAGGCAGAGACGCAGGCAGGGACAGAGACAGAGGCAGAGACAGAAACAGAGACAGAGACAGCGACAGATACGGGGACAGAGACAGAGGCAGAGACAGAGACAGAGACAGAGACGGAGACAGAGACAGAGACTCAGACAGAGACAGAGACAGCGGCAGAGACAGGGACGGAGACAGAGACAGGGACGGAGACAGAGTCAGAGATAGGGGGGGAGACAGCGACAGAGACAGAGACAGAGACAGAGACAGAGACAGAGACAGAGACAGAGACAGAGACAGAGACAGAGACAGAGACAGAGACAGAGACAGAGACAGAGACAGAGACAGAGACAGAGACAGAGACAGAGACAGAGACAGAGACAGAGACAGAGACAGAGACAGAGACAGAGACAGAGACAGAGACAGAGACAGAGACAGAGACAGAGACAGGGACAGGGACAGAGAGAGAGGCAGAGACACAGGCAGGGACAGAGACAGAGACAGAGACAGAGACAGAAACAGAGACAGAGACAGATACGGGGACAGAGACAGAGGCAGAGACAGAGACAGAGACAGAGACGGAGACAGAGACAGAGACAGAGACAGAGACATTGACAGACACAGAGACGGAGACGGAGATAGAGGAAGAGACAGAGACAGAAACGGAGACAGAGGCAGAGACAGAGCCAGGGACGGAGACAGAGTCAGAGACAGGGGGAGAGACAGCGACACAGACAGAGACAGAGACAGAGACAGAGACAGAGACAGAGACAGAGACAGAGACAGAGACAGAGACAGAGACAGAGACAGAGACAGAGACAGAGACAGAGACAGAGACAGAGACAGGGACAGGGACGGAGAGAGAGACAGAGGAAGAGACAGCGACAGAGACAGAGGAAGAGACAGCGACAGAGACAGGGGAAGAGACAGCGACAGAGACAGAGACAGAGACGGTGACAGAGGCAGAGGCAGAGACACAGGCAGGGACAGAGACAGAGGCAGAGGCAGAGACAGAAACAGAGACAGAGACAGCGACAGATACGGGGACAGAGACAGAGGCAGAGACAGAGACAGAGACAGAGACGGAGACATAGACAGACACAGAGACGGAGACGGAGATAGAGGAAGAGACAGAGACAGAAACGGAGACAGAGGCAGAGACAGAGCCAGGGACGGAGACAGAGTCAGAGACAGGGGGAGAGACAGCGACACAGACAGAGACAGAGACAGAGACAGAGACAGAGACAGCGACAGAGACGGAGACACAGACAGAGACAGAGACAGAGACAGAAACAGAGACAGAAACAGAGGCAGAAACAGAGACAGAGACAGAGACTGAGGCAGAGACGGAGACTGAGACAGAGACAGAGACAGAGACAGAGACAGAAACAGAGACAGAGACAGAGGCAGAAACAGAGACAGAGACAGAGACTGAGGCAGAGACGGAGACTGAGACAGAGACAGAGACAGAGACAGAGACGGAGACAAAGACCGAGACAGAGGCAGAGACACAGACAGAGACAGAGACACAGACAGGGACAGAGACAGAGACGGAGACAAAGACCGAGACAGAGGCAGAGACAGAGACAGAGACAGAGACAGAGACAGAGACAGAGACAGAGACAGAGACAGAGATAGAGACAGAGACAGAGACAGAAACAGAGACAGAGACAGAGACTGAGACAGAGACAGAGACAGAGACAGAGACAGAGACAGAGACAGAGACAGAGACAGAGACAGAGACAGAGACAGAGACAGAGACAGAGACAGAGACAGATGCATAGACAGAGACAGAGACAGAGACAGAGACAGCGACAGGGACAGGGAGAGGGACAGGGACAGAGACAGAGGCAGAGACAGAGACAGAGACAGAGACAGAGACAGAAACAGAGACAGAGACAGAAGCAGAGACAGAGACATAGACAGAGACGGAGACAGAGGCAGAGACACAGACAGAGACAAAGACAGAGACAGAAACAGGGACAGAGACAGAGACAGAGACAGAGACAGAGACAGAGACAGAGACAGATGTAGAGACAGAGACAGAGACAGAGACAGAGACGGAGACAAAGACCGAGACAGTGTCAGAGACACATACAGAGACGGAGATAGAGACAGAGACAGAGACAGAGACGGAGACAGAGGCAGAGGCAGAGACACAGGCAGGGACAGAGACAGAGGCAGAGACAGAAACAGAGACAGAGGCAGAGACAGACACGGGGACAGAGACAGAGGCAGAGACAGAGACAGAGACAGAGACAGAGACGGAGACAGAGACAGAGACAGAGACAGAGACAGAGACAGAGACAGAGACAGAGACAGAGACAGAGACAGAGACAGAGACAGAGACAGAGACAGAGACAGAGACAGAGACAGAGACAGAGACAGAGACAGAGACAGAGACAGAAACAGAGACAGAGAGAGATACGGGGACAGAGACAGAGGCAGAGACAGAGACAGAGACAGAGACGGAGACAGAGACAGACACAGAGACGGAGACGGAGATAGAGGAAAAGACAGAGACAGAGACGGAGACAGAGGCAGAGACAGAGCCAGGGACGGAGACAGAGTCAGAGACAGGGGGAGAGACAGCGACAGAGACAGAGATAGAGACAGAGACAGAGACAGAGACAGAGACAGAGACAGAGACAGAGACAGAGACAGAGACAGAGACAGAGACAGAGACAGAGACAGAGACAGAGACAGAGACAAAGAGCGAGGAAGAGACAGAGACAGAGACAGAGACACAGGGAGAGACAGAGACACAGATAGAGACAGAGGGGCAGGTGACAAAGTCGGAGGCAGATGGGCAGGAGACAAGGACGGAGACAAGGACGGAGACAACGACGGAGACAGCGTCAGAGACGGAGACAGGGACAGAGAAAGGAACAGAGACAGAGACAGAGACAGAGACAGAGACAGAGACAGAGACAGAGACAGAGACGGAGGCAGAGACAGAGGCACAGACAAAGGCAGAGACAGAGACGGAGACGGAGACAGAGATAGAGGAATAGACAGAGACAGAGACAGAGACAGAGACAGAGACAGCGACAGAGACAGAGACAGAGACAGAGACAGAGACAGAGACAGAGACAGAGACAGAGACAGAGACAGAGACAGAGACAGAGACAGAGACAGAGACAGAGACAGAGACAGAGACAGAGAGAGAGACAGAGACAGAAACGGAGACAGATACAGAGACAGAGGCATCGACAGTGACAGTGACAGGGACAGGGACAGAGAGAGAGTCAGAGACAGGGGGAGATACAGCGACAGAGACAGAGAGAGAGACAGAGACAGAGACGGAGACAGAGGCAGAGGCAGAGACGCAGGCAGGGACAGAGACAGAGGCAGAGACAGAAACAGAGACAGAGACAGCGACAGATACGGGGACAGAGACAGAGGCAGAGACAGAGACAGAGACAGAGACGGAGACAGAGACAGAGACTCAGACAGAGACAGAGACAGCGGCAGAGACAGGGACGGAGACAGAGACAGGGACGGAGACAGAGTCAGAGATAGGGGGGGAGACAGCGACAGAGACAGAGACAGAGACAGAGACAGAGACAGAGACAGAGACAGAGACAGAGACAGAGACAGAGACAGAGACAGAGACAGAGACAGAGACAGAGACAGAGACAGAGACAGAGACAGAGACAGAGACAGAGACAGAGACAGAGACAGAGACAGAGACAGAGACAGAGACAGAGACAGAGACAGAGACAGAGACAGAGACAGAGACAGGGACAGGGACAGAGAGAGAGGCAGAGACACAGGCAGGGACAGAGACAGAGACAGAGACAGAGACAGAGACAGAGACAGATGTAGAGACAGAGACAGAGACAGAGACAGAGACGGAGACAAAGACCGAGACAGTGTCAGAGACACATACAGAGACGGAGATAGAGACAGAGACAGAGACAGAGACGGAGACAGAGGCAGAGGCAGAGACACAGGCAGGGACAGAGACAGAGGCAGAGACAGAAACAGAGACAGAGGCAGAGACAGACACGGGGACAGAGACAGAGGCAGAGACAGAGACAGAGACAGAGACAGAGACGGAGACAGAGACAGAGACAGAGACAGAGACAGAGACAGAGACAGAGACAGAGACAGAGACAGAGACAGAGACAGAGACAGAGACAGAGACAGAGACAGAGACAGAGACAGAGACAGAGACAGAGACAGAGACAGAAACAGAGACAGAGAGAGATACGGGGACAGAGACAGAGGCAGAGACAGAGACAGAGACAGAGACGGAGACAGAGACAGACACAGAGACGGAGACGGAGATAGAGGAAAAGACAGAGACAGAGACGGAGACAGAGGCAGAGACAGAGCCAGGGACGGAGACAGAGTCAGAGACAGGGGGAGAGACAGCGACAGAGACAGAGATAGAGACAGAGACAGAGACAGAGACAGAGACAGAGACAGAGACAGAGACAGAGACAGAGACAGAGACAGAGACAGAGACAGAGACAGAGACAGAGACAGAGACAGACACGGGGACAGAGACAGAGGCAGAGACAGAGACAGAGACAGAGACAGAGACAGTGGAATAGACAGAGACAGAGACACAGACAAAGACAGAGACAGAGACGGAGACAGAGACAGAGACAGAGGAATAGACAGAGACAGAGACAGAGACAGCGACAGGCACAGGGAGAGGGACAGGGACAGAGAGAGAGACAGAGACAGAGACAGAGACAGAGACAGAGACAGAGACAGAGACAGAGACAGAGGCAGAGACAGAGACAAAGAGCGAGGAAGAGACAGAGACAGAGACAGAGACACAGGGAGAGACAGAGACACAGATAGAGACAGAGGGGCAGGTGACAAAGTCGGAGGCAGATGGGCAGGAGACAAGGACGGAGACAAGGACGGAGACAACGACGGAGACAGCGTCAGAGACGGAGACAGGGACAGAGAAAGGAACAGAGACAGAGACAGAGACAGAGACAGAGACAGAGACAGAGACAGAGACAGAGACGGAGGCAGAGACAGAGGCACAGACAAAGGCAGAGACAGAGACGGAGACGGAGACAGAGATAGAGGAATAGACAGAGACAGAGACAGAGACAGAGACAGAGACAGCGACAGAGACAGAGACAGAGACAGAGACAGAGACAGAGACAGAGACAGAGACAGAGACAGAGACAGAGACAGAGACAGAGACAGAGACAGAGACAGAGACAGAGACAGAGAGAGAGACAGAGACAGAGACGGAGACAGATACAGAGACAGAGGCATCGACAGTGACAGTGACAGGGACAGGGACAGAGAGAGAGTCAGAGACAGGGGGAGATACAGCGACAGAGACAGAGAGAGAGACAGAGACAGAGACGGAGACAGAGGCAGAGGCAGAGACGCAGGCAGGGACAGAGACAGAGGCAGAGACAGAAACAGAGACAGAGACAGCGACAGATACGGGGACAGAGACAGAGGCAGAGACAGAGACAGAGACAGAGACGGAGACAGAGACAGAGACTCAGACAGAGACAGAGACAGCGGCAGAGACAGGGACGGAGACAGAGACAGGGACGGAGACAGAGTCAGAGATAGGGGGGGACACAGCGACAGAGACAGAGACAGAGACAGAGACAGAGACAGAGACAGAGACAGAGACAGAGACAGAGACAGAGACAGAGACAGAGACAGAGACAGAGACAGAGACAGAGACAGAGACAGAGACAGAGACAGAGACAGAGACAGAGACAGAGACAGAGACAGAGACAGAGACAGAGACAGAGACAGAGACAGAGACAGAGACAGAGACAGAGACAGAGACAGGGACAGGGACAGAGAGAGAGGCAGAGACACAGGCAGGGACAGAGACAGAGACAGAGACAGAGACAGAGACAGAGACAGAGACAGAGACAGAGACAGAGACAGAGACAGAGACAGAGACAGGGACAGGGACGGAGAGAGAGACAGAGGAAGAGACAGCGACAGAGACAGAGGAAGAGACAGCGACAGAGACAGGGGAAGAGACAGCGACAGAGACAGAGACAGAGACGGTGACAGAGGCAGAGGCAGAGACACAGGCAGGGACAGAGACAGAGGCAGAGGCAGAGACAGAAACAGAGACAGAGACAGCGACAGATACGGGGACAGAGACAGAGGCAGAGACAGAGACAGAGACAGAGACGGAGACATAGACAGACACAGAGACGGAGACGGAGATAGAGGAAGAGACAGAGACAGAAACGGAGACAGAGGCAGAGACAGAGCCAGGGACGGAGACAGAGTCAGAGACAGGGGGAGAGACAGCGACACAGACAGAGACAGAGACAGAGACAGAGACAGCGACAGAGACGGAGACACAGACAGAGACAGAGACAGAGACAGAAACAGAGACAGAAACAGAGGCAGAAACAGAGACAGAGACAGAGACTGAGGCAGAGACGGAGACTGAGACAGAGACAGAGACAGAGACAGAGACAGAAACAGAGACAGAGACAGAGGCAGAAACAGAGACAGAGACAGAGACTGAGGCAGAGACGGAGACTGAGACAGAGACAGAGACAGAGACAGAGACGGAGACAAAGACCGAGACAGAGGCAGAGACACAGACAGAGACAGAGACACAGACAGGGACAGAGACAGAGACGGAGACAAAGACCGAGACAGAGGCAGAGACAGAGACAGAGACAGAGACAGAGACAGAGACAGAGACAGAGACAGAGACAGAGACAGAGACAGAGACAGAGACAGAGACAGAGACAGAGACAGAGACAGAGACAGAGACAGAGACAGAGACAGAGACAGAGACAGAGACAGAGACAGAGACAGAGACAGACACGGGGACAGAGACAGAGGCAGAGACAGAGACAGAGACAGAGACAGAGACAGTGGAATAGACAGAGACAGAGACACAGACAAAGACAGAGACAGAGACGGAGACAGAGACAGACACAGAGACGGAGACGGAGATAGAGGAAGAGACAGAGACAGAAACGGAGACAGAGGCAGAGACAGAGCCAGGGACGGAGACAGAGTCAGAGACAGGGGGAGAGACAGCGACACAGACAGAGACAGAGACAGGGACAGAGACAGAGGAAGAGACAGCGACAGAGACAGAGGCAGAGACACAGGCAGGGACAGAGACAGAGACAGAGACAGAGACAGAAACAGAGACAGAGACAGATACGGGGACAGAGACAGAGGCAGAGACAGAGACAGAGACGGAGACAGAGGCAGAGACAGAGCCAGGGACGGAGACGGAGTCAGAGACAGGGGGAGAGACAGCGACAGAGACAGAGACAGAGACAGAGACAGAGACAGAGACAGAGACAGAGACAGAGACAGAGACAGAGACAGAGACAGAGACAGAGACAGAGACAGACACGGGGACAGAGACAGAGGCAGAGACAGAGACAGAGACAGAGACAGAGACAGTGGAATAGACAGAGACAGAGACACAGACAAAGACAGAGACAGAGACGGAGACAGAGACAGAGACGGAGACAGAGGCAGAGACAGAGCCAGGGACGGAGACAGAGTCAGAGACAGGGGGAGAGACAGCGACAGAGACAGAGACAGAGACAGAGACAGAGACAGAGACAGAGACAGAGACAGAGACAGAGACAGAGCCAGAGACAGAGGCAGAGACACAGACAGAGACAGAGACAGTGTCAGAGACAGAAACATAGAGAGAGATGGAGACAGAGGCAGAGACAGAGACAGAGTCACAGACAGAGACAGAGACGGAGATAGAGACAGAGACAGAGACAGAGACGGAGACAGAGGCAGAGGCAGAGACACAGGCAGGGACAGAGACAGAGGCAGAGACAGAAACAGAGACAGAGGCAGAGACAGACACGGGGACAGAGACAGAGGCAGAGACAAAGACAGAGGCAGAGACAGAAACAGAGACAGAGGCAGAGACAGACACGGGGACAGAGACAGAGGCAGAGACAGAGACAGAGACAGAGACAGAGACGGAGACAGAGACAAAGACAGAGACAGAGACAGAGACAGAGACAGAGACAGAGACAGAGACAGAGACAGAGACAGAGACAGAGACAGAGACAGAGACAGAGACAGAGACAGAGACAGAGACAGAGACAGAGACAGAGACAGAGACAGAAACAGAGACAGAGAGAGATACGGGGACAGAGACAGAGGCAGAGACAGAGACAGAGACAGAGACGGAGACAGAGACAGACACAGAGACGGAGACGGAGATAGAGGAAGAGACAGAGACAGAGACGGAGACAGAGGCAGAGACAGAGCCAGGGACGGAGACAGAGTCAGAGACAGGGGGAGAGACAGCGACAGAGACAGAGACAGAGACAGAGACAGAGACAGAGACAGAGACAGAGACAGAGACAGAGACAGAGACAGAGACAGAGACAGAGACAGAGACAGAGACAGAGACAGAGACAGACACGGGGACAGAGACAGAGGCAGAGACAGAGACAGAGACAGAGACAGAGACAGTGGAATAGACAGAGACAGAGACACAGACAAAGACAGAGACAGAGACGGAGACAGAGACAGAGACAGAGGAATAGACAGAGACAGAGACAGAGACAGCGACAGGCACAGGGAGAGGGACAGGGACAGAGACAGAGACAGAGACAGAGACAGAGACAGAGACAGAGACAGAGACAGAGACAGAGACAGAGACAGAGGCAGAGACAGAGACAAAGAGCGAGGAAGAGACAGAGACAGAGACAGAGACACAGGGAGAGACAGAGACACAGATAGAGACAGAGGGGCAGGTGACAAAGTCGGAGGCAGATGGGCAGGAGACAAGGACGGAGACAAGGACGGAGACAACGACGGAGACAGCGTCAGAGACGGAGACAGGGACAGAGAAAGGAACAGAGACAGAGACAGAGACAGAGACAGAGACAGAGACAGAGACAGAGACAGAGACGGAGGCAGAGACAGAGGCACAGACAAAGGCAGAGACAGAGACGGAGACGGAGACAGAGATAGAGGAATAGACAGAGACAGAGACAGAGACAGAGACAGAGACAGCGACAGAGACAGAGACAGAGACAGAGACAGAGACAGAGACAGAGACAGAGACAGAGACAGAGACAGAGACAGAGACAGAGACAGAGACAGAGACAGAGACAGAGACAGAGACAGAGAGAGAGACAGAGACAGAGACGGAGACAGATACAGAGACAGAGGCATCGACAGAGACAGTGACAGGGACAGGGACAGAGAGAGAGTCAGAGACAGGGGGAGATACAGCGACAGAGACAGAGAGAGAGACAGAGACAGAGACGGAGACAGAGGCAGAGGCAGAGACGCAGGCAGGGACAGAGACAGAGGCAGAGACAGAAACAGAGACAGAGACAGCGACAGATACGGGGACAGAGACAGAGGCAGAGACAGAGACAGAGACAGAGACGGAGACAGAGACAGAGACTCAGACAGAGACAGAGACAGCGGCAGAGACAGGGACGGAGACAGAGACAGGGACGGAGACAGAGTCAGAGATAGGGGGGGGAGACAGCGACAGAGACAGAGACAGAGACAGAGACAGAGACAGAGACAGAGACAGAGACAGAGACAGAGACAGAGACAGAGACAGAGACAGAGACAGAGACAGAGACAGAGACAGAGACAGAGACAGAGACAGAGACAGAGACAGAGACAGAGACAGAGACAGAGACAGAGACAGAGACAGAGACAGGGACAGGGACAGAGAGAGAGGCAGAGACACAGGCAGGGACAGAGACAGAGACAGAGACAGAGACAGAAACAGAGACAGAGACAGATACCGGGACAGAGACAGAGGCAGAGACAGAGACAGAGACAGAGACGGAGACAGAGACAGAGACAGAGACAGAGACATTGACAGACACAGAGACGGAGACGGAGATAGAGGAAGAGACAGAGACAGAAACGGAGACAGAGGCAGAGACAGAGCCAGGGACGGAGACAGAGTCAGAGACAGGGGGAGAGACAGCGACACAGACAGAGACAGAGACAGAGACAGAGACAGAGACAGAGACAGAGACAGAGACAGAGACAGAGACAGAGACAGAGACAGAGACAGAGACAGAGACAGAGACAGAGACAGGGACAGGGACGGAGAGAGAGACAGAGGAAGAGACAGCGACAGAGACAGAGGAAGAGACAGCGACAGAGACAGGGGAAGAGACAGCGACAGAGACAGAGACAGAGACGGTGACAGAGGCAGAGGCAGAGACACAGGCAGGGACAGAGACAGAGGCAGAGGCAGAGACAGAAACAGAGACAGAGACAGCGACAGATACGGGGACAGAGACAGAGGCAGAGACAGAGACAGAGACAGAGACGGAGACATAGACAGACACAGAGACGGAGACGGAGATAGAGGAAGAGACAGAGACAGATACGGAGACAGAGGCAGAGACAGAGCCAGGGACGGAGACAGAGTCAGAGACAGGGGGAGAGACAGCGACACAGACAGAGACAGAGACAGAGACAGAGACAGCGACAGAGACGGAGACACAGACAGAGACAGAGACAGAGACAGAAACAGAGACAGAAACAGAGGCAGAAACAGAGACAGAGACAGAGACTGAGGCAGAGACGGAGACTGAGACAGAGACAGAGACAGAGACAGAGACAGAAACAGAGACAGAGACAGAGGCAGAAACAGAGACAGAGACAGAGACTGAGGCAGAGACGGAGACTGAGACAGAGACAGAGACAGAGACAGAGACGGAGACAAAGACCGAGACAGAAGCAGAGACACAGACAGAGACAGAGACACAGACAGGGACAGAGACAGAGACGGAGACAAAGACCGAGACAGAGGCAGAGACAGAGACAGAGACAGAGACAGAGACAGAGACAGAGACAGAGACAGAGACAGAGACAGAGACAGAGATAGAGACAGAGACAGAGACAGAAACAGAGACAGAGACAGAGACTGAGACAGAGACAGAGACAGAGACAGAGACAGAGACAGAGACAGAGACAGAGACAGAGACAGAGACAGAGACAGAGACAGAGACAGAGACAGAGACAGAGACAGAGACAGAGACAGAGACAGAGACAGAGACAGAGACAGAGACAGGGACAGGGACAGAGAGAGAGGCAGAGACACAGGCAGGGACAGAGACAGAGACAGAGACAGAGACAGAAACAGAGACAGAGACAGATACGGGGACAGAGACAGAGGCAGAGACAGAGACAGAGACAGAGACGGAGACAGAGACAGAGACAGAGACAGAGACATTGACAGACACAGAGACGGAGACGGAGATAGAGGAAGAGACAGAGACAGAAACGGAGACAGAGGCAGAGACAGAGCCAGGGACGGAGACAGAGTCAGAGACAGGGGGAGAGACAGCGACACAGACAGAGACAGAGACAGAGACAGAGACAGAGACAGAGACAGAGACAGAGACAGAGACAGAGACAGAGACAGAGACAGAGACAGAGACAGAGACAGGGACAGGGACGGAGAGAGAGACAGAGGAAGAGACAGCGACAGAGACAGAGGAAGAGACAGCGACAGAGACAGGGGAAGAGACAGCGACAGAGACAGAGACAGAGACGGTGACAGAGGCAGAGGCAGAGACACAGGCAGGGACAGAGACAGAGGCAGAGGCAGAGACAGAAACAGAGACAGAGACAGCGACAGATACGGGGACAGAGACAGAGGCAGAGACAGAGACAGAGACAGAGACAGAGACGGAGACATAGACAGACACAGAGACGGAGACGGAGATAGAGGAAGAGACAGAGACAGATACGGAGACAGAGGCAGAGACAGAGCCAGGGACGGAGACAGAGTCAGAGACAGGGGGAGAGACAGCGACACAGACAGAGACAGAGACAGAGACAGAGACAGCGACAGAGACGGAGACACAGACAGAGACAGAGACAGAGACAGAAACAGAGACAGAAACAGAGGCAGAAACAGAGACAGAGACAGAGACTGAGGCAGAGACGGAGACTGAGACAGAGACAGAGACAGAGACAGAGACAGAAACAGAGACAGAGACAGAGGCAGAAACAGAGACAGAGACAGAGACTGAGGCAGAGACGGAGACTGAGACAGAGACAGAGACAGAGACAGAGACGGAGACAAAGACCGAGACAGAGGCAGAGACACAGACAGAGACAGAGACACAGACAGGGACAGAGACAGAGACGGAGACAAAGACCGAGACAGAGGCAGAGACAGAGACAGAGACAGAGACAGAGACAGAGACAGAGACAGAGACAGAGACAGAGACAGAGATAGAGACAGAGACAGAGACAGAAACAGAGACAGAGACAGAGACTGAGACAGAGACAGAGACAGAGACAGAGACAGAGACAGAGACAGAGACAGAGACAGAGACAGAGACAGAGACAGAGACAGAGACAGAGACAGAGACAGAGACAGAGACAGAGACAGATGCATAGACAGAGACAGAGACAGAGACAGAGACAGCGACAGGGACAGGGAGAGGGACAGGGACAGAGACAGAGGCAGAGACAGAGACAGAGACAGAGACAGAGACAGAGACAGAAACAGAGACAGAGACAGAAGCAGAGACAGAGACATAGACAGAGACGGAGACAGAGGCAGAGACACAGACAGAGACAAAGACAGAGACAGAAACAGGGACAGAGACAGAGACAGAGACAGAGACAGAGACAGAGACAGAGACAGATGTAGAGACAGAGACAGAGACAGAGACAGAGACAGAGACGGAGACAAAGACCGAGACAGTGTCAGAGACACATACAGAGACGGAGATAGAGACAGAGACAGAGACAGAGACGGAGACAGAGACAGAGACAGAGACAGAGACAGAGACAGAGACAGAGACAGAGACAGAGACAGAGACAGAGACAGAGACAGAGACAGAGACAGAGACAGAGACAGAGACAGAAACAGAGACAGAGAGAGAGACGGGGACAGAGACAGAGGCAGAGACAGAGACAGAGACAGAGACGGAGACAGAGACAGACACAGAGACGGAGACGGAGATAGAGGAAAAGACAGAGACAGAGACGGAGACAGAGGCAGAGACAGAGCCAGGGACGGAGACAGAGTCAGAGACAGGGGGAGAGACAGCGACAGAGACAGAGACAGAGACAGAGACAGAGACAGAGACAGAGACAGAGACAGAGACAGAGACAGAGACAGAGACAGAGACAGAGACAGAGACAGAGACAGAGACAGAGACAGACACGGGGACAGAGACAGAGGCAGAGACAGAGACAGAGACAGAGACAGAGACAGTGGAATAGACAGAGACAGAGACACAGACAAAGACAGAGACAGAGACGGAGACAGAGACAGAGACAGAGGAATAGACAGAGACAGAGACAGAGACAGAGACGGAGACAGAGGCAGAGACACAGGCAGGGACAGAGACAGAGACAGAGACAGAGACTCAGACAGAGACAGAGACAGCGGCAGAGACAGGGACGGAGACAGAGACAGGGACGGAGACAGAGTCAGAGATAGGGGGGGAGACAGCGACAGAGACAGAGACAGAGACAGAGACAGAGACAGAGACAGAGACAGAGACAGAGACAGAGACAGAGACAGAGACAGAGACAGAGACAGAGACAGAGACAGAGACAGAGACAGAGACAGAGACAGAGACAGAGACAGAGACAGAGACAGAGACAGAGACAGAGACAGAGACAGAGACAGAGACAGGGACAGGGACAGAGAGAGAGGCAGAGACACAGGCAGGGACAGAGACAGAGACAGAGACAGAGACAGAGACAGAGACAGAGACAGAGACAGAGACAGAGACAGAGACAGGGACAGGGACGGAGAGAGAGACAGAGACAGAGACAGAGACAGAGACAGAGACAGAGACAGAGACAGAGACAGAGACAGAGACAGAGACAGAGACAGAGACAGAGAGAGAGACAGAGACAGAGACGGAGACAGATACAGAGACAGAGGCATCGACAGAGACAGTGACAGGGACAGGGACAGAGAGAGAGTCAGAGACAGGGGGAGATACAGCGACAGAGACAGAGAGAGAGACAGAGACAGAGACGGAGACAGAGGCAGAGGCAGAGACGCAGGCAGGGACAGAGACAGAGGCAGAGACAGAAACAGAGACAGAGACAGCGACAGATACGGGGACAGAGACAGAGGCAGAGACAGAGACAGAGACAGAGACGGAGACAGAGACAGAGACTCAGACAGAGACAGAGACAGCGGCAGAGACAGGGACGGAGACAGAGACAGGGACGGAGACAGAGTCAGAGATAGGGGGGGAGACAGCGACAGAGACAGAGACAGAGACAGAGACAGAGACAGAGACAGAGACAGAGACAGAGACAGAGACAGAGACAGAGACAGAGACAGAGACAGAGACAGAGACAGAGACAGAGACAGAGACAGAGACAGAGACAGAGACAGAGACAGAGACAGAGACAGAGACAGAGACAGAGACAGAGACAGAGACAGAGACAGAGACAGGGACAGGGACAGAGAGAGAGGCAGAGACACAGGCAGGGACAGAGACAGAGACAGAGACAGAGACAGAAACAGAGACAGAGACAGATACGGGGACAGAGACAGAGGCAGAGACAGAGACAGAGACAGAGACGGAGACAGAGACAGAGACAGAGACAGAGACATTGACAGACACAGAGACGGAGACGGAGATAGAGGAAGAGACAGAGACAGAAACGGAGACAGAGGCAGAGACAGAGCCAGGGACGGAGACAGAGTCAGAGACAGGGGGAGAGACAGCGACACAGACAGAGACAGAGACAGAGACAGAGACAGAGACAGAGACAGAGACAGAGACAGAGACAGAGACAGAGACAGAGACAGGGACGGAGACGGAGTCAGAGACAGGGGGAGAGACAGCGACAGAGACAGAGACAGAGACAGAGACAGAGACAGAGACAGAGACAGAGACAGAGACAGAGACAGAGACAGAGACAGAGACAGAGACAGAGACAGACACGGGGACAGAGACAGAGGCAGAGACAGAGACAGAGACAGAGACAGAGACAGTGGAATAGACAGAGACAGAGACACAGACAAAGACAGAGACAGAGACGGAGACAGAGACAGAGACGGAGACAGAGGCAGAGACAGAGCCAGGGACGGAGACAGAGTCAGAGACAGGGGGAGAGACAGCGACAGAGACAGAGACAGAGACAGAGACAGAGACAGAGACAGAGACAGAGACAGAGACAGAGACAGAGCCAGAGACAGAGGCAGAGACACAGACAGAGACAGAGACAGTGTCAGAGACAGAAACATAGAGAGAGATGGAGACAGAGGCAGAGACAGAGACAGAGTCACAGACAGAGACAGAGACGGAGATAGAGACAGAGACAGAGACAGAGACGGAGACAGAGGCAGAGGCAGAGACACAGGCAGGGACAGAGACAGAGGCAGAGACAGAAACAGAGACAGAGGCAGAGACAGACACGGGGACAGAGACAGAGGCAGAGACAAAGACAGAGGCAGAGACAGAAACAGAGACAGAGGCAGAGACAGACACGGGGACAGAGACAGAGGCAGAGACAGAGACAGAGACAGAGACAGAGACGGAGACAGAGACAAAGACAGAGACAGAGACAGAGACAGAGACAGAGACAGAGACAGAGACAGAGACAGAGACAGAGACAGAGACAGAGACAGAGACAGAGACAGAGACAGAGACAGAGACAGAGACAGAGACAGAGACAGAGACAGAGACAGAGACAGAAACAGAGACAGAGAGAGATACGGGGACAGAGACAGAGGCAGAGACAGAGACAGAGACAGAGACGGAGACAGAGACAGACACAGAGACGGAGACGGAGATAGAGGAAGAGACAGAGACAGAGACGGAGACAGAGGCAGAGACAGAGCCAGGGACGGAGACAGAGTCAGAGACAGGGGGAGAGACAGCGACAGAGACAGAGACAGAGACAGAGACAGAGACAGAGACAGAGACAGAGACAGAGACAGAGACAGAGACAGAGACAGAGACAGAGACAGAGACAGAGACAGAGACAGAGACAGACACGGGGACAGAGACAGAGGCAGAGACAGAGACAGAGACAGAGACAGAGACAGTGGAATAGACAGAGACAGAGACACAGACAAAGACAGAGACAGAGACGGAGACAGAGACAGAGACAGAGGAATAGACAGAGACAGAGACAGAGACAGCGACAGGCACAGGGAGAGGGACAGGGACAGAGACAGAGACAGAGACAGAGACAGAGACAGAGACAGAGACAGAGACAGAGACAGAGACAGAGACAGAGACAGAGGCAGAGACAGAGACAAAGAGCGAGGAAGAGACAGAGACAGAGACAGAGACACAGGGAGAGACAGAGACACAGATAGAGACAGAGGGGCAGGTGACAAAGTCGGAGGCAGATGGGCAGGAGACAAGGACGGAGACAAGGACGGAGACAACGACGGAGACAGCGTCAGAGACGGAGACAGGGACAGAGAAAGGAACAGAGACAGAGACAGAGACAGAGACAGAGACAGAGACAGAGACAGAGACAGAGACGGAGGCAGAGACAGAGGCACAGACAAAGGCAGAGACAGAGACGGAGACGGAGACAGAGATAGAGGAATAGACAGAGACAGAGACAGAGACAGAGACAGAGACAGCGACAGAGACAGAGACAGAGACAGAGACAGAGACAGAGACAGAGACAGAGACAGAGACAGAGACAGAGACAGAGACAGAGACAGAGACAGAGACAGAGACAGAGACAGAGACAGAGACAGAGAGAGAGACAGAGACAGAGACGGAGACAGATACAGAGACAGAGGCATCGACAGAGACAGTGACAGGGACAGGGACAGAGAGAGAGTCAGAGACAGGGGGAGATACAGCGACAGAGACAGAGAGAGAGACAGAGACAGAGACGGAGACAGAGGCAGAGGCAGAGACGCAGGCAGGGACAGAGACAGAGGCAGAGACAGAAACAGAGACAGAGACAGCGACAGATACGGGGACAGAGACAGAGGCAGAGACAGAGACAGAGACAGAGACGGAGACAGAGACAGAGACTCAGACAGAGACAGAGACAGCGGCAGAGACAGGGACGGAGACAGAGACAGGGACGGAGACAGAGTCAGAGATAGGGGGGGGAGACAGCGACAGAGACAGAGACAGAGACAGAGACAGAGACAGAGACAGAGACAGAGACAGAGACAGAGACAGAGACAGAGACAGAGACAGAGACAGAGACAGAGACAGAGACAGAGACAGAGACAGAGACAGAGACAGAGACAGAGACAGAGACAGAGACAGAGACAGAGACAGAGACAGAGACAGAGACAGAGACAGAGACAGAGACAGGGACAGGGACAGAGAGAGAGGCAGAGACACAGGCAGGGACAGAGACAGAGACAGAGACAGAGACAGAAACAGAGACAGAGACAGATACCGGGACAGAGACAGAGGCAGAGACAGAGACAGAGACAGAGACGGAGACAGAGACAGAGACAGAGACAGAGACATTGACAGACACAGAGACGGAGACGGAGATAGAGGAAGAGACAGAGACAGAAACGGAGACAGAGGCAGAGACAGAGCCAGGGACGGAGACAGAGTCAGAGACAGGGGGAGAGACAGCGACACAGACAGAGACAGAGACAGAGACAGAGACAGAGACAGAGACAGAGACAGAGACAGAGACAGAGACAGAGACAGAGACAGAGACAGAGACAGAGACAGAGACAGAGACAGAGACAGGGACAGGGACGGAGAGAGAGACAGAGGAAGAGACAGCGACAGAGACAGAGGAAGAGACAGCGACAGAGACAGGGGAAGAGACAGCGACAGAGACAGAGACAGAGACGGTGACAGAGGCAGAGGCAGAGACACAGGCAGGGACAGAGACAGAGGCAGAGGCAGAGACAGAAACAGAGACAGAGACAGCGACAGATACGGGGACAGAGACAGAGGCAGAGACAGAGACAGAGACAGAGACGGAGACATAGACAGACACAGAGACGGAGACGGAGATAGAGGAAGAGACAGAGACAGATACGGAGACAGAGGCAGAGACAGAGCCAGGGACGGAGACAGAGTCAGAGACAGGGGGAGAGACAGCGACACAGACAGAGACAGAGACAGAGACAGAGACAGCGACAGAGACGGAGACACAGACAGAGACAGAGACAGAGACAGAAACAGAGACAGAAACAGAGGCAGAAACAGAGACAGAGACAGAGACTGAGGCAGAGACGGAGACTGAGACAGAGACAGAGACAGAGACAGAGACAGAAACAGAGACAGAGACAGAGGCAGAAACAGAGACAGAGACAGAGACTGAGGCAGAGACGGAGACTGAGACAGAGACAGAGACAGAGACAGAGACGGAGACAAAGACCGAGACAGAGGCAGAGACACAGACAGAGACAGAGACACAGACAGGGACAGAGACAGAGACGGAGACAAAGACCGAGACAGAGGCAGAGACAGAGACAGAGACAGAGACAGAGACAGAGACAGAGACAGAGACAGAGACAGAGACAGAGACAGAGATAGAGACAGAGACAGAGACAGAAACAGAGACAGAGACAGAGACTGAGACAGAGACAGAGACAGAGACAGAGACAGAGACAGAGACAGAGACAGAGACAGAGACAGAGACAGAGACAGAGACAGAGACAGAGACAGAGACAGAGACAGAGACAGAGACAGAGACAGAGACAGAGACACAGACAGGGACAGGGACAGAGAGAGAGGCAGAGACACAGGCAGGGACAGAGACAGAGACAGAGACAGAGACAGAAACAGAGACAGAGACAGATACGGGGACAGAGACAGAGGCAGAGACAGAGACAGAGACAGAGACGGAGACAGAGACAGAGACAGAGACAGAGACATTGACAGACACAGAGACGGAGACGGAGATAGAGGAAGAGACAGAGACAGAAACGGAGACAGAGGCAGAGACAGAGCCAGGGACGGAGACAGAGTCAGAGACAGGGGGAGAGACAGCGACACAGACAGAGACAGAGACAGAGACAGAGACAGAGACAGAGACAGAGACAGAGACAGAGACAGAGACAGAGACAGAGACAGAGACAGAGACAGAGACAGAGACAGAGACAGAGACAGGGACAGGGACGGAGAGAGAGACAGAGGAAGAGACAGCGACAGAGACAGAGGAAGAGACAGCGACAGAGACAGGGGAAGAGACAGCGACAGAGACAGAGACAGAGACGGTGACAGAGGCAGAGGCAGAGACACAGGCAGGGACAGAGACAGAGGCAGAGGCAGAGACAGAAACAGAGACAGAGACAGCGACAGATACGGGGACAGAGACAGAGGCAGAGACAGAGACAGAGACAGAGACAGAGACGGAGACATAGACAGACACAGAGACGGAGACGGAGATAGAGGAAGAGACAGAGACAGATACGGAGACAGAGGCAGAGACAGAGCCAGGGACGGAGACAGAGTCAGAGACAGGGGGAGAGACAGCGACACAGACAGAGACAGAGACAGAGACAGAGACAGCGACAGAGACGGAGACACAGACAGAGACAGAGACAGAGACAGAAACAGAGACAGAAACAGAGGCAGAAACAGAGACAGAGACAGAGACTGAGGCAGAGACGGAGACTGAGACAGAGACAGAGACAGAGACAGAGACAGAAACAGAGACAGAGACAGAGGCAGAAACAGAGACAGAGACAGAGACTGAGGCAGAGACGGAGACTGAGACAGAGACAGAGACAGAGACAGAGACGGAGACAAAGACCGAGACAGAGGCAGAGACACAGACAGAGACAGAGACACAGACAGGGACAGAGACAGAGACGGAGACAAAGACCGAGACAGAGGCAGAGACAGAGACAGAGACAGAGACAGAGACAGAGACAGAGACAGAGACAGAGACAGAGACAGAGATAGAGACAGAGACAGAGACAGAAACAGAGACAGAGACAGAGACTGAGACAGAGACAGAGACAGAGACAGAGACAGAGACAGAGACAGAGACAGAGACAGAGACAGAGACAGAGACAGAGACAGAGACAGAGACAGAGACAGAGACAGAGACAGAGACAGATGCATAGACAGAGACAGAGACAGAGACAGAGACAGCGACAGGGACAGGGAGAGGGACAGGGACAGAGACAGAGGCAGAGACAGAGACAGAGACAGAGACAGAGACAGAGACAGAGACAGAAACAGAGACAGAGACAGAAGCAGAGACAGAGACATAGACAGAGACGGAGACAGAGGCAGAGACACAGACAGAGACAAAGACAGAGACAGAAACAGGGACAGAGACAGAGACAGAGACAGAGACAGAGACAGAGACAGAGACAGATGTAGAGACAGAGACAGAGACAGAGACAGAGACAGAGACAGAGACGGAGACAAAGACCGAGACAGTGTCAGAGACACATACAGAGACGGAGATAGAGACAGAGACAGAGACAGAGACGGAGACAGAGACAGAGACAGAGACAGAGACAGAGACAGAGACAGAGACAGAGACAGAGACAGAGACAGAGACAGAGACAGAGACAGAGACAGAGACAGAGACAGAAACAGAGACAGAGAGAGAGACGGGGACAGAGACAGAGGCAGAGACAGAGACAGAGACAGAGACGGAGACAGAGACAGACACAGAGACGGAGACGGAGATAGAGGAAAAGACAGAGACAGAGACGGAGACAGAGGCAGAGACAGAGCCAGGGACGGAGACAGAGTCAGAGACAGGGGGAGAGACAGCGACAGAGACAGAGACAGAGACAGAGACAGAGACAGAGACAGAGACAGAGACAGAGACAGAGACAGAGACAGAGACAGAGACAGAGACAGAGACAGAGACAGAGACAGAGACAGAGACAGACACGGGGACAGAGACAGAGGCAGAGACAGAGACAGAGACAGAGACAGAGACAGTGGAATAGACAGAGACAGAGACACAGACAAAGACAGAGACAGAGACGGAGACAGAGACAGAGACAGAGGAATAGACAGAGACAGAGACAGAGACAGAGACGGAGACAGAGGCAGAGACACAGGCAGGGACAGAGACAGAGACAGAGACAGAGACTCAGACAGAGACAGAGACAGCGGCAGAGACAGGGACGGAGACAGAGACAGGGACGGAGACAGAGTCAGAGATAGGGGGGGAGACAGCGACAGAGACAGAGACAGAGACAGAGACAGAGACAGAGACAGAGACAGAGACAGAGACAGAGACAGAGACAGAGACAGAGACAGAGACAGAGACAGAGACAGAGACAGAGACAGAGACAGAGACAGAGACAGAGACAGAGACAGAGACAGAGACAGAGACAGAGACAGAGACAGAGACAGAGACAGAGACAGGGACAGGGACAGAGAGAGAGGCAGAGACACAGGCAGGGACAGAGACAGAGACAGAGACAGAGACAGAGACAGAGACAGAGACAGAGACAGAGACAGAGACAGAGACAGGGACAGGGACGGAGAGAGAGACAGAGACAGAGACAGAGACAGAGACAGAGACAGAGACAGAGACAGAGACAGAGACAGAGACAGAGACAGAGACAGAGACAGAGAGAGAGACAGAGACAGAGACGGAGACAGATACAGAGACAGAGGCATCGACAGAGACAGTGACAGGGACAGGGACAGAGAGAGAGTCAGAGACAGGGGGAGATACAGCGACAGAGACAGAGAGAGAGACAGAGACAGAGACGGAGACAGAGGCAGAGGCAGAGACGCAGGCAGGGACAGAGACAGAGGCAGAGACAGAAACAGAGACAGAGACAGCGACAGATACGGGGACAGAGACAGAGGCAGAGACAGAGACAGAGACAGAGACGGAGACAGAGACAGAGACTCAGACAGAGACAGAGACAGCGGCAGAGACAGGGACGGAGACAGAGACAGGGACGGAGACAGAGTCAGAGATAGGGGGGGAGACAGCGACAGAGACAGAGACAGAGACAGAGACAGAGACAGAGACAGAGACAGAGACAGAGACAGAGACAGAGACAGAGACAGAGACAGAGACAGAGACAGAGACAGAGACAGAGACAGAGACAGAGACAGAGACAGAGACAGAGACAGAGACAGAGACAGAGACAGAGACAGAGACAGAGACAGAGACAGGGACAGGGACAGAGAGAGAGGCAGAGACACAGGCAGGGACAGAGACAGAGACAGAGACAGAGACAGAAACAGAGACAGAGACAGATACGGGGACAGAGACAGAGGCAGAGACAGAGACAGAGACAGAGACGGAGACAGAGACAGAGACAGAGACAGAGACATTGACAGACACAGAGACGGAGACGGAGATAGAGGAAGAGACAGAGACAGAAACGGAGACAGAGGCAGAGACAGAGCCAGGGACGGAGACAGAGTCAGAGACAGGGGGAGAGACAGCGACACAGACAGAGACAGAGACAGAGACAGAGACAGAGACAGAGACAGAGACAGAGACAGAGACAGAGACAGAGACAGAGACAGAGACAGAGACAGAGACAGAGACAGAGACAGAGACAGAGACAGGGACAGGGACGGAGAGAGAGACAGAGGAAGAGACAGCGACAGAGACAGAGGAAGAGACAGCGACAGAGACAGGGGAAGAGACAGCGACAGAGACAGAGACAGAGACGGTGACAGAGGCAGAGGCAGAGACACAGGCAGGGACAGAGACAGAGGCAGAGGCAGAGACAGAAACAGAGACAGAGACAGCGACAGATACGGGGACAGAGACAGAGGCAGAGACAGAGACAGAGACAGAGACGGAGACATAGACAGACACAGAGACGGAGACGGAGATAGAGGAAGAGACAGAGACAGAAACGGAGACAGAGGCAGAGACAGAGCCAGGGACGGAGACAGAGTCAGAGACAGGGGGAGAGACAGCGACACAGACAGAGACAGAGACAGAGACAGAGACAGCGACAGAGACGGAGACACAGACAGAGACAGAGACAGAGACAGAAACAGAGACAGAAACAGAGGCAGAAACAGAGACAGAGACAGAGACTGAGGCAGAGACGGAGACTGAGACAGAGACAGAGACAGAGACAGAGACAGAAACAGAGACAGAGACAGAGGCAGAAACAGAGACAGAGACAGAGACTGAGGCAGAGACGGAGACTGAGACAGAGACAGAGACAGAGACAGAGACGGAGACAAAGACCGAGACAGAGGCAGAGACACAGACAGAGACAGAGACACAGACAGGGACAGAGACAGAGACGGAGACAAAGACCGAGACAGAGGCAGAGACAGAGACAGAGACAGAGACAGAGACAGAGACAGAGACAGAGACAGAGACAGAGACAGAGATAGAGACAGAGACAGAGACAGAAACAGAGACAGAGACAGAGACTGAGACAGAGACAGAGACAGAGACAGAGACAGAGACAGAGACAGAGACAGAGACAGAGACAGAGACAGAGACAGAGACAGAGACAGAGACAGAGACAGAGACAGAGACAGAGACAGAGACAGATGCATAGACAGAGACAGAGACAGAGACAGAGACAGCGACAGGGACAGGGAGAGGGACAGGGACAGAGACAGAGGCAGAGACAGAGACAGAGACAGAGACAGAGACAGAAACAGAGACAGAGACAGAAGCAGAGACAGAGACATAGACAGAGACGGAGACAGAGGCAGAGACACAGACAGAGACAAAGACAGAGACAGAAACAGGGACAGAGACAGAGACAGAGACAGAGACAGAGACAGAGACAGAGACAGAGACAGATGTAGAGACAGAGACAGAGACAGAGACAGAGACGGAGACAAAGACCGAGACAGTGTCAGAGACACATACAGAGACGGAGATAGAGACAGAGACAGAGACAGAGACGGAGACAGAGGCAGAGGCAGAGACACAGGCAGGGACAGAGACAGAGGCAGAGACAGAAACAGAGACAGAGGCAGAGACAGACACGGGGACAGAGACAGAGGCAGAGACAGAGACAGAGACAGAGACAGAGACGGAGACAGAGACAGAGACAGAGACAGAGACAGAGACAGAGACAGAGACAGAGACAGAGACAGAGACAGAGACAGAGACAGAGACAGAGACAGAGACAGAGACAGAGACAGAGACAGAGACAGAAACAGAGACAGAGAGAGATACGGGGACAGAGACAGAGGCAGAGACAGAGACAGAGACAGAGACGGAGACAGAGACAGACACAGAGACGGAGACGGAGATAGAGGAAAAGACAGAGACAGAGACGGAGACAGAGGCAGAGACAGAGCCAGGGACGGAGACAGAGTCAGAGACAGGGGGAGAGACAGCGACAGAGACAGAGACAGAGACAGAGACAGAGACAGAGACAGAGACAGAGACAGAGACAGAGACAGAGACAGAGACAGAGACAGAGACAGAGACAGAGACAGAGACAGAGACAGACACGGGGACAGAGACAGAGGCAGAGACAGAGACAGAGACAGAGACAGAGACAGTGGAATAGACAGAGACAGAGACACAGACAAAGACAGAGACAGAGACGGAGACAGAGACAGAGACAGAGGAATAGACAGAGACAGAGACAGAGACAGCGACAGGCACAGGGAGAGGGACAGGGACAGAGACAGAGACAGAGACAGAGACAGAGACAGAGACAGAGACAGAGACAGAGACAGAGACAGAGGCAGAGACAGAGACAAAGAGCGAGGAAGAGACAGAGACAGAGACAGAGACACAGGGAGAGACAGAGACACAGATAGAGACAGAGGGGCAGGTGACAAAGTCGGAGGCAGATGGGCAGGAGACAAGGACGGAGACAAGGACGGAGACAACGACGGAGACAGCGTCAGAGACGGAGACAGGGACAGAGAAAGGAACAGAGACAGAGACAGAGACAGAGACAGAGACAGAGACAGAGACGGAGGCAGAGACAGAGGCACAGACAAAGGCAGAGACAGAGACGGAGACGGAGACAGAGATAGAGGAATAGACAGAGACAGAGACAGAGACAGAGACAGAGACAGCGACAGAGACAGAGACAGAGACAGAGACAGAGACAGAGACAGAGACAGAGACAGAGACAGAGACAGAGACAGAGACAGAGACAGAGACAGAGACAGAGACAGAGACAGAGACAGAGACAGAGACAGAGAGAGAGACAGAGACAGAGACGGAGACAGATACAGAGACAGAGGCATCGACAGTGACAGTGACAGGGACAGGGACAGAGAGAGAGTCAGAGACAGGGGGAGATACAGCGACAGAGACAGAGAGAGAGACAGAGACAGAGACGGAGACAGAGGCAGAGGCAGAGACGCAGGCAGGGACAGAGACAGAGGCAGAGACAGAAACAGAGACAGAGACAGCGACAGATACGGGGACAGAGACAGAGGCAGAGACAGAGACAGAGACAGAGACGGAGACAGAGACAGAGACTCAGACAGAGACAGAGACAGCGGCAGAGACAGGGACGGAGACAGAGACAGGGACGGAGACAGAGTCAGAGATAGGGGGGGAGACAGCGACAGAGACAGAGACAGAGACAGAGACAGAGACAGAGACAGAGACAGAGACAGAGACAGAGACAGAGACAGAGACAGAGACAGAGACAGAGACAGAGACAGAGACAGAGACAGAGACAGAGACAGAGACAGAGACAGAGACAGAGACAGAGACAGAGACAGAGACAGAGACAGAGACAGAGACAGAGACAGGGACAGGGACAGAGAGAGAGGCAGAGACACAGGCAGGGACAGAGACAGAGACAGAGACAGAGACAGAGACAGAGACAGAGACAGAGACAGAGACAGAGACAGAGACAGAGACAGAGACAGGGACAGGGACGGAGAGAGAGACAGAGGAAGAGACAGCGACAGAGACAGAGGAAGAGACAGCGACAGAGACAGGGGAAGAGACAGCGACAGAGACAGAGACAGAGACGGTGACAGAGGCAGAGGCAGAGACACAGGCAGGGACAGAGACAGAGGCAGAGGCAGAGACAGAAACAGAGACAGCGACAGATACGGGGACAGAGACAGAGGCAGAGACAGAGACAGAGACAGAGACGGAGACATAGACAGACACAGAGACGGAGACGGAGATAGAGGAAGAGACAGAGACAGAAACGGAGACAGAGGCAGAGACAGAGCCAGGGACGGAGACAGAGGCAGAGACAGGGGGAGAGACAGCGACACAGACAGAGACAGAGACAGAGACAGAGACAGCGACAGAGACGGAGACACAGACAGAGACAGAGACAGAGACAGAAACAGAGACAGAAACAGAGGCAGAAACAGAGACAGAGACAGAGACTGAGGCAGAGACGGAGACTGAGACAGAGACAGAGACAGAGACAGAGACAGAGACAGAAACAGAGACAGAGACAGAGGCAGAAACAGAGACAGAGACAGAGACTGAGACAGAGACAGAGACAGAGACAGAGACAGAGACAGAGACAGAGACAGATGCATAGACAGAGACAGAGACAGAGACAGAGACAGCGACAGGGACAGGGAGAGGGACAGGGTCAGAGACAGAGGCAGAGACAGAGACAGAGACAGAGACAGAGACAGAAACAGAGACAGAGACAGAAGCAGAGACAGAGACATAGACAGAGACGGAGACAGAGGCAGAGACACAGACAGAGACAAAGACAGAGACAGAAACAGGGACAGAGACAGAGACAGAGACAGAGACAGAGACAGAGACAGAGACAGATGTAGAGACAGAGACAGAGACAGAGACAGAGACGGAGACAAAGACCGAGACAGTGTCAGAGACACATACAGAGACGGAGATAGAGACAGAGACAGAGACAGAGACGGAGACAGAGGCAGAGGCAGAGACACAGGCAGGGACAGAGACAGAGGCAGAGACAGAAACAGAGACAGAGGCAGAGACAGACACGGGGACAGAGACAGAGGCAGAGACAAAGACAGAGGCAGAGACAGAAACAGAGACAGAGGCAGAGACAGACACGGGGACAGAGACAGAGGCAGAGACAGAGACAGAGACAGAGACAGAGACGGAGACACAGACAGAGACAGAGACAGAGACAGAGACAGAGACAGAGACAGAGAGAGAGACAGAGACAGAGACGGAGACAGATACAGAGACAGAGGCATCGACAGAGACAGTGACAGGGACAGGGACAGAGAGAGAGTCAGAGACAGGGGGAGATACAGCGACAGAGACAGAGAGAGAGACAGAGACAGAGACGGAGACAGAGGCAGAGGCAGAGACGCAGGCAGGGACAGAGACAGAGGCAGAGACAGAAACAGAGACAGAGACAGCGACAGATACGGGGACAGAGACAGAGGCAGAGACAGAGACAGAGACAGAGACGGAGACAGAGACAGAGACTCAGACAGAGACAGAGACAGCGGCAGAGACAGGGACGGAGACAGAGACAGGGACGGAGACAGAGTCAGAGATAGGGGGGGAGACAGCGACAGAGACAGAGACAGAGACAGAGACAGAGACAGAGACAGAGACAGGGACAGGGACAGAGAGAGAGGCAGAGACACAGGCAGGGACAGAGACAGAGACAGAGACAGAGACAGAAACAGAGACAGAGACAGATACGGGGACAGAGACAGAGGCAGAGACAGAGACAGAGACAGAGACGGAGACAGAGACAGAGACAGGGACAGAGACAGAGACAGAGACAGAGACAGAGACAGAGACAGAGGCAGAAACAGAGACAGAGACAGAGACTGAGGCAGAGACGGAGACTGAGACAGAGACAGAGACAGAGACAGAGACAGAGACAGAAACAGAGACAGAGACAGAGGCAGAAACAGAGACAGAGACAGAGACTGAGGCAGAGACGGAGACTGAGACAGAGACAGAGACAGAGACAGAGACGGAGACAAAGACCGAGACAGAGGCAGAGACACAGACAGAGACAGAGACACAGACAGGGACAGAGACAGAGACGGAGACAAAGACCGAGACAGAGGCAGAGACAGAGACAGAGACAGAGACAGAGACAGAGACAGAGACAGAGACAGGGACAGAGACAGAGACAGAGACAGAGACAGAGATAGAGACAGAGACAGAGACAGAAACAGAGACAGAGACAGAGACTGAGACAGAGACAGAGACAGAGACAGAGACAGAGACAGAGACAGAGACAGAGACAGAGACAGAGACAGAGACAGAGACAGAGACAGATGCATAGACAGAGACAGAGGCAGAGACAGAGACAGCGACAGGGACAGGGAGAGGGACAGGGACAGAGACAGAGGCAGAGACAGAGACAGAGACAGAGACAGAGACAGAAACAGAGACAGAGACAGAAGCAGAGACAGAGACATAGACAGAGACGGAGACAGAGGCAGAGACACAGACAGAGACAAAGACAGAGACAGAAACAGGGACAGAGACAGAGACAGAGACAGAGACAGAGACAGAGACAGATGTAGAGACAGAGACAGAGACAGAGACAGAGACGGAGACAAAGACCGAGACAGTGTCAGAGACACATACAGAGACAGAGACAGAGACAGGGACAGAGACAGAGACGGAGAAAAAGACCGAGACAGAGGCAGAGACACAGACAGAGACAGAGACAGAGACAGAGGCAGAGACAGAGACAGAGACAGAGACAGAGACAGAGATAGAGACAGAGACAGAGACAGAGACAGAGATAGAGACAGAGACAGAGACAGAAACAGAGACAGAGACAGAGACTGAGACAGAGACAGAGACAGAGACAGAGACAGAGACAGAGACAGAGACAGAGACAGAGACAGAGACAGAGACAGAGACAGAGACAGAGACAGAGACAGAGACAGAGACAGAGACAGAGACAGAGACAGATGCATAGACAGAGACAGAGACAGAGACAGAGACAGCGACAGGGACAGGGAGAGGGACAGGGACAGAGACAGAGGCAGAGACAGAGACAGAGACAGAGACAGAGACAGAAACAGAGACAGAGACAGAAGCAGAGACAGAGACATAGACAGAGACGGAGACAGAGGCAGAGACACAGATAGAGACAAAGACAGAGACAGAAACAGGGACAGAGACAGAGACAGAGACAGAGACAGAGACAGAGACAGAGACAGAGACAGATGTAGAGACAGAGACAGAGACAGAGACAGAGACGGAGACAAAGACCGGGACAGTGTCAGAGACACATACAGAGACAGAGACAGAGACAGGGACAGAGACAGAGACGGAGAAAAAGACCGAGACAGAGGCAGAGACACAGACAGAGACAGAGACAGAGACAGAGGCAGAGACAGAGACAGAGACAGAGACAGTGACAGAGATAGAGACAGAGACAGAGACAGAGACAGCGACAGGGACAGGGAGAGGGACAGGGACAGAGACAGAGGGAGAGACAGAGACAGAGACAGAGACAGAGACGGAGACAAAGACCGAGACAGAGGCAGAGACACAGACAGAGACAGAGACACAGACAGGGACAGAGACAGAGACGGAGACAAAGACCGAGACAGAGGCAGAGACAGAGACAGAGACAGAGACAGAGACAGAGACAGAGACAGAGACTGAGACAGAGACAGAGACAGAGACAGAGACAGAGACAGAGACAGATGCATAGACAGAGACGGAGACAGAGACAGAGACAGCGACAGGGACAGGGAGAGGGACAGGGACAGAGACAGAGGCAGAGACAGAGACAGAGACTGAGGCAGAGACGGAGACTGAGACAGAGACAGAGACAGAGACAGAGACGGAGACAAAGACCGAGACAGAGGCAGAGACACAGACAGAGACAGAGACACAGACAGGGACAGAGACAGAGACGGAGACAAAGACCGAGACAGAGGCAGAGACAAAGACAGAGACAGAGACAGAGACAGAGACAGAGACAGAGACAGAGACAGAGACAGAGACAGAGACAGAGACAGAGATAGAGACAGAGACAGAGACAGAAACAGAGACAGAGACAGAGACTGAGACAGAGACAGAGACAGAGACAGAGACAGAGACAGAGACAGAGACAGAGACAGAGACAGAGACAGAGGCAGAGACAGAGACAGAGACAGAGACAGAGACAGAGACAGAGACAGATGCATAGACAGAGACAGAGACAGAGACAGAGACAGCGACAGGGACAGGGAGAGGGACAGGGACAGAGACAGAGGCAGAGACAGAGACAGAGACAGAGACAGAGACAGAAACAGAGACAGAGACAGAAGCAGAGACAGAGACATAGACAGAGACGGAGACAGAGGCAGAGACACAGACAGAGACAAAGACAGAGACAGAAACAGGGACAGAGACAGAGACAGAGACAGAGACAGAGACAGAGACAGAGACAGATGTAGAGACAGAGACAGAGACAGAGACAGAGACGGAGACAAAGACCGAGACAGTGTCAGAGACACATACAGAGACGGAGATAGAGACAGAGACAGAGACAGAGACGGAGACAGAGGCAGAGGCAGAGACACAGGCAGGGACAGAGACAGAGGCAGAGACAGAAACAGAGACAGAGGCAGAGACAGACACGGGGACAGAGACAGAGGCAGAGACAGAGACAGAGACAGAGACAGAGACGGAGACAGAGACAGAGACAGAGACAGAGACAGAGACAGAGACAGAGACAGAGACAGAGACAGAGACAGAGACAGAGACAGAGACAGAGACAGAGACAGAGACAGAGACAGAGACAGAAACAGAGACAGAGAGAGATACGGGGACAGAGACAGAGGCAGAGACAGAGACAGAGACAGAGACGGAGACAGAGACAGACACAGAGACGGAGACGGAGATAGAGGAAAAGACAGAGACAGAGACGGAGACAGAGGCAGAGACAGAGCCAGGGACGGAGACAGAGTCAGAGACAGGGGGAGAGACAGCGACAGAGACAGAGACAGAGACAGAGACAGAGACAGAGACAGAGACAGAGACAGAGACAGAGACAGAGACAGAGACAGAGACAGAGACAGAGACAGAGACAGAGACAGACACGGGGACAGAGACAGAGGCAGAGACAGAGACAGAGACAGAGACAGAGACAGTGGAATAGACAGAGACAGAGACACAGACAAAGACAGAGACAGAGACGGAGACAGAGACAGAGACAGAGGAATAGACAGAGACAGAGACAGAGACAGCGACAGGCACAGGGAGAGGGACAGGGACAGAGACAGAGACAGAGACAGAGACAGAGACAGAGACAGAGACAGAGACAGAGACAGAGACAGAGGCAGAGACAGAGACAAAGAGCGAGGAAGAGACAGAGACAGAGACAGAGACACAGGGAGAGACAGAGACACAGATAGAGACAGAGGGGCAGGTGACAAAGTCGGAGGCAGATGGGCAGGAGACAAGGACGGAGACAAGGACGGAGACAACGACGCAGACAGCGTCAGAGACGGAGACAGGGACAGAGAAAGGAACAGAGACAGAGACAGAGACAGAGACAGAGACAGAGACAGAGACAGAGACAGAGACGGAGGCAGAGACAGAGGCACAGACAAAGGCAGAGACAGAGACGGAGACGGAGACAGAGATAGAGGAATAGACAGAGACAGAGACAGAGACAGAGACAGAGACAGCGACAGAGACAGAGACAGAGACAGAGACAGAGACAGAGACAGAGACAGAGACAGAGACAGAGACAGAGACAGAGACAGAGACAGAGACAGAGACAGAGACAGAGACAGAGACAGAGAGAGAGACAGAGACAGAGACGGAGACAGATACAGAGACAGAGGCATCGACAGTGACAGTGACAGGGACAGGGACAGAGAGAGAGTCAGAGACAGGGGGAGATACAGCGACAGAGACAGAGAGAGAGACAGAGACAGAGACGGAGACAGAGGCAGAGGCAGAGACGCAGGCAGGGACAGAGACAGAGGCAGAGACAGAAACAGAGACAGAGACAGCGACAGATACGGGGACAGAGACAGAGGCAGAGACAGAGACAGAGACAGAGACGGAGACAGAGACAGAGACTCAGACAGAGACAGAGACAGCGGCAGAGACAGGGACGGAGACAGAGACAGGGACGGAGACAGAGTCAGAGATAGGGGGGGAGACAGCGACAGAGACAGAGACAGAGACAGAGACAGAGACAGAGACAGAGACAGAGACAGAGACAGAGACAGAGACAGAGACAGAGACAGAGACAGAGACAGAGACAGAGACAGAGACAGAGACAGAGACAGAGACAGAGACAGAGACAGAGACAGAGACAGAGACAGAGACAGAGACAGAGACAGGGACAGGGACAGAGAGAGAGGCAGAGACACAGGCAGGGACAGAGACAGAGACAGAGACAGAGACAGAGACAGAGACAGAGACAGAGACAGAGACAGAGACAGAGACAGGGACAGGGACGGAGAGAGAGACAGAGGAAGAGACAGCGACAGAGACAGAGGAAGAGACAGCGACAGAGACAGGGGAAGAGACAGCGACAGAGACAGAGACAGAGACGGTGACAGAGGCAGAGGCAGAGACACAGGCAGGGACAGAGACAGAGGCAGAGGCAGAGACAGAAACAGAGACAGAGACAGCGACAGATACGGGGACAGAGACAGAGGCAGAGACAGAGACAGAGACAGAGACGGAGACATAGACAGACACAGAGACGGAGACGGAGATAGAGGAAGAGACAGAGACAGAAACGGAGACAGAGGCAGAGACAGAGCCAGGGACGGAGACAGAGTCAGAGACAGGGGGAGAGACAGCGACACAGACAGAGACAGAGACAGAGACAGAGACAGCGACAGAGACGGAGACACAGACAGAGACAGAGACAGAGACAGAAACAGAGACAGAAACAGAGGCAGAAACAGAGACAGAGACAGAGACTGAGGCAGAGACGGAGACTGAGACAGAGACAGAGACAGAGACAGAGACAGAGACAGAAACAGAGACAGAGACAGAGGCAGAAACAGAGACAGAGACAGAGACTGAGGCAGAGACGGAGACTGAGACAGTGACAGAGACAGAGACAGAGACGGAGACAAAGACCGAGACAGAGGCAGAGACACAGACAGAGACAGAGACACAGACAGGGACAGAGACAGAGACGGAGACAAAGACCGAGACAGAGGCAGAGACAGAGTCAGAGACAGAGACAGAGACAGAGACAGAGACAGAGACAGAGACGGAGACAGAGATAGAGACAGAGACAGAGACAGAAACAGAGACAGAGACAGAGACTGAGACAGAGACAGAGACAGAGACAGAGACAGAGACAGAGACAGAGACAGAGACAGAGACAGAGACAGAGACAGAGACAGAGACAGAGACAGAGACAGAGACAGAGACAGATGCATAGACAGAGACAGAGACAGAGACAGAGACAGCGACAGGGACAGGGAGAGGGACAGGGACAGAGACAGAGGCAGAGACAGAGACAGAGACAGAGACAGAGACAGAAACAGAGACAGAGACAGAAGCAGAGACAGAGACATAGACAGAGACGGAGACAGAGGCAGAGACACAGACAGAGACAAAGACAGAGACAGAAACAGGGACAGAGACAGAGACAGAGACAGAGACAGAGACAGAGACAGATGTAGAGACAGAGACAGAGACAGAGACAGAGACGGAGACAAAGACCGAGACAGTGTCAGAGACACATACAGAGACAGAGACAGAGACAGGGACAGAGACAGAGACGGAGAAAAAGACCGAGACGGAGGCAGAGACACAGACAGAGACAGAGACAGAGACAGAGGCAGAGACAGAGACAGAGACAGAGACAGAGACAGAGATAGAGACAGAGACAGAGACAGAGACAGAGATAGAGACAGAGACAGAGACAGAAACAGAGACAGAGACAGAGACTGAGACAGAGACAGAGACAGAGACAGAGACAGAGACAGAGACAGAGACAGAGACAGAGACAGAGACAGAGACAGGGAGAGGGACAGGGACAGAGACAGAGGCAGAGACAGAGACAGAGACAGAGACAGAGACAGAAACAGAGACAGACACAGAAGCAGAGACAGAGACATAGACAGAGACGGAGACAGAGGCAGAGACACAGACAGAGACAAAGACAGAGACAGAAACAGGGACAGAGACAGAGACAGAGACAGAGACAGAGACAGAGACAGAGACAGATGTAGAGACAGAGACAGAGACAGAGACAGAGACGGAGACAAAGACCGAGACAGTGTCAGAGACACATACAGAGACAGAGACAGAGACAGGGACAGAGACAGAGACGGAGAAAAAGACCGAGACAGAGGTAGAGACACAGACAGAGACAGAGACAGAGACAGAGGCAGAGACAGAGACAGAGACAGAGACAGAGACAGAGATAGAGACAGAGACAGAGACAGAGACAGCGACAGGGACAGGGAGAGGGACAGGGACAGAGACAGAGGGAGAGACAGAGACAGAGACAGAGACTGAGGCAGAGACGGAGACTGAGACAGAGACAGAGACAGAGACAGAGACGGAGACAAAGACCGAGACAGAGGCAGAGACACAGACAGAGACAGAGACACAGACAGGGACAGAGACAGAGACAGAGACAGAAACAAAGACAGAGGCAGAGACAGATACGGGGACAGAGACAGAGGCAGAGACAGAGACAGAGACAGAGACAGAGACAGAGACAGAGACAGAGACAGAGACAGAGACAGAGACAGAGACAGAGACAGAGGCAGAGGCAGAGACAGAGACACAGACCGAGGAAGAGACAGAGACAGAGACAGAGGGAGAGACAGAGACACAGATAGAGACAGAGGGGCAGGTGACAAAGTCGGAGGCAGATGGGCAGGAGACAAAGACGGAGTCAGGGACGGAGTCAGGGACGGAGACAAAGACGGAGACAGAGACAGAGACAGAGACAGAGACAGAGACAGGGACAGAGACGGAGACAGAGACAGAGACAGAGACAGAGACAGAGGCAGTGGAATAGACAGAGACAGAGACACAGACAAAGACAGAGACAGAGACGGAGACAGAGACAGAGACAGAGGAATAGACAGAGACAGAGACAGAGACAGCGACAGGCACAGGGAGAGCGACAGGGACAGAGACAGAGACAGAGACAGAGACAGAGACAGAGGCAGAGACAGAGACAGAGGCAGAGACAGAGACACAGACCGAGGAAGAGACAGAGACAGAGAGAGAGACAGAGGGAGAGACAGAGACACAGATAGAGACAGAGGGGCAGGTGACAAAGTCGGAGGCAGATTGGCAGGAGACAAAGACGGAGACAAGGACGGAGACAACGACGGAGACAGCGACAGAGACGGAGACAGGGACAGAGAAAGGAACAGAGACAGAGACAGAGACGGAGACGGAGACAGAGACAGAGGAATAGACAGAGACAGAGATAGAGACAGAGACAGAGACAGAGACAGCGACAGGGACAGGGAGAGGGACAGGGACAGAGACAGAGGGAGAGACAGAGACAGAGACAGAGACTGAGGCAGAGACGGAGTCTGAGACAGAGACAGAGACAGAGACAGAGACGGAGACAAAGACCGAGACAGAGGCAGAGACACAGACAGAGACAGAGACACAGACAGGGACAGAGGCAGAGACGGAGACAAGGACCGAGACAGAGGCAGAGACAGAGACAGAGACAGAGACAGAGACAGAGGCAGAGACACAGACAGAGACAGAGACACAGACAGGGACAGAGACAGAGACAGAGACAGAAACAAAGACAGAGGCAGAGACAGATACGGGGACAGAGACAGAGGCAGAGACAGAGACAGAGACAGAGACAGAGACAGAGACAGGGACGGAGACAGAGTCAGAGACAGGGGGAGAGACAGCGACAGAGACAGAGGCAGAGACAGAGACAGAGACAGAGACAGAGACAGTGGAATAGACAGAGACAGAGACACAGACAAAGACAGAGACAGAGACAGAGACGGAGACAGAGACAGAGACAGAGGAATAGACAGAGGCAGAGACAGAGACAGCGACAGGCACAGGGAGAGGGACAGGGACAGAGACAGAGACAGAGACAGAGACAGAGACAGAGACAGAGACAGAGGCAGAGACAGAGACAAAGACCGAGGAAGAGACAGAGACAGAGACAGAGACACAGGGAGAGACAGAGACACAGATAGAGACAGAGGGGCAGGTGACAAAGTCGGAGGCAGATGGGCAGGAGACAAGGACGGAGACAAGGACGGAGACAACGACGGAGGCAGCGTCAGAGACGGAGACAGGGACAGAGAAAGGAACAGAGACAGAGACAGAGACAGAGACAGAGACAGAGACAGAGACAGAGACAGAGACGGAGGCAGAGACAGAGGCACAGACAAAGGCAGAGACAGAGACGGAGACGGAGACAGAGATAGAGGAATAGACAGAGACAGAGACAGAAACAGAGACAGAGACAGCGACAGAGACAGAGACAGAGACAGAGACAGAGACAGAGACAGAGACAGAGACAGAGACAGAGACAGAGACAGAGAGAGAGACAGAGACAGAGACGGAGACAGATACAGAGACAGAGGCATCGACAGAGACAGTGACAGGGACAGGGACAGAGAGAGAGTCAGAGACAGGGGGAGATACAGCGACAGAGACAGAGAGAGAGACAGAGACAGAGACGGAGACAGAGGCAGAGGCAGAGACGCAGGCAGGGACAGAGACAGAGGCAGAGACAGAAACAGAGACAGAGACAGCGACAGATACGGGGACAGAGACAGAGGCAGAGACAGAGACAGAGACAGAGACGGAGACAGAGACAGAGACTCAGACAGAGACAGAGACAGAGGCAGAGACAGGGACGGAGACAGAGACAGGGACGGAGACAGAGTCAGAGATAGGGGGGGAGACAGCGACAGAGACAGAGACAGAGACAGAGACAGAGACAGAGACAGAGACAGAGACAGAGACAGAGACAGAGACAGAGACAGAGACAGAGACAGAGACAGAGACAGAGACAGAGACAGAGACAGAGACAGAGACAGAGACAGGGACAGGGACAGAGAGAGAGGCAGAGACACAGGCAGGGACAGAGACAGAGACAGAGACAGAGACAGAAACAGAGACAGAGACAGATACGGGGACAGAGACAGAGGCAGAGACAGAGACAGAGACAGAGACGGAGACAGAGACAGAGACAGAGACAGAGACAGAGACAGAGACATTGACAGACACAGAGACGGAGACGGAGATAGAGGAAGAGACAAAGACAGAAACGGAGACAGAGGCAGAGACAGAGCCAGGGACGGAGACAGAGTCAGAGAAAGGGGGAGAGACAGCGACACAGACAGAGACAGAGACAGAGACAGAGACAGAGACAGAGACAGAGACAGAGACAGAGACAGAGACAGAGACAGAGACAGAGACAGAGACAGAGACAGGGACAGGGACGGAGAGAGAGACACAGGAAGAGACAGCGACAGAGACAGAGGAAGAGACAGCGACAGAGACAGGGGAAGAGACAGCGACAGAGACAGAGACAGAGACGGTGACAGAGGCAGAGGCAGAGACACAGGCAGGGACAGAGACAGAGGCAGAGACAGAAAGAGAGACAGAGACAGCGACAGATACGGGGACAGAGACAGAGGCAGAGACAGAGACAGAGACAGAGACGGAGACATAGACAGACACAGAGACGGAGACGGAGATAGAGGAAGAGACAGAGACAGAAACGGAGACAGAGGCAGAGACAGAGCCAGGGACGGAGACAGAGTCAGAGACAGGGGGAGAGACAGCGACACAGACAGAGACAGAGACAGAGACAGAGACAGCGACAGAGACGGAGACACAGACAGAGACAGAGACAGAGACAGAAACAGAGACAGAGACAGAGGCAGAAACAGAGACAGAGACAGAGACTGAGGCAGAGACGGAGACTGAGACAGAGACAGAGACAGAGACAGAGACGGAGACAAAGACCGAGACAGAGGCAGAGACACAGACAGAGACAGAGACACAGACAGGGACAGAGACAGAGACGGAGACAAAGACCGAGACGGAGGCAGAGACAGAGACAGAGACAGAGACAGAGACAGAGACAGAGACAGAGACAGAGATAGAGACAGAGACAGAGACAGAAACAGAGACAGAGACAGAGACTGAGACAGAGACAGAGACAGAGACAGAGACAGAGACAGAGACAGAGACAGAGACAGAGACAGAGACAGAGACAGAGACAGAGACAGAGACAGAGACAGAGACAGAGACAGCGACAGGGACAGGGAGAGGGACAGGGACAGAGACAGAGGCAGAGACAGAGACAGAGACAGAGACAGAGACAGAAACAGAGACAGAGACAGAAGCAGAGACAGAGACATAGACAGAGACGGAGACAGAGGCAGAGACACAGACAGAGACAAAGACAGAGACAGAAACAGGGACAGAGACAGAGACAGAGACAGAGACAGATACAGAGACAGATGTAGAGACAGAGACAGAGACAGAGACAGAGACGGAGACAAAGACCGAGACAGTGTCAGAGACACATACAGAGACAGAGACAGAGACAGGGACAGAGACAGAGACGGAGAAAAAGACCGAGACAGAGGCAGAGACACAGACAGAGACAGAGACAGAGACAGAGGCAGAGACAGAGACAGAGACAGAGACAGAGACAGAGATAGAGACAGAGACAGAGACAGAGACAGCGACAGGGACAGGGAGAGGGACAGGGACAGAGACAGAGGGAGAGACAGAGACAGAGACAGAGACAGAGACAGAGACAGAGACAGAGACAGAGACAGAGGGAGAGACAGCGACAGAGACAGAGACAGAGACAGAGACAGAGACAAGGCCAGGGACAGAGACAGAGGCAGAGACAGAGACAGTGGAATAGACAGAGGCAGAGACACAGACGAAGACAGAGACAGAGACGGAGACAGAGACAGAGACAGAGGAATAGACAGAGACAGAGACAGAGACAGCGACAGGCACAGGGAGAGGGACAGGGACAGAGACAGAGACAGAGACAGAGACAGAGACAGAGACAGAGACAGAGGCAGAGACAGAGACACAGACCGAGGAAGAGACAGAGACAGAGACAGAGACAGAGGGAGAGACAGAGACACAGATAGAGACAGAGGGGCAGGTGACAAAGTCGGAGGCAGATGGGCAGGAGACAAAGACGGAGACAAGGACGGAGACAACGACGGAGACAGCGACAGAGACGGAGACAGGGACAGAGAAAGGAACAGAGACGGAGACAGAGACAGAGACAGAGACAGAGACAGAGACAGAGAGAGAGACAGCGACAGAGACAGAGACAGAGACAGAGACAGAGACAGAGACAGATACAGAGGGAGAGACAGCGACAGAGACAGAGACAGAGACAGAGACAGAGACAGAGACAGAGGCAGAGACAGAGACACAGACCGAGGAAGAGACAGAGACAGAGACAGAGACAGAGGGAGAGACAGGGACACAGATAGAGACAGAGGGGCAGGTGACAAAGTCGGAGGCAGATGGACAGGAGACAAAGACGGAGTCAAGGGCGGAGACAACGACGGAGACAGCGACAGAGACGGAGACAGGGACAGAGAAAGGAACAGAGACGGAGACAGAGACAGAGACAGAGACAGAGACAGAGACAGAGGCAGAGGCAGAGACAGAGACACAGACAAAGGCAGAGACAGAGACGGAGACGGAGACAGAGACAGAGGAATAGACAGAGACAGAGACAGAGACAGAGACAGAGACAGAGACAGAGACAGAGACAGAGACAGAGACAGAGACAGAGACAGAGACAGAGACAGAGACAGAGACAGAGACAGAGACAGAGACAGAGACAGAGACAGAGACAGAGACAGAGACAGAGACAGAGACAGAGACAGAGACAGAGACAGAGACAGAGACAGAGACAGAGACAGAGACAGAGACAGAGACAGAGACAGAGACAGAGACAGAGACAGAGACAGAAACAGAGACAGAGACGGAGACAGATACAGAGACAGAGGCATCGACAGAGACAGTGACAGGGACAGGGACAGAGAGAGAATCAGAGACAGGGGGAGAGACAGCGACAGAGACAGAGACAGAGACGGAGACAGAGGCAGAGGCAGAGACACAGGCAGGGACAGAGACAGAGGCAGAGACAGAAACAGAGACAGAGACAGCGACAGATACGGGGACAGAGACAGAGGCAGAGACAGAGACAGAGACAGAGACGGAGACATAGACAGACACAGAGACGGAGACGGAGATAGAGGAAGAGACAGAGACAGAAACGGAGACAGAGGCAGAGACAGAGCCAGGGACGGAGACAGAGTCAGAGACAGGGGGAGAGACAGCGACACAGACAGAGACAGAGACAGGGACAGAGACAGAGGAAGAGACAGCGACAGAGACAGAGGCAGAGACACAGGCAGGGACAGAGACAGAGACAGAGACAGAGACAGAAACAGAGACAGAGACAGATACGGGGACAGAGACAGAGGCAGAGACAGAGACAGAGATGGAGACAGAGGCAGAGACACAGGCAGGGACAGAGACAGAGCCAGAGACAGAGGCAGAGACACAGACAGAGACAGAGACAGTGTCAGAGACAGAAACATAGAGAGAGATGGAGACAGAGGCAGAGACAGAGACAGAGTCACAGACAGAGACAGAGACGGAGATAGAGACAGAGACAGAGACAGAGACGGAGACAGAGGCAGAGGCAGAGACACAGGCAGGGACAGAGACAGAGGCAGAGACAGAAACAGAGACAGAGGCAGAGACAGACACGGGGACAGAGACAGAGGCAGAGACAAAGACAGAGGCAGAGACAGAAACAGAGACAGAGGCAGAGACAGACACGGGGACAGAGACAGAGGCAGAGACAGAGACAGAGACAGAGACAGAGACGGAGACAGAGACAGAGACAGAGACAGAGACAGAGACAGAGACAGAGACAGAGACAGAGACAGAGACAGAGACAGAGACAGAGACAGAGACAGAGACAGAGACAGAGACAGAGACAGAGACAGAGACAGAGACAGAGACAGAGACAGAGACACATACGGGGACAGAGACAGAGGCAGAGACAGAGACAGAGACAGAGACGGAGACAGAGACAGAGACAGAGACGGAGACAGAGACAGACACAGAGACGGAGACGGAGATAGAGGAAGAGACAGAGACGGAGACGGAGACAGAGGCAGAGACAGAGCCAGGGACGGAGACAGAGTCAGAGACAGGGGGAGAGACAGCGACACAGACAGAGACAGAGACAGAGACAGAGACAGAGACAGAGACAGAGACAGAGACAGAGACAGAGACAGAGACAGAGACAGAGACAGAGACAGAGACAGACACGGGGACAGAGACAGAGGCAGAGACAGAGACAGAGAGAGAGACAGAGACAGTGGAATAGACAGAGACAGAGACACAGACAAAGACAGAGACAGAGACGGAGACAGAGACAGAGACAGAGGAATAGACAGAGACAGAGACAGAGACAGCGACAGGCACAGGGAGAGGGACAGGGACAGAGACAGAGACAGACACAGAGACAGAGACAGAGACAGAGACAGAGACAGAGACAGAGGCAGAGACAGAGACAAAGACCGAGGAAGAGACAGAGACAGAGACAGAGACACAGGGAGAGACAGAAACACAGATAGAGACAGAGGGGCAGGTGACAAAGTCGGAGGCAGATGGGCAGGAGACAAGGACGGAGACAAGGACGGAGACAACGACGGAGACAGCGTCAGAGACGGAGACAGGGACAGAGAAAGGAACAGAGACAGAGACAGAGACAGAGACAGAGACAGAGACAGAGACAGAGACGGAGGCAGAGACAGAGGCACAGACAAAGGCAGAGACAGAGACGGAGACGGAGACAGAGATAGAGGAATAGACAGAGACAGAGACAGAGACAGAGACAGAGACAGAGACAGCGACAGAGACAGAGACAGAGACAGAGACAGAGACAGAGACAGAGACAGAGACAGAGACAGAGACAGAGACAGAGACAGAGACAGAGACAGAGACAGAGACAGAGACAGAGACAGAGAGAGAGACAGAGACAGAGACGGAGACAGATACAGAGACAGAGGCATCGACAGAGACAGTGACAGGGACAGGGACAGAGAGAGAGTCAGAGACAGGGGGAGATACAGCGACAGAGACAGAGAGAGAGACAGAGACAGAGACGGAGACAGAGGCAGAGGCAGAGACGCAGGCAGGGACAGAGACAGAGGCAGAGACAGAAACAGAGACAGAGACAGCAACAGATACGGGGACAGAGACAGAGGCAGAGACAGAGACAGAGACAGAGACGGAGACAGAGACAGAGACTCAGACAGAGACAGAGACAGCGGCAGAGACAGGGACGGAGACAGAGACAGGGACGGAGACAGCGGCAGAGACAGGGACGGAGACAGAGACAGGGACGGAGACAGAGACAGAGATAGGGGGGGAGACAGCGACAGAGACAGAGACAGAGACAGAGACAGAGACAGAGACAGAGACAGAGACAGAGACAGAGACAGAGACAGAGACAGAGACAGAGACAGAGACAGAGACAGAGACAGAGACAGAGACAGAGACAGAGACAGAGACAGAGACAGAGACAGAGACAGGGACAGGGACAGAGAGAGAGGCAGAGACACAGGCAGGGACAGAGACAGAGACAGAGACAGAGACAGAAACAGAGACAGAGACACATACGGGGACAGAGACAGAGGCAGAGACAGAGACAGAGACAGAGACGGAGACAGAGACAGAGACAGAGACAGAGACATTGACAGACACAGAGACGGAGACGGAGATAGAGGAAGAGACAGAGACAGAAACGGAGACAGAGGCAGAGACAGAGCCAGGGACGGAGACAGAGTCAGAGACAGGGGGAGAGACAGCGACACAGACAGAGACAGAGACAGAGACAGAGACAGAGACAGAGACAGAGACAGAGACAGAGACAGAGACAGAGACAGAGACAGAGACAGAGACAGAGACAGGGACAGGGACGGAGAGAGAGACAGAGGAAGAGACAGCAACAGAGACAGAGGAAGAGACAGCGACAGAGACAGGGGAAGAGACAGCGACAGAGACAGAGACAGAGACGGTGACAGAGGCAGAGGCAGAGACACAGGCAGGGACAGAGACAGAGGCAGAGGCAGAGACAGAAACAGAGACAGAGACAGCGACAGATACGGGGACAGAGACAGAGGCAGAGACAGAGACAGAGACAGAGACGGAGACATAGACAGACACAGAGACGGAGACGGAGATAGAGGAAGAGACAGAGACAGAAACGGAGACAGAGGCAGAGACAGAGCCAGGGACGGAGACAGAGTCAGAGACAGGGGGAGAGACAGCGACACAGACAGAGACAGAGACAGAGACAGAGACAGCGACAGAGACGGAGACACAGACAGAGACAGAGACAGAGACAGAAACAGAGACAGAGACAGAGGCAGAAACAGAGACAGAGACAGAGACTGAGGCAGAGACGGAGACTGAGACAGAGACAGAGACAGAGACAGAGACAGAAACAGAGACAGAGACAGAGGCAGAAACAGAGACAGAGACAGAGACTGAGGCAGAGACGGAGACTGAGACAGAGACAGAGACAGAGACAGAGACGGAGACAAAGACCGAGACAGAGGCAGAGACACAGACAGAGACAGAGACACAGACAGGGACAGAGACAGAGACGGAGACAGAGACAGAGACAGAGACAGAGACAGAGACAGAGACAGATGCATAGACAGAGACGGAGACAGAGACAGAGACAGCGACAGGGACAGGGAGAGGGACAGGGACAGAGACAGAGGCAGAGACAGAGACAGAGACTGAGGCAGAGACGGAGACTGAGACAGAGACAGAGACAGAGACAGAGACGGAGACAAAGACCGAGACAGAGGCAGAGACACAGACAGAGACAGAGACACAGACAGGGACAGAGACAGAGACGGAGACAAAGACCGAGACAGAGGCAGAGACAGAGACAGAGACAGAGACAGAGACAGAGACAGAGACAGAGACAGAGATAGAGACAGAGACAGAGACAGAGACAGAGACAGAGACAGAGACTGAGACAGAGACAGAGACAGAGACAGAGACAGAGACAGAGACAGAGACAGAGACAGAGACAGAGACAGAGACAGAGACAGAGACAGAGGCAGAGACACAGACAGAGACAGAGACAGAGACAGAGGCAGAGACAGAGACAGAGACAGAGACAGAGACAGAGATAGAGACAGAGACAGAGACAGAGACAGCGACAGGGACAGGGAGAGGGACAGGGACAGAGACAGAGGGAGAGACAGAGACAGAGACAGAGACAGAGACGGAGACAAAGACCGAGACAGAGGCAGAGACACAGACAGAGACAGAGACACAGACAGGGACAGAGACAGAGACGGAGACAAAGACCGAGACAGAGGCAGAGACAGAGACAGAGACAGAGACAGAGACAGAGACAGAGACTGAGACAGAGACAGAGACAGAGACAGAGACAGAGACAGAGACAGATGCATAGACAGAGACGGAGACAGAGACAGAGACAGCGACAGGGACAGGGAGAGGGACAGGGACAGAGACAGAGGCAGAGACAGAGACAGAGACAGATACAGAGACAGAAACAGAGACAGAGACAGACGCAGAGACAGAGACAGAGACAGAAACGGAGACAGAGGCAGAGACACAGACAGAGACAAAGACAGAGACAGAAACAGGGACAGAGACAGAGACAGAGACAGAGACAGAGACAGAGACAGATGTAAAGACAGAGACAGAGACAGAGACAGAGACGGAGACAAAGACCGAGACAGTGTCAGAGACACATACAGAGACAGAGACAGAGACAGGGACAGAGACAGAGACGGAGACAAAGACCGAGACAGAGGCAGAGACACAGACAGAGTCAGAGACAGAGACAGAGGCAGAGACAGAGACAGAGACAGAGACAGAGACAGAGATAGAGACAGAGACAGAGACAGAGACAGCGACAGGGACAGGGAGAGGGACAGGGACAGAGACAGAGGGAGAGACAGAGACAGAGACAGAGACTGAGGCAGAGACGGAGACTGAGACAGAGACAGAGACAGAGACAGAGACGGAGACAAAGACCGAGACAGAGGCAGAGACACAGACAGAGACAGAGACACAGACAGGGACAGAGGCAGAGACGGAGACAAGGACCGAGACAGAGGCAGAGACAGAGACAGAGACAGAGACAGAGACAGAGACAGAGACAGAGACAGAGACAGAGACAGAGACAGAGACAGAGACAGAGACAGAGACAGAGACAGAGACAGAGACAGAGACAGAGACAGAGACAGAGACAGAGACAGAGACAGAGACAGAGACAGAGACAAAGACAGAGACGGAGACAGAGACAAAGACAGAGGGATAGACAGAGACAGAGACAGAGACAGCGACAGGCACAGGGAGAGGGACAGGGACAGAGACAGAGACAGAGACAGAGACAGAGACAGAGACAGAGACAGAGGCAGAGGCAGAGACAGAGACACAGACCGAGGAAGAGACAGAGACAGAGACAGAGGCAGAGACAGAGACACAGATAGAGACAGAGGGGCAGGTGACAAAGTCGGAGGCAGATGGGCAGGAGACAAAGACGGAGTCAAGGACGGAGACAAAGACGGAGACAGACACAGAGACGGAGACAGAGACAGAGAAAGGAACAGAGACGGAGACAGAGACAGAGACAGAGGAATAGAGAGAGACAGAGACAGAGACAGCGACAGGCACAGGGAGAGGGACAGGGACAGAGACAGAGACAGAGACAGAGACAGAGACAGAGACAGAGACAGAGGCAGAGGCAGAGACAGAGACACAGACCGAGGAAGAGACAGAGACAGAGACAGAGGGAGAGACAGAGACACAGATAGAGACAGAGGGGCAGGTGACAAAGTCGGAGGCAGATGGGCAGGAGACAAAGACGGAGTCAAGGACGGAGACAAAGACGGAGACAGACACAGAGACGGAGACAGGGACAGAGGAAGGAACAGAGACGGAGACAGAGACAGAGACAGAGACAGAGACAGAGACAGAGGCAGAGGCAGAGACAGAGACACAGACAGAGACAGAGACAGAGACGGAGACGGAGACAGAGACAGAGGAATAGACAGAGACAGAGATAGAGACAGAGACAGAGACAGAGACAGCGACAGGGACAGGGAGAGGGACAGGGACAGAGACAGAGGGAGAGACAGAGACAGAGACAGAGACTGAGGCAGAGACGGAGACTGAGACAGAGACAGAGACAGAGACAGAGACGGAGACAAAGACCGAGACAGAGGCAGAGACACAGACAGAGACAGAGACACAGACAGGGACAGAGACAGAGACAGAGACAGAAACAAAGACAGAGGCAGAGACAGATACGGGGACAGAGACAGAGGCAGAGACAGAGACAGAGACAGAGACAGAGACAGGGACGGAGACAGAGTCAGAAACAGGGGGAGAGACAGCGACAGAGACAGAGACAGAGACAGAGACAGAGACAGGGACAGAGACGGAGACAGAGACAGAGACAGAGACAGAGACAGAGGCAGTGGAATAGACAGAGACAGAGACACAGACAAAGACAGAGACAGAGACGGCGACAGAGACAGAGACAGAGACAGAGACAGAGACAGAGACAGAGACAGAGACAGAGAAAGGAACAGAGACGGAGACAGAGACAGAGACAGAGGAATAGAGAGAGACAGAGACAGAGACAGAGACAGAGACAGAGACAGAGACAGAGACAGAGACAGAGACAGAGACAGAGACAGAGACAGGGACAGGGACGGAGAGAGAGACAGAGGAAGAGACAGCGACAGAGACAGAGGAAGAGACAGCGACAGAGACAGAGACAGAGACAGAGACAGAGACAGAGACAGAGACAGAGACAGAGACAGAGACAGAGACAGAGACAGAGACAGAGACAGAGACAGAGACAGGGACAGAGACAGAGACAGAGACAGAGACAGAGACAGAGACAGAGACAGAGACAGAGACAGAGACAGAGGCAGAGGCAGAGACAGAGACACAGATCGAGGAAGAGACAGAGACAGAGACAGAGGGAGAGACAGAGACACAGATAGAGACAGAGGGGCAGGTGACAAAGTCGGAGGCAGATGGGCAGGAGACAAAGACGGAGTCAGGGACGGAGTCAGGGACGGAGACAAAGACGGAGACAGAGACAGAGAAAGGGACAGAGACAGAGACAGAGACAGAGACAGAGACAGAGACAGAGACAGAGACAGAGACAGAGACAGCGACGGAGACAGAGACAGAGACAGAGACAGAGACAGAGACAGAGACAGAGACAGAGGGAGAGACAACGACAGAGACAGAGACAGAGACAGAGACAGAGACAGAGACAGAGACAGAGACAGAGACAGAGACAAGGCCAGGGACAGAGACGGAGACAGAGACAGAGACAGTGGAATAGACAGAGACAGAGACACAGACAAAGACAGAGACAGAGACGGAGACAGAGACAGAGACAGAGGAATAGACAGAGACAGAGACAGAGACAGCGACAGGCACAGGGAGAGCGACAGGGACAGAGACAGAGACAGAGACAGAGACAGAGACAGAGGCAGAGACAGAGACAGAGGCAGAGACAGAGACACAGACCGAGGAAGAGACAGAGACAGAGACAGAGACAGAGGGAGAGACAGAGACACAGATAGAGACAGAGGGGCAGGTGACAAAGTCGGAGGCAGATGGGCAGGAGACAAAGACGGAGACAAGGACGGAGACAACGACGGAGACAGCGACAGAGACGGAGACAGGGACAGAGAAAGGAACAGAGACAGAGACAGAGACGGAGACGGAGACAGAGACAGAGGAATAGACAGAGACAGAGATAGAGACAGAGACAGAGACAGAGACAGCGACAGGGACAGGGAGAGGGACAGGGACAGAGACAGAGGGAGAGACAGAGACAGAGACAGAGACTGAGGCAGAGACGGAGTCTGAGACAGAGACAGAGACAGAGACAGAGACGGAGACAAAGACCGAGACAGAGGCAGAGACACAGACAGAGACAGAGACACAGACAGGGACAGAGGCAGAGACGGAGACAAGGACCGAGACAGAGGCAGAGACAGAGACAGAGACAGAGACAGAGACAGAGACAGAGACAGAGACAGAGACAGAGACAGAGACAAAGACAGAGACGGAGACAGAGACAGAGACAGAGGAATAGACAAAGACAGAGACAGAGACAGCGACAGGCACAGGGAGAGGGACAGGGACAGAGACAGAGACAGAGACAGAGACAGAGACAGAGACAGAGACAGAGACAGAGGCAGAGGCAGAGACAGAGACACAGACCGAGGAAGAGACAGAGACAGAGACAGAGGCAGAGACAGAGACACAGATAGAGACAGAGGGGCAGGTGACAAAGTCGGAGGCAGATGGGCAGGAGACAAAGACGGAGTCAAGGACGGAGACAAAGACGGAGACAGACACAGAGACGGAGACAGAGACAGAGAAAGGAACAGAGACAGCGACAGAGACAGAGACAGAGACAGAGACAGAGATAGAGACAGAGACAGAGACAGAGACAGCGACAGGGACAGGGAGAGGGACAGGGACAGAGACAGAGGGAGAGACAGAGACAGAGACAGAGACAGAGACTGAGGCAGAGACGGAGACTGAGACAGAGACAGAGACAGAGACAGAGACGGAGACAAAGACCGAGACAGAGGCAGAGACACAGACAGAGACAGAGACACAGACAGGGACAGAGACAGAGACGGAGACAAAGACCGAGACAGAGGCAGAGACAGAGACAGAGACAGAGACAGAGACAGAGACAGAGACAGAGACAGAGAGAGAGACAGAGACAGAGACAGAGACAGAGACAGAGACAGAGACTGAGACAGAGACAGAGACAGAGACAGAGACAGAGACAGAGACAGAGACAGAGACAGAGACAGAGACAGAGACAGAGACAGAGACAGAGGCAGAGACACAGACAGAGACAGAGACAGAGACAGAGGCAGAGACAGAGACAGAGACAGAGACAGAGACAGAGATAGAGACAGAGACAGAGACAGAGACAGCGACAGGGACAGGGAGAGGGACAGGGACAGAGACAGAGGGAGAGACAGAGACAGAGACAGAGACAGAGACGGAGACAAAGACCGAGACAGAGGCAGAGACACAGACAGAGACAGAGACACAGACAGGGACAGAGACAGAGACGGAGACAAAGACCGAGACAGAGGCAGAGACAGAGACAGAGACAGAGACAGAGACAGAGACAGAGACTGAGACAGAGACAGAGACAGAGACAGAGACAGAGACAGAGACAGATGCATAGACAGAGACGGAGACAGAGACAGAGACAGCGACAGGGACAGGGAGAGGGACAGGGACAGAGACAGAGGCAGAGACAGAGACAGAGACAGATACAGAGACAGAAACAGAGACAGAGACAGACGCAGAGACAGAGACAGAGACAGAAACGGAGACAGAGGCAGAGACACAGACAGAGACAAAGACAGAGACAGAAACAGGGACAGAGACAGAGACAGAGACAGAGACAGAGACAGAGACAGATGTAAAGACAGAGACAGAGACAGAGACAGAGACGGAGACAAAGACCGAGACAGTGTCAGAGACACATACAGAGACAGAGACAGAGACAGGGACAGAGACAGAGACGGAGACAAAGACCGAGACAGAGGCAGAGACACAGACAGAGTCAGAGACAGAGACAGAGGCAGAGACAGAGACAGAGACAGAGACAGAGACAGAGATAGAGACAGAGACAGAGACAGAGACAGCGACAGGGACAGGGAGAGGGACAGGGACAGAGACAGAGGGAGAGACAGAGACAGAGACAGAGACTGAGGCAGAGACGGAGACTGAGACAGAGACAGAGACAGAGACAGAGACGGAGACAAAGACCGAGACAGAGGCAGAGACACAGACAGAGACAGAGACACAGACAGGGACAGAGGCAGAGACGGAGACAAGGACCGAGACAGAGGCAGAGACAGAAACGGAGACAGAGGCAGAGACACAGACAGAGACAAAGACAGAGACAGAAACAGGGACAGAGACAGAGACAGAGACAGAGACAGAGACAGAGACAGATGTAAAGACAGAGACAGAGACAGAGACAGAGACGGAGACAAAGACCGAGACAGTGTCAGAGACACATACAGAGACAGAGACAGAGACAGGGACAGAGACAGAGACGGAGACAAAGACCGAGACAGAGGCAGAGACACAGACAGAGTCAGAGACAGAGACAGAGGCAGAGACAGAGACAGAGACAGAGACAGAGACAGAGATAGAGACAGAGACAGAGACAGAGACAGCGACAGGGACAGGGAGAGGGACAGGGACAGAGACAGAGGGAGAGACAGAGACAGAGACAGAGACTGAGGCAGAGACGGAGACTGAGACAGAGACAGAGACAGAGACAGAGACGGAGACAAAGACCGAGACAGAGGCAGAGACACAGACAGAGACAGAGACACAGACAGGGACAGAGGCAGAGACGGAGACAAGGACCGAGACAGAGGCAGAGACAGAGACAGAGACAGAGACAGAGACAGAGACAGAGACAGAGACAGAGACAGAGACAGAGACAGAGACAGAGACAGAGACAGAGACAGAGACAGAGACAGAGACAGAGACAGAGACAGAGACAGAGACAGAGACAGAGACAGAGACAGAGACAGAGACAGAGACAAAGACAGAGACGGAGACAGAGACAAAGACAGAGGGATAGACAGAGACAGAGACAGAGACAGCGACAGGCACAGGGAGAGGGACAGGGACAGAGACAGAGACAGAGACAGAGACAGAGACAGAGACAGAGACAGAGGCAGAGGCAGAGACAGAGACACAGACCGAGGAAGAGACAGAGACAGAGACAGAGGCAGAGACAGAGACACAGATAGAGACAGAGGGGCAGGTGACAAAGTCGGAGGCAGATGGGCAGGAGACAAAGACGGAGTCAAGGACGGAGACAAAGACGGAGACAGACACAGAGACGGAGACAGAGACAGAGAAAGGAACAGAGACGGAGACAGAGACAGAGACAGAGGAATAGAGAGAGACAGAGACAGAGACAGCGACAGGCACAGGGAGAGGGACAGGGACAGAGACAGAGACAGAGACAGAGACAGAGACAGAGACAGAGACAGAGGCAGAGGCAGAGACAGAGACACAGACCGAGGAAGAGACAGAGACAGAGACAGAGGGAGAGACAGAGACACAGATAGAGACAGAGGGGCAGGTGACAAAGTCGGAGGCAGATGGGCAGGAGACAAAGACGGAGTCAAGGACGGAGACAAAGACGGAGACAGACACAGAGACGGAGACAGGGACAGAGGAAGGAACAGAGACGGAGACAGAGACAGAGACAGAGACAGAGACAGAGACAGAGGCAGAGGCAGAGACAGAGACACAGACAGAGACAGAGACAGAGACGGAGACGGAGACAGAGACAGAGGAATAGACAGAGACAGAGATAGAGACAGAGACAGAGACAGAGACAGCGACAGGGACAGGGAGAGGGACAGGGACAGAGACAGAGGGAGAGACAGAGACAGAGACAGAGACTGAGGCAGAGACGGAGACTGAGACAGAGACAGAGACAGAGACAGAGACGGAGACAAAGACCGAGACAGAGGCAGAGACACAGACAGAGACAGAGACACAGACAGGGACAGAGACAGAGACAGAGACAGAAACAAAGACAGAGGCAGAGACAGATACGGGGACAGAGACAGAGGCAGAGACAGAGACAGAGACAGAGACAGAGACAGGGACGGAGACAGAGTCAGAAACAGGGGGAGAGACAGCGACAGAGACAGAGACAGAGACAGAGACAGAGACAGGGACAGAGACGGAGACAGAGACAGAGACAGAGACAGAGACAGAGGCAGTGGAATAGACAGAGACAGAGACACAGACAAAGACAGAGACAGAGACGGCGACAGAGACAGAGACAGAGACAGAGACAGAGACAGAGACAGAGACAGAGACAGAGAAAGGAACAGAGACGGAGACAGAGACAGAGACAGAGGAATAGAGAGAGACAGAGACAGAGACAGAGACAGAGACAGAGACAGAGACAGAGACAGAGACAGAGACAGAGACAGAGACAGAGACAGGGACAGGGACGGAGAGAGAGACAGAGGAAGAGACAGCGACAGAGACAGAGGAAGAGACAGCGACAGAGACAGAGACAGAGACAGAGACAGAGACAGAGACAGAGACAGAGACAGAGACAGAGACAGAGACAGAGACAGAGACAGAGACAGAGACAGAGACAGGGACAGAGACAGAGACAGAGACAGAGACAGAGACAGAGACAGAGACAGAGACAGAGACAGAGACAGAGGCAGAGGCAGAGACAGAGACACAGATCGAGGAAGAGACAGAGACAGAGACAGAGGGAGAGACAGAGACACAGATAGAGACAGAGGGGCAGGTGACAAAGTCGGAGGCAGATGGGCAGGAGACAAAGACGGAGTCAGGGACGGAGTCAGGGACGGAGACAAAGACGGAGACAGAGACAGAGAAAGGGACAGAGACAGAGACAGAGACAGAGACAGAGACAGAGACAGAGACAGAGACAGAGACAGAGACAGCGACGGAGACAGAGACAGAGACAGAGACAGAGACAGAGACAGAGACAGAGACAGAGGGAGAGACAACGACAGAGACAGAGACAGAGACAGAGACAGAGACAGAGACAGAGACAGAGACAGAGACAGAGACAAGGCCAGGGACAGAGACGGAGACAGAGACAGAGACAGTGGAATAGACAGAGACAGAGACACAGACAAAGACAGAGACAGAGACGGAGACAGAGACAGAGACAGAGGAATAGACAGAGACAGAGACAGAGACAGCGACAGGCACAGGGAGAGCGACAGGGACAGAGACAGAGACAGAGACAGAGACAGAGACAGAGGCAGAGACAGAGACAGAGGCAGAGACAGAGACACAGACCGAGGAAGAGACAGAGACAGAGACAGAGACAGAGGGAGAGACAGAGACACAGATAGAGACAGAGGGGCAGGTGACAAAGTCGGAGGCAGATGGGCAGGAGACAAAGACGGAGACAAGGACGGAGACAACGACGGAGACAGCGACAGAGACGGAGACAGGGACAGAGAAAGGAACAGAGACAGAGACAGAGACGGAGACGGAGACAGAGACAGAGGAATAGACAGAGACAGAGATAGAGACAGAGACAGAGACAGAGACAGCGACAGGGACAGGGAGAGGGACAGGGACAGAGACAGAGGGAGAGACAGAGACAGAGACAGAGACTGAGGCAGAGACGGAGTCTGAGACAGAGACAGAGACAGAGACAGAGACGGAGACAAAGACCGAGACAGAGGCAGAGACACAGACAGAGACAGAGACACAGACAGGGACAGAGGCAGAGACGGAGACAAGGACCGAGACAGAGGCAGAGACAGAGACAGAGACAGAGACAGAGACAGAGACAGAGACAGAGACAGAGACAGAGACAGAGACAGAGACAAAGACAGAGACGGAGACAGAGACAGAGACAGAGGAATAGACAAAGACAGAGACAGAGACAGCGACAGGCACAGGGAGAGGGACAGGGACAGAGACAGAGACAGAGACAGAGACAGAGACAGAGACAGAGACAGAGACAGAGGCAGAGGCAGAGACAGAGACACAGACCGAGGAAGAGACAGAGACAGAGACAGAGGCAGAGACAGAGACACAGATAGAGACAGAGGGGCAGGTGACAAAGTCGGAGGCAGATGGGCAGGAGACAAAGACGGAGTCAAGGACGGAGACAAAGACGGAGACAGACACAGAGACGGAGACAGAGACAGAGAAAGGAACAGAGACAGCGACAGAGACAGAGACAGAGACAGAGACAGAGATAGAGACAGAGACAGAGACAGAGACAGCGACAGGGACAGGGAGAGGGACAGGGACAGAGACAGAGGGAGAGACAGAGACAGAGACAGAGACAGAGACGGAGACAAAGACCGAGACAGAGGCAGAGACACAGACAGAGACAGAGACACAGACAGGGACAGAGACAGAGACGGAGACAAAGACCGAGACAGAGGCAGAGACAGAGACAGAGATAGAGACAGAGACAGAGACAGAGACAGCGACAGGGACAGGGAGAGGGACAGGGACAGAGACAGAGGGAGAGAGAGAGACAGAGACAGAGACTGAGGCAGAGACGGAGACTGAGACAGAGACAGAGACAGAGACAGAGACGGAGACAAAGACCGAGACAGAGGCAGAGACACAGACAGAGACAGAGACACAGACAGGGACAGAGGCAGAGACGGAGACAAGGACCGAGACAGAGGTAGAGACAGAGACAGAGACAGAGACAGAGACAGAGACAGAGACAGAGACAGAGACAGAGACAGAGACAGAGACAGAGACAGAGACAGAGACAGAGACAGAGACAGAGACAGAGACAGAGACAGAGACAGAGACAGAGACAGAGACAGAGACAGAGACAGAGACAGAGACAGAGACAGAGACAGAGACAGAGACAAAGACAGAGACGGAGACAGAGACAAAGACAGAGGGATAGACAGAGACAGAGACAGAGACAGCGACAGGCACAGGGAGAGGGACAGGGACAGAGACAGAGACAGAGACAGAGACAGAGACAGAGACAGAGACAGAGGCAGAGGCAGAGACAGAGACACAGACCGAGGAAGAGACAGAGACAGAGACAGAGGCAGAGACAGAGACACAGATAGAGACAGAGGGGCAGGTGACAAAGTCGGAGGCAGATGGGCAGGAGACAAAGACGGAGTCAAGGACGGAGACAAAGACGGAGACAGACACAGAGACGGAGACAGAGACAGAGAAAGGAACAGAGACGGAGACAGAGACAGAGACAGAGGAATAGAGAGAGACAGAGACAGAGGAAGAGACAGCGACAGAGACAGAGACAGAGACAGAGACAGAGACAGAGACAGAGACAGAGACAGAGACAGAGACAGAGACAGAGACAGAGACAGAGACAGAGACAGAGACAGAGACAGAGACAGAGACAGAGACAGGGACAGAGACAGAGACAGAGACAGAGACAGAGACAGAGACAGAGACAGAGACAGAGACAGAGACAGAGGCAGAGGCAGAGACAGAGACACAGATCGAGGAAGAGACAGAGACAGAGACAGAGGGAGAGACAGAGACACAGATAGAGACAGAGGGGCAGGTGACAAAGTCGGAGGCAGATGGGCAGGAGACAAAGACGGAGTCAGGGACGGAGTCAGGGACGGAGACAAAGACGGAGACAGAGACAGAGAAAGGGACAGAGACAGAGACAGAGACAGAGACAGAGACAGAGACAGAGACAGAGACAGAGACAGAGACAGCGACGGAGACAGAGACAGAGACAGAGACAGAGACAGAGACAGAGACAGAGACAGAGGGAGAGACAACGACAGAGACAGAGACAGAGACAGAGACAGAGACAGAGACAGAGACAGAGACAGAGACAGAGACAAGGCCAGGGACAGAGACGGAGACAGAGACAGAGACAGTGGAATAGACAGAGACAGAGACACAGACAAAGACAGAGACAGAGACGGAGACAGAGACAGAGACAGAGGAATAGACAGAGACAGAGACAGAGACAGCGACAGGCACAGGGAGAGCGACAGGGACAGAGACAGAGACAGAGACAGAGACAGAGACAGAGGCAGAGACAGAGACAGAGGCAGAGACAGAGACACAGACCGAGGAAGAGACAGAGACAGAGACAGAGACAGAGGGAGAGACAGAGACACAGATAGAGACAGAGGGGCAGGTGACAAAGTCGGAGGCAGATGGGCAGGAGACAAAGACGGAGACAAGGACGGAGACAACGACGGAGACAGCGACAGAGACGGAGACAGGGACAGAGAAAGGAACAGAGACAGAGACAGAGACGGAGACGGAGACAGAGACAGAGGAATAGACAGAGACAGAGATAGAGACAGAGACAGAGACAGAGACAGCGACAGGGACAGGGAGAGGGACAGGGACAGAGACAGAGGGAGAGACAGAGACAGAGACAGAGACTGAGGCAGAGACGGAGTCTGAGACAGAGACAGAGACAGAGACAGAGACGGAGACAAAGACCGAGACAGAGGCAGAGACACAGACAGAGACAGAGACACAGACAGGGACAGAGGCAGAGACGGAGACAAGGACCGAGACAGAGGCAGAGACAGAGACAGAGACAGAGACAGAGACAGAGACAGAGACAGAGACAGAGACAGAGACAGAGACAGAGACAGAGACAAAGACAGAGACGGAGACAGAGACAGAGACAGAGGAATAGACAAAGACAGAGACAGAGACAGCGACAGGCACAGGGAGAGGGACAGGGACAGAGACAGAGACAGAGACAGAGACAGAGACAGAGACAGAGACAGAGACAGAGGCAGAGGCAGAGACAGAGACACAGACCGAGGAAGAGACAGAGACAGAGACAGAGGCAGAGACAGAGACACAGATAGAGACAGAGGGGCAGGTGACAAAGTCGGAGGCAGATGGGCAGGAGACAAAGACGGAGTCAAGGACGGAGACAAAGACGGAGACAGACACAGAGACGGAGACAGAGACAGAGAAAGGAACAGAGACAGCGACAGAGACAGAGACAGAGACAGAGACAGAGATAGAGACAGAGACAGAGACAGAGACAGCGACAGGGACAGGGAGAGGGACAGGGACAGAGACAGAGGGAGAGACAGAGACAGAGACAGAGACAGAGACGGAGACAAAGACCGAGACAGAGGCAGAGACACAGACAGAGACAGAGACACAGACAGGGACAGAGACAGAGACGGAGACAAAGACCGAGACAGAGGCAGAGACAGAGACAGAGATAGAGACAGAGACAGAGACAGAGACAGCGACAGGGACAGGGAGAGGGACAGGGACAGAGACAGAGGGAGAGACAGAGACAGAGACAGAGACTGAGGCAGAGACGGAGACTGAGACAGAGACAGAGACAGAGACAGAGACGGAGACAAAGACCGAGACAGAGGCAGAGACACAGACAGAGACAGAGACACAGACAGGGACAGAGGCAGAGACGGAGACAAGGACCGAGACAGAGGTAGAGACAGAGACAGAGACAGAGACAGAGACAGAGACAGAGACAGAGACAGAGACAGAGACAGAGACAGAGACAGAGACAGAGACAGAGACAGAGACAGAGACAGAGACAGAGACAGAGACAGAGACAGAGACAGAGACAGAGACAGAGACAGAGACAGAGACAGAGACAGAGACAGAGACAAAGACAGAGACGGAGACAGAGACAAAGACAGAGGGATAGACAGAGACAGAGACAGAGACAGCGACAGGCACAGGGAGAGGGACAGGGACAGAGACAGAGACAGAGACAGAGACAGAGACAGAGACAGAGACAGAGGCAGAGGCAGAGACAGAGACACAGACCGAGGAAGAGACAGAGACAGAGACAGAGGCAGAGACAGAGACACAGATAGAGACAGAGGGGCAGGTGACAAAGTCGGAGGCAGATGGGCAGGAGACAAAGACGGAGTCAAGGACGGAGACAAAGACGGAGACAGACACAGAGACGGAGACAGAGACAGAGAAAGGAACAGAGACGGAGACAGAGACAGAGACAGAGGAATAGAGAGAGACAGAGACAGAGACAGCGACAGGCACAGGGAGAGGGACAGGGACAGAGACAGAGACAGAGACAGAGACAGAGACAGAGACAGAGACAGAGACAGAGGCAGAGGCAGAGACAGAGACACAGACCGAGGAAGAGACAGAGACAGAGACAGAGGGAGAGACAGAGACACAGATAGAGACAGAGGGGCAGGTGACAAAGTCGGAGGCAGATGGGCAGGAGACAAAGACGGAGACAAGGACGGAGACAACGACGGAGACAGCGACAGAGACGGAGACAGGGACAGAGAAAGGAACAGAGACGGAGACAGAGACAGAGACAGAGACAGATACGGGGACAGAGACAGAGGCAGAGACAGAGACAGAGACAGAGACAGAGACAGAGACAGGGACGGAGACAGAGTCAGAGACAGGGGGAGAGACAGCGACAGAGACAGAGACAGAGACAGAGACAGAGACAGACACAGAGACAGAGACAGAGACAGAGACAGAGACAGAGACAGAGACAGAGACAGAGACAGAGACAGAGGCAGAGGCAGAGACAGAGACACAGACCGAGGAAGAGACAGAGACAGAGACAGAGACACAGATAGAGACAGAGGGGCAGGTGACAAAGTCGGAGGCAGATGGGCAGGAGACAAAGACGGAGTCAGGGACGGAGTCAGGGACGGAGACAAAGACGGAGACAGAGACAGAGAAAGGGACAGAGACAGAGACAGAGACAGAGACAGAGACAGAGACAGAGACAGAGACAGAGACAGAGACAGAGACAGCGACGGAGACAGAGACAGAGACAGAGACAGAGACAGAGACAGAGACAGAGACAGAGACAGGGACAGAGACAGAGACAGAGACAGAGGGGCAGGAGACAAAGTCGGAGACAGAGGTACAGGAGACAAAGACGGTGACAAGGACGGAGACAAAGACGGAGACAGAGACAGAGACGGGGACAGAGACAGAGACAGAGACAGGGACAGAGACGGAGACAGAGACAGAGACAGAGACAGAGACAGAGGCAGTGGAATAGACAGAGACAGAGACACAGACAAAGACAGAGACAGAGACGGCGACAGAGACAGAGACAGAGACAGAGACAGAGACAGAGACAGAGACAGAGACAGAGACAGAGACAGAGACAGAGACAGAGACAGAGACAGAGACAGAGACAGAGACACAGACCGAGGAAGAGACAGAGACAGAGACAGAGACAGAGGGAGAGACAGAGACACAGATAGAGACAGAGGGGCAGGTGACAAAGTCGGAGGCAGATGGGCAGGAGACAAAGACGGAGACAAGGACGGAGACAACGACGGAGACAGCGACAGAGACGGAGACAGGGACAGAGAAAGGAACAGAGACAGAGACAGAGACGGAGACGGAGACAGAGACAGAGGAATAGACAGAGACAGAGATAGAGACAGAGACAGAGACAGAGACAGCGACAGGGACAGGGAGAGGGACAGGGACAGAGACAGAGGGAGAGACAGAGACAGAGACACAGACTGAGGCAGAGACGGAGTCTGAGACAGAGACAGAGACAGAGACAGAGACGGAGACAAAGACCGAGACAGAGGCAGAGACACAGACAGAGACAGAGACACAGACAGGGACAGAGGCAGAGACGGAGACAAGGACCGAGACAGAGGCAGAGACAGAGACAGAGACAGAGACAGAGACAGAGACAGAGACAGCGACAGGGACAGGGAGAGGGACAGGGACAGAGACAGAGGGAGAGACAGAGACAGAGACAGAGACAGAGACGGAGACAAAGACCGAGACAGAGGCAGAGACACAGACAGAGACAGAGACACAGACAGGGACAGAGACAGAGACGGAGACAAAGACCGAGACAGAGGCAGAGACAGAGACAGAGATAGAGACAGAGACAGAGACAGCGACAGGGACAGGGAGAGGGACAGGGACAGAGACAGAGGGAGAGACAGAGACAGAGACAGAGACTGAGGCAGAGACGGAGACTGAGACAGAGACAGAGACAGAGACAGAGACGGAGACAAAGACCGAGACAGAGGCAGAGACACAGACAGAGACAGAGACACAGACAGGGACAGAGGCAGAGACGGAGACAAGGACCGAGACAGAGGCAGAGACAGAGACAGAGACAGAGACAGAGACAGAGACAGAGACAGAGACAGAGACAGAGACAGAGACAGAGACAGAGACAGAGACAGAGACAGAGACAGAGACAGAGACAGAGACAGAGACAGAGACAGAGACAGAGACAGAGACAGAGACAGAGACAGAGACAGAGACAGAGACAGAGACAAAGACAGAGACGGAGACAGAGACAAAGACAGAGGAATAGACAGAGACAGAGACAGAGACAGCGACAGGCACAGGGAGAGGGACAGGGACAGAGACAGAGACAGAGACAGAGACAGAGACAGAGACAGAGACAGAGGCAGAGGCAGAGACAGAGACACAGACCTAGGAAGAGACAGAGACAGAGACAGAGGCAGAGACAGAGACACAGATAGAGACAGAGGGGCAGGTGACAAAGTCGGAGGCAGATGGGCAGGAGACAAAGACGGAGTCAAGGACGGAGACAAAGACGGAGACAGACACAGAGACGGAGACAGAGACAGAGAAAGGAACAGAGACGGAGACAGAGACAGAGACAGAGGAATAGAGAGAGACAGAGACAGAGACAGCGACAGGCACAGGGAGAGGGACAGGGACAGAGACAGAGACAGAGACAGAGACAGAGACAGAGACAGAGACAGAGACAGAGGCAGAGGCAGAGACAGAGACACAGACCGAGGAAGAGACAGAGACAGAGACAGAGGGAGAGACAGAGACACAGATAGAGACAGAGGGGCAGGTGACAAAGTCGGAGGCAGATGGGCAGGAGACAGAGACAGAGTGAGAGACAGCGACAGAGACAGAGACAGAGACAGAGACAGAGGCAGAGACAGAGACACAGACCGAGGAAGAGACACAGACAGAGACAGAGACAGAGGGAGAGACAACGACAGAGACAGAGACAGAGACAGAGACAGAGACAGAGACAGAGACAGAGACAGAGACAAGGCCAGGGACAGAGACGGAGACAGAGACAGAGACAGTGGAATAGACAGAGACAGAGACACAGACAAAGACAGAGACAGAGACGGAGACAGAGACAGAGACAGAGGAATAGACAGAGACAGAGACAGAGACAGCGACAGGCACAGGGAGAGCGACAGGGACAGAGACAGAGACAGAGACAGAGACAGAGACAGAGGCAGAGACAGAGACAGAGGCAGAGACAGAGACACAGACCGAGGAAGAGACAGAGACAGAGACAGAGACAGAGGGAGAGACAGAGACACAGATAGAGACAGAGGGGCAGGTGACAAAGTCGGAGGCAGATGGGCAGGAGACAAAGACGGAGACAAGGACGGAGACAACGACGGAGACAGCGACAGAGACGGAGACAGGGACAGAGAAAGGAACAGAGACAGAGACAGGGACAGAGACAGAGGGAGAGACAGAGACAGAGGAATAGACAGAGACAGAGATAGAGACAGAGACAGAGACAGAGACAGAGACAGAGACGGAGACAAAGACCGAGACAGAGGCAGAGACACAGACAGAGACAGAGACACAGACAGGGACAGAGGCAGAGACGGAGACAAGGACCGAGACAGAGGCAGAGACAGAGACAGAGACAGAGACAGAGACAGAGACAGAGACAGAGACAGAGACAGAGACAGAGACAGCGACAGGCACAGGGAGAGGGACAGGGACAGAGACAGAGACAGAGACAGAGACAGAGACAGAGACAGAGACAGAGGCAGAGACAGAGACACAGACCGAGGAAGAGACAGAGACAGAAACAGAGGGAGAGACAGAGACACAGATAGAGACAGAGGGGCAGGTGACAAAGTCGGAGGCAGATGGGCAGGAGACAAAGACGGAGTCAGGGACGGAGTCAGGGACGGAGACAAAGACGGAGACAGAGACAGAGAAAGGGACAGAGACAGAGACAGAGACAGAGACAGAGACAGAGACAGAGACAGCGACGGAGACAGAGACAGAGACAGAGACAGAGACAGAGACAGAGACAGAGACAGAGACAGAGACAGGGACAGAGGCAGAGACAGAGACAGAGGTACAGGAGACAAAGACGGTGACAAGGACGGAGACAAAGACGGAGACAGAGACAGAGACGGGGACAGAGACAGAGACAGAGACAGGGACAGAGACGGAGACAGAGACAGAGACAGAGACAGAGACAGAGGCAGTGGAATAGACAGAGACAGAGACACAGACAAAGACAGAGACAGAGACGGAGACAGAGACAGAGACAGAGACAGAGACAGAGACAGAGACAGAGACAGAGACAGAGACAGAGACAGAGACAGAGACAGAGACAGAGACAGAGACAGAGACAGAGACAGGGACAGGGACGGAGAGAGAGACAGAGGAAGAGACAGCGACAGAGACAGAGGAAGAGACAGCGACAGAGACAGAGACAGAGACAGAGACAGAGACAGAGACAGAGACAGAGACAGAGACAGAGACAGAGACAGAGACAGAGACAGAGACAGAGACAGAGACAGAGACAGAGACAGAGACAGAGACAGAGACAGAGACAGAGACAGAGACAGAAACAGAGACAGAGAGAGATACGGGGACAGAGACAGAGGCAGAGACAGAGACAGAGACAGAGACAGAGACGGAGACAGAGACAGACACAGAGACGGAGACGGAGATAGAGGAAGAGACAGAGACAGAGACGGAGACAGAGGCAGAGACAGAGCCAGGGACGGAGACAGAGTCAGAGACAGGGGGAGAGAGAGCGACACAGACAGAGACAGAGACAGAGACAGAGACAGAGGCAGAGACAGAGACAGAGACAGAGACAGAGACAGAGACAGTGGAATAGACAGAGACAGAGACACAGACAAAGACAGAGACAGAGACGGAGACAGAGACAGAGACAGAGGAATAGACAGAGACAGAGACAGAGACAGCGACAGGCACAAGGAGAGGGACAGGGACAGAGACAGAGACAGAGACAGAGACAGAGACAGAGACAGAGACAGAGGCAGAGACAGAGACAAAGACCGAGGAAGAGACAGAGACAGAGACAGAGACACAGGGAGAGACAGAGACACAGATAGAGACAGAGGGGCAGGTGACAAAGTCGGAGGCAGATGGGCAGGAGACAAGGACGGAGACAAGGACGGAGACAACGACGGAGACAGCGTCAGAGACGGAGACAGGGACAGAGAAAGGAACAGAGACAGAGACAGAGACAGAGACAGAGACAGAGACAGAGACAGAGGCAGAGACGGAGGCAGAGACAGAGACAGGGACAGGGACGGAGAGAGAGACAGAGGAAGAGACAGCGACAGAGACAGAGGAAGAGACAGCGACAGAGACAGGGGAAGAGACAGCGACAGAGACAGAGACAGAGACGGTGACAGAGGCAGAGGCAGAGACACAGGCAGGGACAGAGACAGAGGCAGAGACAGAAACAGAGACAGAGACAGCGACAGATACGGGGACAGAGACAGAGGCAGAGACAGAGACAGAGACAGAGACGGAGACATAGACAGACACAGAGACGGAGACGGAGATAGAGGAAGAGACAGAGACAGAAACGGAGACAGAGGCAGAGACAGAGCCAGGGACGGAGACAGAGTCAGAGACAGGGGGAGAGACAGCGACACAGACAGAGACAGAGACAGAGACAGAGACAGAGACAGAGACAAGGCCAGGGACAGAGACGGAGACAGAGACAGAGACAGTGGAATAGACAGAGACAGAGACACAGACAAAGACAGAGACAGAGACGGAGACAGAGACAGAGACAGAGGAATAGACAGAGACAGAGACAGAGACAGCGACCGGCGCAGGGAGAGGGACAGGGACAGAGACAGAGACAGAGACAGAGACAGAGACAGAGACAGAGACAGAGACAGAGACAGAGGCAGAGACAGAGACACAGACCGAGGAAGAGGCAGAGACAGAGACAGAGACAGAGGGAGAGGCAGAGACACAGATAGAGACAGAGGGGCAGGTGACAAAGTCGGAGGCAGATGGGCAGGAGACAAAGACGGAGACAAGGACGGAGACAACGACGGAGACAGCGACAGAGACGGAGACAGGGACAGAGAAAGGAACAGAGACGGAGACAGAGACAGAGACAGAGACAGAGACAGAGACAGAGACAGAGGCAGAGGCAGAGACAGAGACACAGACAAAGGCAGAGACAGAGACGGAGACGGAGACAGAGACAGAGGAATAGACAGAGACAGAGACAGAGACAGAGACAGAGACAGAGACAGAGACAGAGACAGAGACAGAGACAGAGACAGAGACAGAGACAGAGACAGAGACAGAGACAGAGACAGAGACAGAGACAGCGACAGAGACAGAGAGAGAGACAGAGACAGAGAGAGAGACAGAGACAGAGACGGAGACAGATACAGAGACAGAGGCATCGACAGAGACAGTGACAGGGACAGGGACAGAGAGAGAGTCAGAGACAGGGGGAGAGACAGCGACAGAGACAGAGACAGAGACAGAGACAGAGACGGAGACGGAGGCAGAGGCAGAGACACCGGCAGGGACAGAGACAGAGGCAGAGACAGAAACAGAGACAGAGACAGCGACAGATACGGTGACAGAGACAGAGACAGAGACAGGGACAGGGACGGAGAGAGAGACAGAGGAAGAGACAGCGACAGAGACAGAGGAAGAGACAGAGACAGAGACAGAGACAGAGACAGAGACAGAGACAGAGACAGAGACAGAGACAGAGACAGAGACAGAGACAGAGACAGAGACAGAAACAGAGACAGAGAGAGATACGGGGACAGAGACAGAGGCAGAGACAGAGACAGAGACAGAGACGGAGACAGAGACAGACACAGAGACGGAGACGGAGATAGAGGAAGAGACAGAGACAGAGACGGAGACAGAGGCAGAGACAGAGCCAGGGACGGAGACAGAGTCAGAGACAGGGGGAGAGGCAGCGACACAGACAGAGACAGAGACAGAGACAGAGACAGAGACAGAGACAGAGACAGAGACAGAGACAGAGACAGAGACAGAGACAGAGACAGAGACAGAGACAGAGACAGACACGGGGACAGAGACAGAGGCAGAGACAGAGACAGAGACAGAGACAGAGACAGTGGAATAGACAGAGACAGAGACACAGACAAAGACAGAGACAGAGACGGAGACAGAGACAGAGACAGAGGAATAGACAGAGACAGAGACAGAGACAGCGACAGGCACAGGGAGAGGGACAGGGACAGAGACAGAGACAGAGACAGAGACAGAGACAGAGACAGAGACAGAGACAGAGGCAGAGACAGAGACAAAGACCGAGGAAGAGACAGAGACAGAGACAGAGACAGAGACACAGACAGGGACAGAGGCAGAGACGGAGACAAGGACCGAGACAGAGGCAGAGACAGAGACAGAGACAGAGACAGAGACAGAGACAGAGACAGAGACAGAGACAGAGACAGAGGCAGAGACAGAGACACAGACCGAGGAAGAGACAGAGACAGAGACAGAGACAGAGGGAGAGACAGAGACACAGATAGAGACAGAGGGGCAGGTGACAAAGTCGGAGGCAGATGGGCAGGAGACAAAGACGGAGACAAGGACGGAGACAACGACGGAGACAGCGACAGAGACGGAGACAGGAACAGAGAAAGGAACAGAGACGGAGACAGAGACACAGACAGAGACAGAGACAGAGACAGAGAGAGAGACAGCGACAGAGACAGAGACAGAGACAGAGACAGAGACAGAGACAGAGACAGAGGGAGAGACAGCGACAGAGACAGAGACAGAGACAGAGACAGAGACAGAGACAGAGACAGAGACAGAGACAGAGACAGAGACAGAGACAGAGACAGAGACAGAGACAGAGACAGCGACAGAGACAGAGAGAGAGACAGAGACAGAGACGGAGACAGATACAGAGACAGAGGCATCGACAGAGACAGTGACAGGGACAGGGACAGAGAGAGAGTCAGAGACAGGGGGAGAGACAGCGACAGAGACAGAGACAGAGACAGAGACAGAGACGGAGACGGAGGCAGAGGCAGAGACACAGGCAGGGACAGAAACAGAGGCAGAGACAGAAACAGAGACAGAGACAGCGACAGATACGGTGACAGAGACAGAGGCAGAGACAGAGACAGAGACAGAGACGGAGACATAGACAGACACAGAGGCGGAGACGGAGATAGAGGAAGAGACAGAGACAGAAACGGAGACAGAGGCCGAGACAGAGCCAGGGACGGAGACAGAGTCAGAGACAGGGGGAGAGACAGCGACACAGACAGAGACAGAGACAGAGACAGAGACAGAGATAGAGACAGAGACAGAGACAGAGACAGAGACAGAGGCAGAGACAGAGACAGAGACAGGGACAGGGACGGAGAGAGAGACAGAGGAAGAGACAGCGACAGAGACAGAGGAAGAGACAGCGACAGAGACAGAGACAGAGACAGAGACAGAGACAGAGACAGAGACAGAGACAGAGACAGAGACAGAGACAGAGACAGAGACAGAGACAGAGACAGAGACACAGACAGAGACAGAGACAGAGACAGAGACAGAGACAGAGACAGAGACAGAGACAGAGACAGAGACAGAGACAGAGACAGAGACAGAGACAGAGACAGAGACAGAGACAGAGACAGAGACAGAGACAGAGACAGAAACAGAGACAGAGAGAGATACGGGGACAGAGACAGAGGCAGAGACAGAGACAGAGACAGAGACGGAGACAGAGACAGACACAGAGACGGAGACGGAGATAGAGGAAGAGACAGAGACAGAGACGGAGACAGAGGCAGAGACAGAGCCAGGGACGGAGACAGAGTCAGAGACAGGGGGAGAGACAGCGACACAGACAGAGACAGAGACAGAGACAGAGACAGAGACAGAGACAGAGACAGAGACAGAGACAGAGACAGAGACAGAGACAGAGACAGACACGGGGACAGAGACAGAGGCAGAGACAGAGACAGAGACAGAGACAGAGACAGTGGAATAGACAGAGACAGAGACACAGACAAAGACAGAGACAGAGACGGAGACAGAGACAGAGACAGAGGAATAGACAGAGACAGAGACAGAGACAGCGACAGGCACAGGGAGAGGGACAGGGACAGAGACAGAGACAGAGACAGAGACAGAGACAGAGACAGAGACAGAGACAGAGACAGAGGCAGAGACAGAGAAAAAGACCGAGGAAGAGACAGAGACAGAGACAGAGACACAGGGAGAGACAGAGACACAGATAGAGACAGAGGGGCAGGTGACAAAGTCGGAGGCAGATGGGCAGGAGACAAGGACGGAGACAAGGACGGAGACAACGACGGAGACAGCGTCAGAGACGGAGACAGGGACAGAGAAAGGAACAGAGACAGAGACAGAGACAGAGACAGAGACAGAGACAGAGACAGAGACAGAGACGGAGGCAGAGACAGAGGCACAGACAAAGGCAGAGACAGAGACGGAGACGGAGACAGAGATAGAGGAATAGACAGAGACAGAGACAGAGACAGAGACAGCGACAGAGACAGAGACAGAGACAGAGACAGAGACAGAGACAGAGACAGAGACAGAGACAGAGACAGAGACAGAGACAGAGACAGAGACAGAGACAGAGAGAGAGACAGAGACAGAGACGGAGACAGATACAGAGACAGAGGCATCGACAGAGACAGTGACAGGGACAGGGACAGAGAGAGAGTCAGAGACAGGGCGAGATACAGCGACAGAGACAGAGAGAGAGACAGAGACAGAGACGGAGACAGAGGCAGAGGCAGAGACGCAGGCAGGGACAGAGACAGAGGCAGAGACAGAAACAGAGACAGAGACAGCGACAGATACGGGGACAGAGACAGAGGCAGAGACAGAGACAGAGACGGAGACAGAGACAGAGACTCAGACAGAGACAGAGACAGCGGCAGAGACAGGGACGGAGACAGAGACAGGGACGGAGACAGAGTCAGAGACAGGGGGAGAGACAGCGACAGAGACAGAGACAGAGACAGAGACAGAGACGGAGACGGAGGCAGAGGCAGAGACACCGGCAGGGACAGAGACAGAGGCAGAGACAGAAACAGAGACAGAGACAGCGACAGATACGGTGACAGAGACAGAGACAGAGACAGGGACAGGGACGGAGAGAGAGACAGAGGAAGAGACAGCGACAGAGACAGAGGAAGAGACAGAGACAGAGACAGAGACAGAGACAGAGACAGAGACAGAGACAGAGACAGAGACAGAGACAGAGACAGAGACAGAGACAGAGACAGAGACAGAGACAGAGACAGAGACAGAGACAGAGACAGAGACAGAGACAGAGACAGAGACAGAGACAGAGACAGAAACAGAGACAGAGAGAGATACGGGGACAGAGACAGAGGCAGAGACAGAGACAGAGACAGAGACGGAGACAGAGACAGACACAGAGACGGAGACGGAGATAGAGGAAGAGACAGAGACAGAGACGGAGACAGAGGCAGAGACAGAGCCAGGGACGGAGACAGAGTCAGAGACAGGGGGAGAGGCAGCGACACAGACAGAGACAGAGACAGAGACAGAGACGGAGACAGAGACAGACACAGAGACAGAGACAGAGACAGAGACAGAGACAGACACGGGGACAGAGACAGAGGCAGAGACAGAGACAGAGACAGAGACAGAGACAGTGGAATAGACAGAGACAGAGACACAGACAAAGACAGAGACAGAGACGGAGACAGAGACAGAGACAGAGGAATAGACAGAGACAGAGACAGAGACAGCGACAGGCACAGGGAGAGGGACAGGGACAGAGACAGAGACAGAGACAGAGACAGAGACAGAGACAGAGACAGAGACAGAGACAGAGACAGAGACAGAGACAGAGGCAGAGACAGAGACAAAGACCGAGGAAGAGACAGAGACAGAGACAGAGACAGAGACACAGACAGGGACAGAGGCAGAGACGGAGACAAGGACCGAGACAGAGGCAGAGACAGAGACAGAGACAGAGACAGAGACAGAGACAGAGACAGAGACAGAGACAGAGACAGAGGCAGAGACAGAGGCACAGACCGAGGAAGAGACAGAGACAGAGACAGAGACAGAGACAGAGGGAGAGACAGAGACACAGATAGAGACAGAGGGGCAGGTGACAAAGTCGGAGGCAGATGGGCAGGAGACAAAGACGGAGACAAGGACGGAGACAACGACGGAGACAGCGACAGAGACGGAGACAGGAACAGAGAAAGGAACAGAGACGGAGACAGAGACACAGACAGAGACAGAGACAGAGACAGAGAGAGAGACAGCGACAGAGACAGAGACAGAGACAGAGACAGAGACAGAGACAGAGACAGAGACAGAGACAGAGGGAGAGACAGCGACAGAGACAGAGACAGAGACAGAGACAGAGACAGAGACAGAGACAGAGACAGAGACAGAGACAGAGACAGAGACAGAGACAGAGACAGAGACAGAGACAGAGACAGAGACAGAGACAGCGACAGAGACAGAGAGAGAGACAGAGACAGAGACGGAGACAGATACAGAGACAGAGGCATCGACAGAGACAGTGACAGGGACAGGGACAGAGAGAGAGTCAGAGACAGGGGGAGAGACAGCGACAGAGACAGAGACAGAGACAGAGACAGAGACGGAGACGGAGGCAGAGGCAGAGACACAGGCAGGGACAGAGACAGAGGCAGAGACAGAAACAGAGACAGAGACAGCGACAGATACGGTGACAGAGACAGAGGCAGAGACAGAGACAGAGACAGAGACAGAGACGGAGACATAGACAGACACAGAGACGGAGACGGAGATAGAGGAAGAGACAGAGACAGAAACGGAGACAGAGGCCGAGACAGAGCCAGGGACGGAGACAGAGTCAGAGACAGGGGGAGAGACAGCGACACAGACAGAGACAGAGACAGAGACAGAGACAGAGATAGAGACAGAGACAGAGACAGAGACAGAGACAGAGGCAGAGACAGAGACAGAGACAGGGACAGGGACGGAGAGAGAGACAGAGGAAGAGACAGCGACAGAGACAGAGGAAGAGACAGCGACAGAGACAGAGACAGAGACAGAGACAGAGACAGAGACAGAGACAGAGACAGAGACAGAGACAGAGACAGAGACAGAGACAGAGACAGAGACAGAGACAGAGACAGAGACAGAGACAGAGACAGAGACAGAGACAGAGACAGAGACAGAGACAGAGACAGAGACAGAGACAGAGACAGAGACAGAGACAGAGACAGAGACAGAGACAGAGACAGAGACAGAGACAGAGACAGAGACAGAGACAGAGACAGAAACAGAGACAGAGAGAGATACGGGGACAGAGACAGAGGCAGAGACAGAGACAGAGACAGAGACGGAGACAGAGACAGACACAGAGACGGAGACGGAGATAGAGGAAGAGACAGAGACAGAGACGGAGACAGAGGCAGAGACAGAGCCAGGGACGGAGACAGAGTCAGAGACAGGGGGAGAGACAGCGACACAGACAGAGACAGAGACAGAGACAGAGACAGAGACAGAGACAGAGACAGAGACAGAGACAGAGACAGAGACAGAGACAGAGACAGAGACAGAGACAGACACGGGGACAGAGACAGAGGCAGAGACAGAGACAGAGACAGAGACAGAGACAGTGGAATAGACAGAGACAGAGACACAGACAAAGACAGAGACAGAGACGGAGACAGAGACAGAGACAGAGGAATAGACAGAGACAGAGACAGAGACAGCGACAGGCACAGGGAGAGGGACAGGGACAGAGACAGAGACAGAGACAGAGACAGAGACAGAGACAGAGACAGAGACAGAGGCAGAGACAGAGAAAAAGACCGAGGAAGAGACAGAGACAGAGACAGAGACACAGGGAGAGACAGAGACACAGATAGAGACAGAGGGGCAGGTGACAAAGTCGGAGGCAGATGGGCAGGAGACAAGGACGGAGACAAGGACGGAGACAACGACGGAGACAGCGTCAGAGACGGAGACAGGGACAGAGAAAGGAACAGAGACAGAGACAGAGACAGAGACAGAGACAGAGACAGAGACAGAGACAGAGACGGAGGCAGAGACAGAGGCACAGACAAAGGCAGAGACAGAGACGGAGACGGAGACAGAGGCAGAGGCAGAGACGCAGGCAGGGACAGAGACAGAGGCAGAGACAGAAACAGAGACAGAGACAGCGACAGATACGGGGACAGAGACAGAGGCAGAGACAGAGACAGAGACAGAGACGGAGACAGAGACAGAGACCCAGACAGAGACAGAGACAGCGGCAGAGACAGGGACGGAGACAGAGACAGGGACGGAGACAGAGTCAGAGACAGGGGGGGAGACAGCGACAAAGACAGAGACAGAGACAGAGACAGAGACAGAGACAGAGACAGGGACAGAGACAGAGACAGAGACAGAGACAGAGACAGAGACAGAGACAGAGACAGAGACAGAGACAGACACGGGGACAGAGACAGAGGCAGAGACAGAGACAGAGACAGAGACAGAGACAGTGGAATAGACGGAGACAGAGACAGAGACAGAGGAATAGACAGAGACAGAGACAGAGACAGCGACAGGCACAGGGAGAGGGACAGGGACAGAGACAGAGACAGAGACAGAGACAGAGACAGAGACAGAGACAGAGACAGAGGCAGAGACAGAGAAAAAGACCGAGGAAGAGACAGAGACAGAGACAGAGACACAGGGAGAGACAGAGACACAGATAGAGACAGAGGGGCAGGTGACAAAGTCGGAGGCAGATGGGCAGGAGACAAGGACGGAGACAAGGACGGAGACAACGACGGAGACAGCGTCAGAGACGGAGACAGGGACAGAGAAAGGAACAGAGACAGAGACAGAGACAGAGACAGAGACAGAGACAGAGACAGAGACAGAGACAGAGACAGAGACAGAGACGGAGGCAGAGACAGAGGCACAGACAAAGGCAGAGACAGAGACGGAGACGGAGACAGAGATAGAGGAATAGACAGAGACAGAGACAGAGACAGAGACAGCGACAGAGACAGAGACAGAGACAGAGACAGAGACAGAGACAGAGACAGAGACAGAGACAGAGACAGAGACAGAGACAGAGACAGAGACAGAGACAGAGAGAGAGACAGAGACAGAGACGGAGACAGATACAGAGACAGAGGCATCGACAGAGACAGTGACAGGGACAGGGACAGAGAGAGAGTCAGAGACAGGGGGAGATACAGCGACAGAGACAGAGAGAGAGACAGAGACAGAGACGGAGACAGAGGCAGAGGCAGAGACGCAGGCAGGGACAGAGACAGAGGCAGAGACAGAAACAGAGACAGAGACAGCGACAGATACGGGGACAGAGACAGAGGCAGAGACAGAGACAGAGACAGAGACGGAGACAGAGACAGAGACTCAGACAGAGACAGAGACAGCGGCAGAGACAGGGACGGAGACAGAGACAGGGACGGAGACAGAGTCAGAGACAGGGGGGGAGACAGCGACAGAGACAGAGACAGAGACAGAGACAGAGACAGAGACAGAGACAGGGACAGAGACAGAGACAGAGACAGAGACAGAGACAGAGACAGAGACAGAGACAGAGACAGAGACAGAGACAGAGACAGAGACAGAGACAGAGACAGAGACAGAGACAGAGACAGAGACAGAGACAGAGACAGAGACAGAGACAGAGACAGAGACAGGGACAGGGACAGAGAGAGAGGCAGAGACACAGGCAGGGACAGAGACAGAGACAGAGACAGAGACAGAAACAGAGACAGAGACAGATACGGGGACAGAGACAGAGGCAGAGACAGAGACAGAGACAGAGACGGAGACAGAGACAGAGACAGAGACAGAGACAGAGACAGAGACATTGACAGACACAGAGACGGAGACGGAGATAGAGGAAGAGACAGAGACAGAAGCGGAGACAGAGGCAGAGACAGAGCCAGGGACGGAGACAGAGTCAGAGACAGGGGGAGAGACAGCGACACAGACAGAGACAGAGACAGAGACAGAGACAGAGACAGAGACAGAGACAGAGACAGAGACAGAGACAGAGACAGAGACAGAGACAGGGACAGGGACGGAGAGAGAGACAGAGGAAGAGACAGCGACAGAGACAGAGGAAGAGACAGCGACAGAGACAGGGGAAGAGACAGCGACAGAGACAGAGACAGAGACGGTGACAGAGGCAGAGGCAGAGACACAGGCAGGGACAGAGACAGAGGCAGAGACAGAAACAGAGACAGAGACAGCGACAGATACGGGGACAGAGACAGAGGCAGAGACAGAGACAGAGACAGAGACGGAGACATAGACAGACACAGAGACGGAGACGGAGATAGAGGAAGAGACAGAGACAGAAACGGAGACAGAGGCAGAGACAGAGCCAGGGACGGAGACAGAGTCAGAGACAGGGGGAGAGACAGCGACACAGACAGAGACAGAGACAGAGACAGAGACAGAGACAGAGACAGAGACAGGGACAGGGACGGAGAGAGAGACAGAGGAAGAGACAGCGACAGAGACAGAGGAAGAGACAGCGACAGAGACAGAGGAAGAGACAGCGACAGAGACAGAGACAGAGACAGAGACAGAGACAGAGACAGAGACAGAGACAGAGACAGAGACAGAGACAGAGACAGAGACAGAGACAGAGACAGAGACAGAGACAGAGACAGAGACAGAGACAGAGACAGAGACAGAGACAGAGACAGAGACAGAGACAGAGACAGAGGCAGAGACAGAGACAGAGACAAAGACAGAGACAGAGACAGAGACAGAGACAGAGACAGAGACAGAGACAGAGACAGAGACAGAGACAGAGACAGAGACAGAGACAGAGGGAGAGACAGCGACAGAGACAGAGACAGAGACAGAGACGGAGACAGAGACAGAGACAGAGGAATAGACAGAGACAGAGACAGAGACAGCGACCGGCACAGGGAGAGGGACAGGGACAGAGACAGAGACAGAGACAGAGACAGAGACAGAGACAGAGACAGAGGCAGAGACAGAGACACAGACCGAGGAAGAGACAGAGACAGAGACAGAGACAGAGGGAGAGACAGAGACACAGATAGAGACAGAGGGGCAGGTGACAAAGTCGGAGGCAGATGGGCAGGAGACAAAGACGGAGACAAGGACGGAGACAACGACGGAGACAGCGACAGAGACGGAGACAGGGACAGAGAAAGGAACAGAGACGGAGACAGAGACAGAGACAGAGACAGAGACAGAGACAGAGGCAGAGGCAGAGACAGAGACACAGACAAAGGCAGAGACAGAGACGGAGACGGAGACAGAGACAGAGGAATAGACAGAGACAGAGACAGAGACAGAGACAGAGACAGAGACAGAGACAGAGACAGAGACAGAGACAGAGACAGAGACAGAGACAGAGACAGAGACAGCGACAGAGACAGAGAGAGAGACAGAGACAGAGACGGAGACAGATACAGAGACAGAGGCATCGACAGAGACAGTGACAGGGACAGGGACAGAGAGAGAGTCAGAGGCAGGGGGAGAGACAGCGACAGAGACAGAGACAGAGACAGAGACAGAGACGGAGACAGAGGCAGAGGCAGAGACACAGGCAGGGACAGAGACAGAGGCAGAGACAGAAACAGAGACAGAGACAGCGACAGATACGGTGACAGAGACAGAGGCAGAGACAGAGACAGAGACAGAGACGGAGACATAGACAGACACAGAGACGGAGACGGAGATAGAGGAAGAGACAGAGACAGAAACGGAGACAGAGGCAGAGACAGAGCCAGGGACGGAGACAGAGTCAGAGACAGGGGGAGAGACAGCGACACAGACAGAGACAGAGACAGAGACAGAGACAGAGACAGAGACAGAGACGGAGACATAGACAGACACAGAGACGGAGACGGAGATAGAGGAAGAGACAGAGACAGAAACGGAGACAGAGGCAGAGACAGAGCCAGGGACGGAGACAGAGTCAGAGACAGGGGGAGAGACAGCGACACAGACAGAGACAGAGACAGAGACAGAGACAGAGACAGAGACAGAGACAGGGACAGGGACGGAGAGAGAGACAGAGGAAGAGACAACGACAGAGACAGAGGAAGAGACAGCGACAGAGACAGGGGAAGAGACAGCGACAGAGACAGAGACAGAGACAGAGACAGAGACAGAGACAGAGACGGTGACAGAGGCAGAGGCAGAGACACAGGCAGGGACAGAGACAGAGGCAGAGACAGAAACAGAGACAGAGACAGCGACAGATACGGGGACAGAGACAGAGGCAGAGACAGAGACAGAGACAGAGACAGAGACGGAGACATAGACAGACACAGAGACGGAGACGGAGATAGAGGAAGAGACAGAGACAGAAACGGAGACAGAGGCAGAGACAGAGCCAGAGACAGGGGGAGAGACAGCGACACAGACAGAGACAGAGACAGAGACAGAGACAGAGACAGAGACAGAGACAGAGACAGAGACAGAGACAGAGACAGTGACAGAGGCAGAGACAGAGACAGAGACAGAGACAGAGGCAGAGACAGAGACAGGGACGGAGACAGAATCAGAGACAGAGGAAGAGACAGCGACAGAGACAGAGGCAGAGACACAGGCAGGGACAGAGACAGAGACAGAGACAGAGACAGAAACAGAGACAGAGACAGAGACAGAGACAGAGACAGAGACAGAGACAGAGACAGAGACAGAGACAGAGACAGAGACAGAGACAGAGACAGAGACAGAGACAGAGACAGAGACAGAGACAGTGACAGTGGCAGAGACAGGGACAGAGACAGAGACAGAGGCAGAGACAGAGACAGAGACAAAGACAGAGACAGAGACAGAGACAGAGACAGAGACAGAGACAGAGACAGAGACAGAGACAGAGACAGAGGGAGAGACAGCGACAGAGACAGAGACAGAGACAGAGACAGAGACAGAGACAGAGACAGAGACAGAGACAGAGACAGAGGGAGAGACAGCGACAGAGACAGAGACAGAGACAGAGACAGAGACAGAGACAGAGACAGAGACAAGGCCAGGGACAGAGACGGAGACAGAGACAGAGACAGTGGAATAGACAGAGACAGAGACACAGACAAAGACAGAGACAGAGACGGAGACAGAGACAGAGACAGAGACAGAGACGGAGACAGAGGCAGAGGCAGAGACACAGGCAGGGACAGAGACAGAGGCAGAGACAGAGACAGAGACAGAGGCAGAGACAGAGACAGAGACAGAGGCAGAGACAGAGACACAGACCGAGGAAGAGACAGAGACAGAGACAGAGACAGAGGGAGAGACAGAGACACAGATAGAGACAGAGGGGCAGGTGACAAAGTCGGAGGCAGATGGGCAGGAGACAAAGACGGAGACAAGGACGGAGACAACGACGGAGACAGCGACAGAGACGGAGACAGGGACAGAGAAAGGAACAGAGACGGAGACAGAGACAGAGACAGAGACAGAGACAGAGACAGAGGCAGAGGCAGAGACAGAGACACAGACAAAGGCAGAGACAGAGACGGAGACGGAGACAGAGACAGAGGAATAGACAGAGACAGAGACAGAGACAGAGACAGAGACAGAGACAGAGACAGAGACAGAGACAGAGACAGAGACAGAGACAGAGACAGAGACAGAGACAGCGACAGAGACAGAGAGAGAGACAGAGACAGAGACGGAGACAGAGACGGAGACGGAGGCAGAGGCAGAGACACAGGCAGGGACAGAGACAGAGGCAGAGACAGAAACAGAGACAGAGACAGCGACAGATACGGTGACAGAGACAGAGGCAGAGACAGAGACAGAGACAGAGACGGAGACATAGACAGACACAGAGACGGAGACGGAGATAGAGGAAGAGACAGAGACAGAAACGGAGACAGAGGCCGAGACAGAGCCAGGGACGGAGACAGAGTCAGAGACAGGGGGAGAGCCAGCGACACAGACAGAGACAGAGACAGAGACAGAGACAGAGACAGAGACAGAGACAGAGACAGAGACAGAGACAGAGGCAGAGACAGAGACAGAGACAGGGACAGGGACGGAGAGAGAGACAGAGGAAGAGACAGCGACAGAGACAGAGGAAGAGACAGCGACAGAGACAGAGACAGAGACAGAGACAGAGACAGAGACAGAGACAGAGACAGAGACAGAGACAGAGACAGAGACAGAGACAGAGACAGAGACAGAGACAGAGACAGAGACAGAGACAGAGACAGAGACAGAGACAGAGACAGAGACAGAGACAGAGACAGAGACAGAGACAGAGACAGAGACAGAGACAGAGACAGAGACAGAGACAGAGACAGAGACAGAGACAGAGACAGAGACAGAGACAGAGACAGAGACAGAGACAGAGACAGAGACAGAGACAGAGACAGAGACAGAGACAGAGACAGAGACAGAGACAGAGACAGAGACAGAGACAGAGACAGAGACAGAGACAGAGACAGAGACAGAGACAGAGACAGAGACAGAAACAGAGACAGAGACGGAGACAGATACAGAGACAGAGGCATCGACAGAGACAGTGACAGGGACAGGGACAGAGAGAGAGTCAGAGACAGGGGGAGAGACAGCGACAGAGACAGAGACAGAGACGGAGACAGAGGCAGAGGCAGAGACACAGGCAGGGACAGAGACAGAGGCAGAGACAAAAACAGAGACAGAGACAGCGACAGATACGGGGACAGAGACAGAGGCAGAGACAGAGACAGAGACAGAGACGGAGACATAGACAGACACAGAGACGGAGACGGAGATAGAGGAAGAGACAGAGACAGAAACGGAGACAGAGGCAGAGACAGAGCCAGGGACGGAGACAGAGTCAGAGACAGGGGGAGAGACAGCGACACAGACAGAGACAGAGACAGAGACAGAGACAGAGACAGAGACAGAGACAGAGACAGAGACAGAGACAGAGACAGAGACAGAGACAGGGACAGGGACGGAGAGAGAGACAGAGGAAGAGACAGCGACAGAGACGGAGGAAGGGACAGCGACAGAGACAAAGACAGAGACAGAGACAGAGACAGAGACAGAGACAGAGACAGAGACAGAGACAGAGACAGAGACAGAGACAGAGACAGAGACAGAGACAGAGACAGAGACAGAGGGAGAGACAGCGACAGAGACAGAGACAGAGACAGAGACAGAGACAGAGACAGAGACAGAGACAGAGACAGAGACAAGGCCAGGGACAGAGACGGAGACAGAGACAGAGACAGTGGAATAGACAGAGACAGAGACACAGACAAAGACAGAGACAGAGACGGAGACAGAGACAGAGACAGAGGAATAGACAGAGACAGAGACAGAGACAGCGACCGGCGCAGGGAGAGGGACAGGGACAGAGACAGAGACAGAGTCAGAGACAGAGACAGAGACAGAGACAGAGACAGAGACAGAGACAGAGAGAGAGACAGAGACAGAGACGGAGACAGATACAGAGACAGAGGCATCGACAGAGACAGTGACAGGGACAGGGACAGAGAGAGAGTCAGAGACAGAGACAGAGACAGAGACAGAGACAGAGACAGAGACAGAGACAGAGACAGAGACAGGGACAGAGACAGAGACAGAGACAGAGACAGAGACAGAGACAGAGACAGAGACAGAGACAGACACGGGGACAGAGACAGAGGCAGAGACAGAGACAGAGACAGAGACAGAGACAGTGGAATAGACAGAGACAGAGACACCGACAAAGACAGAGACAGAGACGGAGACAGAGACAGAGACAGAGGAATAGACAGAGACAGAGACAGAGACAGCGACAGGCACAGGGAGAGGGACAGGGACAGAGACAGAGACAGAGACAGAGACAGAGACAGAGACAGAGACAGAGACAGAGGCAGAGACAGAGAAAAAGACCGAGGAAGAGACAGAGACAGAGACAGAGACACAGGGAGAGACAGAGACACAGATAGAGACAGAGGGGCAGGTGACAAAGTCGGAGGCAGATGGGCAGGAGACAAGGACGGAGACAAGGACGGAGACAACGACGGAGACAGCGTCAGAGACGGAGACAGGGACAGAGAAAGGAACAGAGACAGAGACAGAGACAGAGACAGAGACAGAGACAGAGACAGAGACAGAGACAGAGACAGAGACAGAGACAGAGACAGAGACAGAGACAGAGACAGCGACAGATACGGGGACAGAGACAGAGGCAGAGACAGAGACAGAGACAGAGACGGAGACAGAGACAGAGACTCAGACAGAGACAGAGACAGCGGCAGAGACAGGGACGGAGACAGAGACAGGGACGGAGACAGAGTCAGAGACAGGGGGGGAGACAGCGACAGAGACAGAGACAGAGACAGAGACAGAGACAGAGACAGAGACAGGGACAGAGACAGAGACAGAGACAGAGACAGAGACAGAGACAGAGACAGAGACAGAGACAGAGACAGAGACAGAGACAGAGACAGAGACAGAGACAGAGACAGAGACAGAGACAAAGACAGAGACAGGGACAGGGACAGAGAGAGAGGCAGAGACACAGGCAGGGACCGAGACAGAGACAGAGACAGAGACAGAAACAGAGACAGAGACAGATACGGGGACAGAGACAGAGGCAGAGACAGAGACAGAGACAGAGACGGAGACAGAGACAGAGACAGAGACAGAGACAGAGACATTGACAGACACAGAGACGGAGACGGAGATAGAGGAAGAGACAGAGACAGAAGCGGAGACAGAGGCAGAGACAGAGCCAGGGACGGAGACAGAGTCAGAGACAGGGGGAGAGACAGCGACACAGACAGAGACAGAGACAGAGACAGAGACAGAGACAGAGACAGAGACAGAGACAGAGACAGAGACAGAGACAGAGACAGGGACAGGGACGGAGAGAGAGACAGAGGAAGAGACAGCGACAGAGACAGAGGAAGAGACAGCGACAGAGACAGGGGAAGAGACAGCGACAGAGACAGAGACAGAGACGGTGACAGAGGCAGAGGCAGAGACACAGGCAGGGACAGAGACAGAGGCAGAGACAGAAACAGAGACAGAGACAGCGACAGATACGGGGACAGAGACAGAGGCAGAGACAGAGACAGAGACAGAGACGGAGACATAGACAGACACAGAGACGGAGACGGAGATAGAGGAAGAGACAGAGACAGAAACGGAGACAGAGGCAGAGACAGAGCCAGGGACGGAGACAGAGTCAGAGACAGGGGGAGAGACAGCGACACAGACAGAGACAGAGACAGAGACAGAGACAGAGACAGAGACAGAGACAGGGACAGGGACGGAGAGAGAGACAGAGGAAGAGACAGCGACAGAGACAGAGGAAGAGACAGCGACAGAGACAGAGGAAGAGACAGCGACAGAGACAGAGACAGAGACAGAGACAGAGACAGAGACAGAGACAGAGACAGAGACAGAGACAGAGACAGAGACAGAGACAGAGACAGAGACAGAGACAGAGACAGAGACAGAGACAGAGACAGAGACAGAGACAGAGACAGAGACAGAGACAGAGGCAGAGACAGAGACAGAGACAAAGACAGAGACAGAGACAGAGACAGAGACAGAGACAGAGACAGAGACAGAGACAGAGACAGAGACAGAGACAGAGACAGAGACAGAGGGAGAGACAGCGACAGAGACAGAGACAGAGACAGAGACAGAGACAAGGCCAGGAACAGAGACGGAGACAGAGACTGAGACAGTGGAATAGACAGAGACGGAGACACAGACAAAGACAGAGACAGAGACGGAGACAGAGACAGAGACAGAGGAATAGACAGAGACAGAGACAGAGACAGCGACCGGCACAGGGAGAGGGACAGGGACAGAGACAGAGACAGAGACAGAGACAGAGACAGAGACAGAGACACAGACAGAGACAGAGACAGAGACAGAGACAGGGACGGAGACAGAATCAGAGACAGAGGAAGAGACAGCGACAGAGACAGAGGCAGAGACACGGGCAGGGACAGAGACAGAGACAGAGACAGAGACAGAAACAGAGACAGAGACAGATACGGGGACAGAGACAGAGGCTGAGACAGAGACAGAGACGGAGGCAGAGACAGAGGCACAGACAAAGGCAGAGACAGAGACGGAGACAGAGACAGAGACAGAGACAGAGACAGAGACAGACACAGAGACGGAGACGGAGATAGAGGAAGAGACAGAGACAGAAACGGAGACAGAGGCCGAGACAGAGCCAGGGACGGAGACAGAGTCAGAGACAGGGGGAGAGACAGCGACACAGACAGAGACAGAGACAGAGACAGAGACAGAGACAGAGACAGAGACAGAGACAGAGACAGAGACAGAGACAGGGGCAGAGACAGAGACAGAGACAGGGACAGGGACGGAGAGAGAGACAGAGGAAGAGACAGCGACAGAGACAGAGGAAGAGACAGCGACAGAGACAGAGACAGAGACAGAGACAGAGACAGAGACAGAGACAGAGACAGAGACAGAGACAGAGACAGAGACAGAGACAGAGACAGAGACAGAGACAGAGACAGAGACAGAGACAGAGACAGAGACAGAGACAGAGACAGAGACAGAGACAGAGACAGAGACAGAGACAGAGACAGAGACAGAGACAGAGACAGAGACAGAGACAGAGACTGAGACAGAGACAGAGACAGAGACAGAGACAGAGACAGAGACAGAGACAGAGACAGAGACAGAGACAGAGACAGAGGCAGAGACAGAGCCAGGGACGGAGACAGAGTCAGAGACAGGGGGAGAGACAGCGACACAGACAGAGACAGAGACAGAGACAGAGACAGAGACAGAGACAGAGACAGAGACAGAGACAGACACGGGGACAGAGACAGAGGCAGAGACAGAGACAGAGACAGAGACAGAGACAGTGGAATAGACAGAGACAGAGACACAGACAAAGACAGAGACAGAGACGGAGACAGAGACAGAGACAGAGGAATAGACAGAGACAGAGACAGAGACAGCGACAGGCACAGGGAGAGGGACAGCGACAGAGACAGAGACAGAGACAGAGACAGAGACAGAGACAGAGACAGAGACAGAGACAGAGGCAGAGACAGAGACAAAGACCGAGGAAGAGACAGAGACAGAGACAGAGACACAGGGAGAGACAGAGACACAGATAGAGACAGAGGGGCAGGTGACAAAGTCGGAGGCAGATGGGCAGGAGACAAGGACGGAGACAAGGACGGAGACAACGACGGAGACAGCGTCAGAGACGGAGACAGGGACAGAGAAAGGAACAGAGACAGAGACAGAGACAGAGACAGAGACAGAGACAGAGACAGAGACAGAGACGGAGGCAGAGACAGAGGCACAGACAAAGGCAGAGACAGAGACGGAGACGGAGACGGAGACAGAGATAGAGGAATAGACAGAGACAGAGACAGAGACAGAGACAGCGACAGAGACAGAGACAGAGACAGAGACAGAGACAGAGACAGAGACAGAGACAGAGACAGAGACAGAGACAGAGACAGAGACAGAGACAGAGACAGAGACAGAGACAGAGACAGAGACAGAGACAGAGACAGAGACAGAGACAGAGACAGAGACAGAAACAGAGACAGAGAGAGATACGGGGACAGAGACAGAGACAGAGACAGAGACAGAGACAGAGACAGAGACAGAGACAGAGACAGAGACAGAGACAGAGACAGAGACAGAGACAGACACGGGGACAGAGACAGAGGCAGAGACAGAGACAGAGACAGAGACAGAGACAGTGGAATAGACAGAGACAGAGACACAGACAAAGACAGAGACAGAGACGGAGACAGAGACAGAGACAGAGGAATAGACAGAGACAGAGACAGAGACAGCGACAGGCACAGGGAGAGGGACAGGGACAGAGACAGAGACAGAGACAGAGACAGAGACAGAGACAGAGACAGAGACAGAGGCAGAGACAGAGACAAAGACCGAGGAAGAGACAGAGACAGAGACAGAGACACAGGGAGAGACAGAGACACAGATAGAGACAGAGGGGCAGGTGACAAAGTCGGAGGCAGATGGGCAGGAGACAAAGACGGAGACAAGGACGGAGACAACGACGGAGACAGCGACAGAGACGGGGACAGGGACAGAGAAAGGAACAGAGACAGAGACAGAGACAGAGACAGAAACAGAGACAGAGAGAGATACGGGGACAGAGACAGAGACAGAGACAGGGACAGGGACAGAGAGAGAGGCAGAGACACAGGCAGGGACAGAGACAGAGACAGAGACAGAGACAGAAACAGAGACAGAGACAGATACGGGGACAGAGACAGAGGCAGAGACAGAGACAGAGACAGAGACAGAGACAGAGACAGAGACAGAGACAGAGACAGAGACGGTGACAGAGGCAGAGGCAGAGACACAGGCAGGGACAGAGACAGAGGCAGAGACAGAAACAGAGACAGAGACAGAGACAGAGACAGAGACAGAGACAGAGACAGAGACAGAGACAGAGACAGAGACAGAGACAGAGACAGAGACAGAGACAGGGACAGGGACAGAGAGAGAGGCAGAGACACAGGCAGGGACAGAGACAGAGACAGAGACAGAGACAGAAACAGAGACAGAGACAGATACGGGGACAGAGACAGAGGCAGAGACAGAGACAGAGACAGAGACGGAGACAGAGACAGAGACAGAGACAGAGACATTGACAGACACAGAGACGGAGACGGAGATAGAGGAAGAGACAGAGACAGAAACGGAGACAGAGGCAGAGACAGAGCCAGGGACGGAGACAGAGTCAGAGACAGGGGGAGAGACAGCGACACAGACAGAGACAGAGACAGAGACAGAGACAGAGACAGAGACAGAGACAGAGACAGAGACAGAGACAGAGACAGAGACAGAGACAGAGACAGAGACAGGGACAGGGACGGAGAGAGAGACAGAGGAAGAGACAGCGACAGAGACAGAGGAAGAGACAGCGACAGAGACAGGGGAAGAGACAGCGACAGAGACAGAGACAGAGACGGTGACAGAGGCAGAGGCAGAGACACAGGCAGGGACAGAGACAGAGGCAGAGACAGAAACAGAGACAGAGACAGCGACAGATACGGGGACAGAGACAGAGGCAGAGACAGAGACAGAGACAGAGACAGAGACAGAGACAGAGACAGAGACAGAGACAGAGACAGAGACGGTGACAGAGGCAGAGGCAGAGACACAGGCAGGGACAGAGACAGAGGCAGAGACAGAAACAGAGACAGAGACAGCGACAGATACGGGGACAGAGACAGAGGCAGAGACAGAGACAGAGACAGAGACGGAGACATAGACAGACACAGAGACGGAGACGGAGATAGAGGAAGAGACAGAGACAGAAACGGAGACAGAGGCAGAGACAGAGCCAGGGACGGAGACAGAGTCAGAGACAGGGGGAGAGACAGCGACACAGACAGAGACAGAGACAGAGACAGAGACAGAGACAGGGACAGGGACGGAGAGAGAGACAGAGGAAGAGACAGCGACAGAGACAGAGGAAGAGACAGCGACAGAGACAGAGACGGTGACAGAGGCAGAGGCAGAGACACAGGCAGGGACAGAGACAGAGGCAGAGACAGAAACAGAGACAGAGACAGCGACAGATACGGGGACAGAGACAGAGGCAGAGACAGAGACAGAGACGGAGACAGAGGCAGAGACACAGGCAGGGACAGAGACAGAGCCAGAGACAGAGGCAGAGACACAGACAGAGACAGAGACAGTGTCAGAGACAGAAACATAGACAGAGATGGAGACAGAGGCAGAGACAGAGACAGAGTCACAGACAGAGACAGAGACGGAGATAGAGACAGAGACAGAGACAGAGACGGAGACAGAGGCAGAGGCAGAGACACAGGCAGGGACAGAGACAGAGGCAGAGACAGAAACAGAGACAGAGAGAGATACGGGGACAGAGACAGAGACAGAGACAGAGACAGAGACAGAGACAGAGACAGAGACAGAGACAGAGACAGAGACAGAGACAGAGACAGAGACAGAGACAGAGACAGACACGGGGACAGAGACAGAGGCAGAGACAGAGACAGAGACAGTGGAATAGACAGAGACAGAGACACAGACAAAGACAGAGACAGAGACGGAGACAGAGACAGAGACAGAGGAATAGACAGAGACAGAGACAGCGACAGGCACAGGGAGAGGGACAGCGACAGAGACAGAGACAGAGACAGAGACAGAGACAGAGACAGAGACAGAGACAGAGGCAGAGACAGAGACAAAGACCGAGGAAGAGACAGAGACAGAGACAGAGACACAGGGAGAGACAGAGACACAGATAGAGACAGAGGGGCAGGTGACAAAGTCGGAGGCAGATGGGCAGGAGACAAGGACGGAGACAAGGACGGAGACAACGACGGAGACAGCGTCAGAGACGGAGACAGGGACAGAGAAAGGAACAGAGACAGAGACAGAGACAGAGACAGAGACAGAGACAGAGACAGAGACAGAGACGGAGGCAGAGACAGAGGCACAGACAAAGGCAGAGACAGAGACGGAGACGGAGACGGAGACAGAGATAGAGGAATAGACAGAGACAGAGACAGAGACAGAGACAGCGACAGAGACAGAGACAGAGACAGAGACAGAGACAGAGACAGAGGCAGAGACAGAGACAGAGACAGAGACAGAGACAGAGACAGAGACAGAGACAGAGACAGAGACAGAGACAGAAACAGAGACAGAGAGAGATACGGGGACAGAGACAGAGACAGAGACAGAGACAGAGACAGAGACAGAGACAGAGACAGAGACAGAGACAGAGACAGACACGGGGACAGAGACAGAGGCAGAGACAGAGACAGAGACAGAGACAGAGACAGTGGAATAGACAGAGACAGAGACACAGACAAAGACAGAGACAGAGACGGAGACAGAGACAGAGACAGAGGAATAGACAGAGACAGAGACAGAGACAGCGACAGGCACAGGGAGAGGGACAGGGACAGAGACAGAGACAGAGACAGAGACAGAGACAGAGACAGAGACAGAGACTGAGGCAGAGACAGAGACAAAGACCGAGGAAGAGACAGAGACAGAGACAGAGACACAGGGAGAGACAGAGACACAGATAGAGACAGAGGGGCAGGTGACAAAGTGGGAGGCAGATGGGCAGGAGACAAAGACGGAGACAAGGACGGAGACAACGACGGGGACAGCGACAGAGACGGAGACAGGGACAGAGAAAGGAACAGAGACGGAGACAGAGACAGAGACAGAGACAGAGACAGAGACAGAGGCAGAGGCAGAGACAGAGACACAGACAAAGGCAGAGACAGAGACGGAGACGGAGACAGAGACAGAGGAATAGACAGAGACAGAGACAGAGACAGAGACAGAGACAGAGACAGAGACAGAGACAGAGACAGAGACAGAGACAGAGACAGAGACAGAGACAGAGACAGAGACAGAGACAGAGACAGAGACAGAGACAGAGACAGAGACAGGGACAGGGACAGAGAGAGAGGCAGAGACACAGGCAGGGACAGAGACAGAGACAGAGACAGAGACAGAAACAGAGACAGAGACAGATACGGGGACAGAGACAGAGGCAGAGACAGAGACAGAGACAGAGACGGAGACAGAGACAGAGACAGAGACAGAGACATTGACAGACACAGAGACGGAGACGGAGATAGAGGAAGAGACAGAGACAGAAACGGAGACAGAGGCAGAGACAGAGCCAGGGACGGAGACAGAGTCAGAGACAGGGGGAGAGACAGCGACACAGACAGAGACAGAGACAGAGACAGAGACAGAGACAGAGACAGAGACAGAGACAGAGACAGAGACAGAGACAGGGACAGGGACGGAGAGAGAGACAGAGGAAGAGACAGCGACAGAGACAGAGGAAGAGACAGCGACAGAGACAGGGGAAGAGACAGCGACAGAGACAGAGACAGAGACGGTGACAGAGGCAGAGGCAGAGACACAGGCAGGGACAGAGACAGAGGCAGAGACAGAAACAGAGACAGAGACAGCGACAGATACGGGGACAGAGACAGAGGCAGAGACAGAGACAGAGACAGAGACGGAGACATAGACAGACACAGAGACGGAGACGGAGATAGAGGAAGAGACAGAGACAGAAACGGAGACAGAGGCAGAGACAGAGCCAGGGACGGAGACAGAGTCAGAGACAGGGGGAGAGACAGCGACACAGACAGAGACAGAGACAGAGACAGAGACAGAGACAGAGACAGAGACAGAGACAGGGACAGGGACGGAGAGAGAGACAGAGGAAGAGACAGCGACAGAGACAGAGGAAGAGACAGCGACAGAGACAGAGGAAGAGACAGCGACAGAGACAGAGACAGAGACAGAGACAGAGACAGAGACAGAGACAGAGACAGAGACAGAGACAGAGACAGAGACAGAGACAGAGACAGAGACAGAGACAGAGACAGAGACAGAGACAGAGACAGAGACAGAGACAGAGACAGAGACAGAGACAGAGACAGAGACAGAGACAGAGACAGAGACAGAGACAGAGGCAGAGACAGAGACAGAGACAAAGACAGAGACAGAGACAGAGACAGAGACAGAGACAGAGACAGAGACAGAGACAGAGACAGAGACAGAGACAGAGACAGAGACAGAGACAGAGACAGAGACAGAGACAGAGACAGCGACAGAGACAGAGAGAGAGACAGAGACAGAGACGGAGACAGATACAGAGACAGAGGCATCGACAGAGACAGTGACAGGGACAGGGACAGAGAGAGAGTCAGAGGCAGGGGGAGAGACAGCGACAGAGACAGAGACAGAGACAGAGACAGAGACGGAGACAGAGGCAGAGGCAGAGACACAGGCAGGGACAGAGACAGAGGCAGAGACAGAAACAGAGACAGAGACAGCGACAGATACGGTGACAGAGACAGAGGCAGAGACAGAGACAGAGACAGAGACGGAGACATAGACAGACACAGAGACGGAGACGGAGATAGAGGAAGAGACAGAGACAGAAACGGAGACAGAGGCAGAGACAGAGCCAGGGACGGAGACAGAGTCAGAGACAGGGGGAGAGACAGCGACACAGACAGAGACAGAGACAGAGACAGAGACAGAGACAGAGACGGAGACAGGGACAGGGACGGAGAGAGAGACAGAGGAAGAGACAGCGACAGAGACAGAGGAAGAGACAGCGACAGAGACAGAGACGGTGACAGAGGCAGAGGCAGAGACACAGGCAGGGACAGAGACAGAGGCAGAGACAGAAACAGAGACAGAGACAGCGACAGATACGGGGACAGAGACAGAGGCAGAGACAGAGACAGAGACAGAGACGGAGACATAGACAGACACAGAGACGGAGACGGAGATAGAGGAAGAGACAGAGACAGAAACGGAGACAGAGGCAGAGACAGAGCCAGGGACGGAGACAGAGTCAGAGACAGGGGGAGAGACAGCGACACAGACAGAGACAGAGACAGAGACAGAGACAGAGACAGAGACAGAGACAGGGACAGGGACGGAGAGAGAGACAGAGGAAGAGACAGCGACAGAGACAGAGGAAGAGACAGCGACAGAGACAGAGACAGAGACAGAGACAGGGACAGAGACAGAGACAGAGACAGAGACAGAGACAGAGACAGAGACAGAGACAGAGACAGAGACAGAGACAGAGACAGAGACAGAGACAGAGGCAGAGACAGAGACAGAGACAGAGACAGAGACAGAGGGAGAGACAGCGACAGAGACTGAGACAGAGACAGAGACAGAGACAGAGACAGAGACAGAGACAGAGACAGAGACAGAGACAGAGGGAGAGACAGCGACAGAGACAGAGACAGAGACAGAGACAGAGACAGAGACAGAGACAGAGACAGAGACAATGCCAGGGACAGAGACGGAGACAGAGACAGAGACAGTGGAATAGACATAGACAGAGACACAGACAACGACAGTGACAGAGACGGAGACAGAGACAGAGACAGAGGAATAGGCAGAGACAGAGACAGAGACAGCGACAGGCACAGGGAGAGGGACAGGGACAGAGACAGAGACAGAGACAGAGACAGAGACAGAGACAGGGACAGAGACAGAGACAGAGACAGAGACAGAGACAGGGACGGAGACAGAATCAGAGACAGAGGAAGAGACAGCGACAGAGACAGAGGCAGAGACACAGGCAGGGACAGAGACAGAGACAGAGACAGAGACAGAAACAGAGACAGAGACAGATACGGGGACAGAGACAGAGGCAGAGACAGAGACAGAGACGGAGACAGAGGCAGAGACACAGGCAGGGACAGAGACAGAGCCAGAGACAGAGGCAGAGACACAGACAGAGACAGAGACAGTGTCAGAGACAGAAACATAGACAGAGATGGAGACAGAGGCAGAGACAGAGACAGAGTCACAGACAGAGACAGAGACGGAGATAGAGACAGAGACAGAGACAGAGACGGAGACAGAGGCAGAGGCAGAGACACAGGCAGGGACAGAGACAGAGGCAGAGACAGAAACAGAGACAGAGGCAGAGACAGACACGGGGACAGAGACAGAGGCAGAGACAAAGACAGAGGCAGAGACAGAGACAGAGACAGAGACAGAGACAGAGACAGAGACAGAGACAGAGACAGAGACAGAGACAGAGACAGAGACAGAGACAGAGACAGAGACAGAGACAGAGACAGAGACAGAGACAGAAACAGAGACAGAGAGAGATACGGGGACAGAGACAGAGACAGAGACAGAGACAGAGACAGAGACAGAGACAGAGACAGAGAGAGAGACAGAGACAGAGACAGACACGGGGACAGAGACAGAGGCAGAGACAGAGACAGAGACAGAGACAGAGACAGTGGAATAGACAGAGACAGAGACACAGACAAAGACAGAGACAGAGACGGAGACAGAGACAGAGGAATAGACAGAGACAGAGACAGAGACAGCGACAGGCACAGGGAGAGGGACAGGGACAGAGACAGAGACAGAGACAGAGACAGAGACAGAGACAGAGATAGAGACAGAGGCAGAGACAGAGGCAAAGACCGAGGAAGAGACAGAGACAGAGACAGAGACACAGGGAGAGACAGAGACACAGATAGAGACAGAGGGGCAGGTGACAAAGTCGGAGGCAGATGGGCAGGAGACAAAGACGGAGACAAGGACGGAGACAACGACGGAGACAGCGACAGAGACGGAGACAGGGACAGAGAAAGGAACAGAGACGGAGACAGAGACAGAGACAGAGACAGAGACAGAGACAGAGACAGAGGCAGAGGCAGAGACAGAGACAGAGACAGACACGGGGACAGAGACAGAGGCAGAGACAGAGACAGAGACAGAGACAGAGACAGTGGAATAGACAGAGACAGAGACACAGACAAAGACAGAGACAGAGACGGAGGCAGAGACAGAGACAGAGGAATAGACAGAGACAGAGACAGAGACAGCGACAGGCACAGGGAGAGGGACAGGGACAGAGTCAGAGACAGAGACAGAGACAGAGACAGAGACAGAGACAGAGGCAGAGACAGAGACAAAGACCGAGGAAGAGACAGAGACAGAGACAGAGACACAGGGAGAGACAGAGACACAGATAGAGACAGAGGGGCAGGTGACAAAGTCGGAGGCAGATGGGCAGGAGACAAAGACGGAGACAAGGACGGAGACAACGACGGAGACAGCGACAGAGACGGAGACAGGGACAGAGAAAGGAACAGAGACGGAGACAGAGACAGAGACAGAGACAGAGACAGAGACAGAGGCAGAGGCAGAGACAGAGACACAGACAAAGGCAGAGACAGAGACGGAGACGGAGACAGAGACAGAGGAATAGACAGAGACAGAGACAGAGACAGAGACAGAGACAGAGACAGAGACAGAGACAGAGACAGAGACAGAGACAGAGACAGAGACAGAGACAGAGACAGAGACAGCGACAGAGACAGAGAGAGAGACAGAGACAGAGACGGAGACAGAGACGGAGACGGAGGCAGAGGCAGAGACACAGGCAGGGACAGAGACAGAGGCATAGACAGAAACAGAGACAGAGACAGCGACAGATACGGTGACAGAGACAGAGGCAGAGACAGAGACAGAGACAGAGACACAGACGGAGACATAGACAGACACAGAGACGGAGACGGAGATAGAGGAAGAGACAGAGACAGAAACGGAGACAGAGGCCGAGACAGAGCCAGGGACGGAGACAGAGTCAGAGACAGGGGGAGAGACAGCGACACAGACAGAGACAGAGACAGAGACAGAGACAGAGACAGAGACAGAGACAGAGGCAGAGACAGAGACAGAGACAGGGACAGGGACGGAGAGAGAGACAGAGGAAGAGACAGCGACAGAGACAGAGGAAGAGACAGCGACAGAGACAGAGACAGAGACAGAGACAGAGACAGAGACAGAGACAGAGACAGAGACAGAGACAGAGACAGAGACAGAGACAGAGACAGAGACAGAGACAGAGACAGAGACAGAGACAGAGACAGAGACAGAGACAGAGACAGAGACAGAGACAGAGACAGAGACAGAGACAGAGACAGAGACAGAGACAGAGACAGAGACAGAGACAGAGACAGAGACAGAGACAGAGACAGAGACAGAGACAGAGGGAGAGACAGCGACAGAGACAGAGACAGAGACAGAGACAGAGACAGAGACAGAGACAGAGACAGAGACAGAGACAGAGACAAGGCCAGGGACAGAGACGGAGACAGAGACAGAGACAGTGGAATAGACAGAGACAGAGACACAGACAAAGACAGAGACAGAGACGGAGACAGAGACAGAGACAGAGGAATAGGCAGAGACAGAGACAGAGACAGCGACAGGCACAGGGAGAGGGACAGGGACAGAGACAGAGACAGAGACAGAGACAGAGACAGAGACAGAGACAGAGACAGAGACAGAGACAGAGACAGAGGCAGAGACAGAGACACAGACCGAGGAAGAGACAGAGCCAGAGACAGAGACAGAGGGAGAGACAGAGACACAGATAGAGACAGAGGGGCAGGTGACAAAGTCGGAGGCAGATGGGCAGGAGACAAAGACGGAGACAAGGACGGAGACAACGACGGAGACAGCGACAGAGACGGAGACAGAGACAGAGACAGAGACAGAGACAGAGACAGAGACAGAGACAGAGACAGAGACAGAGACAGAGACAGAGACAGGGACGGAGACAGAATCAGAGACAGGGGAAGAGACAGCGACAGAGACAGAGGCAGAGACACAGGCAGGGACAGAGACAGAGACAGAGACAGAGACAGAAACAGAGACAGAGACAGATACGGGGACAGAGACAGAGGCAGAGACAGAGACAGAGACGGAGACAGAGGCAGAGACACAGGCAGGGACAGAGACAGAGCCAGAGACAGAGGCAGAGACACAGACAGAGACAGAGACAGTGTCAGAGACAGAAACATAGACAGAGATGGAGACAGAGGCAGAGACAGAGACAGAGTCACAGACAGAGACAGAGACGGAGATAGGGACAGAGACAGAGACAGAGACGGAGACAGAGGCAGAGGCAGAGACACAGGCAGGGACAGAGACAGAAGCAGAGACAGAAACAGAGACAGAGGCAGAGACAGACACGGGGACAGAGACAGAGGCAGAGACAAAGACAGAGGCAGAGACAGAGACAGAGACAGAGACAGAGACAGAGACAGAGACAGAGACAGAGACAGAGACAGAGACAGAGACAGAGACAGAGACAGAGACAGAGACAGAGACAGAGACAGAGACAGAGACAGAGACAGAGACAGAGACAGAGACAGAGACAGAGACAGAGACAGAGACAGAGACAGAAACAGAGACAGAGAGAGATACGGGGACAGAGACAGAGGCAGAGACAGAGACAGAGACAGAGACGGAGACAGAGACAGACACAGAGACGGAGACGGAGATAGAGGAAGAGACAGAGACAGAGACAGAGACAGAGACAGCGACACAGACAGAGACAGAGACAGAGACAGAGACAGAGACAGAGACAGAGACAGAGACAGAGACAGAGACAGAGACAGAGACAGAGACAGAGACAGAGACAGAGACAGAGACAGACACGGGGACAGAGACAGAGGCAGAGACAGAGACAGAGACAGAGACAGAGACAGAGACGGAGACATAGACAGACACAGAGACGGAGACGGAGATAGAGGAAGAGACAGAGACAGAAACGGAGACAGAGGCAGAGACAGAGCCAGGGACGGAGACAGAGTCAGAGACAGGGGGAGAGACAGCGACACAGACAGAGACAGAGACAGAGACAGAGACAGAGACAGAGACAGAGACGGAGACGGAGACATAGACAGACACAGAGACGGAGACGGAGATAGAGGAAGAGACAGAGACAGAAACGGAGACAGAGGCAGAGACAGAGCCAGGGACGGAGACAGAGTCAGAGACAGGGGGAGAGACAGCGACACAGACAGAGACAGAGACAGAGACAGAGACAGAGACAGAGACAGAGACAGGGACAGGGACGGAGAGAGAGACAGAGGAAGAGACAGCGACAGAGACAGAGGAAGAGACAGCGACAGAGACAGAGACGGTGACAGAGGCAGAGGCAGAGACACAGGCAGGGACAGAGACAGAGGCAGAGACAGAAACAGAGACAGAGACAGCGACAGATACGGGGACAGAGACAGAGGCAGAGACAGAGACAGAGACAGAGACGGAGACATAGACAGACACAGAGACGGAGACGGAGATAGAGGAAGAGACAGAGACAGAAACGGAGACAGAGGCAGAGACAGAGCCAGGGACGGAGACAGAGTCAGAGACAGGGGGAGAGACAGCGACACAGACAGAGACAGAGACAGAGACAGAGACAGAGACAGAGACAGAGACAGGGACAGGGACGGAGAGAGAGACAGAGGAAGAGACAGCGACAGAGACAGGGGAAGAGACAGCGACAGAGACAGAGACAGAGACAGAGACAGAGACAGAGACAGAGACAGAGACGGTGACAGAGGCAGAGGCAGAGACACAGGCAGGGACAGAGACAGAGGCAGAGACAGAAACAGAGACAGAGACAGCGACAGATACGGGGACAGAGACAGAGGCAGAGACAGAGACAGAGACGGAGACATAGACAGACACAGAGACGGAGACGGAGATAGAGGAAGAGACAGAGACAGAAACGGAGACAGAGGCAGAGACAGAGCCAGGGACGGAGACAGAGTCAGAGACAGGGGGAGAGACAGCGACACAGACAGAGACAGAGACAGAGACAGAGACAGAGACAGAGACAGAGACAGAGACAGAGACAGGGACAGGGACGGAGAGAGAGACAGAGGAAGAGACAGCGACAGAGACAGAGGAAGAGACAGCGACAGAGACAGAGACGGTGACAGAGGCAGAGGCAGAGACACAGGCAGGGACAGAGACAGAGGCAGAGACAGAAACAGAGACAGAGACAGCGACAGATACGGGGACAGAGACAGAGGCAGAGACAGAGACAGAGACAGAGACGGAGACATAGACAGACACAGAGACGGAGACGGAGATAGAGGAAGAGACAGAGACAGAAACGGAGACAGAGGCAGAGACAGAGCCAGGGACGGAGACAGAGTCAGAGACAGGGGGAGAGACAGCGACACAGACAGAGACAGAGACAGAGACAGAGACAGAGACAGAGACAGAGACAGGGACAGGGACGGAGAGAGAGACAGAGGAAGAGACAGCGACAGAGACAGAGGAAGAGACAGCGACAGAGACAGAGGAAGAGACAGCGACAGAGACAGAGACAGAGACAGAGACAGAGACAGGGACAGAGACAGAGACAGAGACAGAGACAGAGACAGAGACAGAGACAGAGACAGAGACAGAGACAGAGACAGAGACAGAGGCAGAGACAGAGACAGAGACAGAGACAGAGACAGAGGGAGAGACAGCGACAGAGACTGAGACAGAGACAGAGACAGAGACAGAGACAGAGACAGAGACAGAGGGAGAGACAGCGACAGAGACAGAGACAGAGACAGAGACAGAGACAGAGACAGAGACAGAGACAGAGACAATGCCAGGGACAGAGACGGAGACAGAGACAGAGACAGTGGAATAGACATAGACAGAGACACAGACAAAGACAGAGACAGAGACGGAGACAGAGACAGAGACAGAGGAATAGGCAGAGACAGAGACAGAGACAGCGACAGGCACAGGGAGAGGGACAGGGACAGAGACAGAGACAGAGACAGAGACAGAGACAGAGACAGGGACAGAGACAGAGACAGAGACAGAGACAGGGACGGAGACAGAATCAGAGACAGAGGAAGAGACAGCGACAGAGACAGAGGCAGAGACACAGGCAGGGACAGAGACAGAGACAGAGACAGAGACAGAAACAGAGACAGAGACAGATACGGGGACAGAGACAGAGGCAGAGACAGAGACCGAGACGGAGACAGAGGCAGAGACACAGGCAGGGACAGAGACAGAGCCAGAGACAGAGGCAGAGACACAGACAGAGACAGAGACAGTGTCAGAGACAGAAACATAGACAGAGATGGAGACAGAGGCAGAGACAGAGACAGAGTCACAGACAGAGACAGAGACGGAGATAGAGACAGAGACAGAGACAGAGACAGAGACAGAGACAGAGACAGAGACAGAGACAGAGACAGAGACAGAGACAGAGACAGAGACAGAGACAGAGGCAGAGACAGAGACAGAGACAGAGACAGAGACAGAGACAGAGACAGAGACAGAGACAGAGACAGAGACAGAGACAGAGACAGAGACAGAGACAGAGACAGAGACAGAGACATAGACAGGGACAGGGACAGAGAGAGAGGCAGAGACACAGGCAGGGACAGAGACAGAGACAGAGACAGAGACAGAAACAGAGACAGAGACAGATACGGGGACAGAGACAGAGACAGAGACAGAGACAGAGACAGAGACAGAGACAGAGACAGAGACAGAGACAGAGACAGAGACAGAGACAGAGACAGAGACAGAAACAGAGACAGAGGCAGAGACAGAGACAGAGACAAAGACAGAGACAGGGACGGAGACAGAGACAGAGACAGAGGAATAGACAGAGACAGAGACAGAGACAGCGACCGGCACAGGGAGAGGGACAGGGACAGAGACAGAGACAGAGACAGAGACAGAGACAGAGGCAGAGACGATGACAGAGGCAGAGGCAGAGACACAGGCAGGGACAGAGACAGAGGCAGAGACAGAAACAGAGACAGAGACAGCGACAGATACGGGGACAGAGACAGAGGCAGAGACAGAGACAGAGACAGAGACGGAGACATAGACAGACACAGAGACGGAGACGGAGATAGAGGAAGAGACAGAGACAGAAATGGAGACAGAGGCAGAGACAGAGCCAGGGACGGAGACAGAGTCAGAGACAGGGGGAGAGACAGCGACACAGACAGAGACAGAGACAGAGACAGAGGCAGAGACAGAGGCAGAGACAGAGACAGAGACAGAGACAGAGACAGAGACGGAGACAGAGGCAGAGGCAGAGACACAGGCAGGGACAGAGACAGAGGCAGAGACAGAAACAGAGACAGAGACAGCGACAGATACGGTGACAGAGACAGAGGCAGAGACAGAGACAGAGACAGAGACGGAGACATAGACAGACACAGAGACGGAGACGGAGATAGAGGAAGAGACAGAGACAGAAACGGAGACAGAGGCAGAGACAGAGCCAGGGACGGAGACAGAGTCAGAGACAGGGGGAGAGACAGCGACACAGACAGAGACAGATACAGAGACAGAGACAGAGACAGAGACAGAGACGGAGACATAGACAGACACAGAGACGGAGACGGAGATAGAGGAAGAGACAGAGACAGAAACGGAGACAGAGGCAGAGACAGAGCCAGGGACGGAGACAGAGTCAGAGACAGGGGGAGAGACAGCGACACAGACAGAGACAGAGACAGAGACAGAGACAGAGACAGAGACAGAGACAGAGGGAGAGACAGCGACAGAGACAGAGACAGAGACAGAGACAGAGACAGAGACAGAGACAGAGACAGAGACAGAGACAGAGACAAGGCCAGGGACAGAGACGGAGACAGAGACAGAGACAGTGGAATAGACAGAGACAGAGACACAGACAAAGACAGAGACAGAGACGGAGACAGAGACAGAGACAGAGGAATAGGCAGAGACAGAGACAGAGACAGCGACAGGCACAGGGAGAGGGACAGGGACAGAGACAGAGACAGAGACAGAGACAGAGACAGAGACAGAGACAGAGACAGAGACAGAGACAGAGACAGAGGCAGAGACAGAGACACAGACCGAGGAAGAGACAGAGCCAGAGACAGAGACAGAGGGAGAGACAGAGACACAGATAGAGACAGAGGGGCAGGTGACAAAGTCGGAGGCAGATGGGCAGGAGACAAAGACGGAGACAAGGACGGAGACAACGACGGAGACAGCGACAGAGACGGAGACAGAGACAGAGACAGAGACAGAGACAGAGACAGAGACAGAGACAGAGACAGAGACAGAGACAGAGACAGAGACAGGGACGGAGACAGAATCAGAGACAGGGGAAGAGACAGCGACAGAGACAGAGGCAGAGACACAGGCAGGGACAGAGACAGAGACAGAGACAGAGACAGAAACAGAGACAGAGACAGATACGGGGACAGAGACAGAGGCAGAGACAGAGACAGAGACGGAGACAGAGGCAGAGACACAGGCAGGGACAGAGACAGAGCCAGAGACAGAGGCAGAGACACAGACAGAGACAGAGACAGTGTCAGAGACAGAAACATAGACAGAGATGGAGACAGAGGCAGAGACAGAGACAGAGTCACAGACAGAGACAGAGACGGAGATAGAGACAGAGACAGAGACAGAGACGGAGACAGAGGCAGAGGCAGAGACACAGGCAGGGACAGAGACAGAGGCAGAGACAGAAACAGAGACAGAGGCAGAGACAGACACGGGGACAGAGACAGAGGCAGAGACAAAGACAGAGGCAGAGACAGAGACAGAGACAGAGACAGAGACAGAGACAGAGACAGAGACAGAGACAGAGACAGAGACAGAGACAGAGACAGAGACAGAGACAGAGACAGAGACAGAGACAGAGACAGAGACAGAGACAGAGACAGAGACAGAGACAGAGACAGAGACAGAGACAGAGACAGAGACAGAGACAGAGACAGAAACAGAGACAGAGAGAGATACGGGGACAGAGACAGAGGCAGAGACAGAGACAGAGACAGAGACGGAGACAGAGACAGACACAGAGACGGAGACGGAGATAGAGGAAGAGACAGAGACAGAGACAGAGACAGAGACAGCGACACAGACAGAGACAGAGACAGAGACAGAGACAGAGACAGAGACAGAGACAGAGACAGAGACAGAGACAGAGACAGAGACAGAGACAGAGACAGAGACAGAGACAGAGACAGACACGGGGACAGAGACAGAGGCAGAGACAGAGACAGAGACAGAGACAGAGACAGAGACGGAGACATAGACAGACACAGAGACGGAGACGGAGATAGAGGAAGAGACAGAGACAGAAACGGAGACAGAGGCAGAGACAGAGCCAGGGACGGAGACAGAGTCAGAGACAGGGGGAGAGACAGCGACACAGACAGAGACAGAGACAGAGACAGAGACAGAGACAGAGACAGAGACGGAGACGGAGACATAGACAGACACAGAGACGGAGACGGAGATAGAGGAAGAGACAGAGACAGAAACGGAGACAGAGGCAGAGACAGAGCCAGGGACGGAGACAGAGTCAGAGACAGGGGGAGAGACAGCGACACAGACAGAGACAGAGACAGAGACAGAGACAGAGACAGAGACAGAGACAGGGACAGGGACGGAGAGAGAGACAGAGGAAGAGACAGCGACAGAGACAGAGGAAGAGACAGCGACAGAGACAGAGACGGTGACAGAGGCAGAGGCAGAGACACAGGCAGGGACAGAGACAGAGGCAGAGACAGAAACAGAGACAGAGACAGCGACAGATACGGGGACAGAGACAGAGGCAGAGACAGAGACAGAGACAGAGACGGAGACATAGACAGACACAGAGACGGAGACGGAGATAGAGGAAGAGACAGAGACAGAAACGGAGACAGAGGCAGAGACAGAGCCAGGGACGGAGACAGAGTCAGAGACAGGGGGAGAGACAGCGACACAGACAGAGACAGAGACAGAGACAGAGACAGAGACAGAGACAGAGACAGGGACAGGGACGGAGAGAGAGACAGAGGAAGAGACAGCGACAGAGACAGGGGAAGAGACAGCGACAGAGACAGAGACAGAGACAGAGACAGAGACGGAGACAGAGACAGAGACGGTGACAGAGGCAGAGGCAGAGACACAGGCAGGGACAGAGACAGAGGCAGAGACAGAAACAGAGACAGAGACAGCGACAGATACGGGGACAGAGACAGAGGCAGAGACAGAGACAGAGACGGAGACATAGACAGACACAGAGACGGAGACGGAGATAGAGGAAGAGACAGAGACAGAAACGGAGACAGAGGCAGAGACAGAGCCAGGGACGGAGACAGAGTCAGAGACAGGGGGAGAGACAGCGACACAGACAGAGACAGAGACAGAGACAGAGACAGAGACAGAGACAGAGACAGAGACAGAGACAGGGACAGGGACGGAGAGAGAGACAGAGGAAGAGACAGCGACAGAGACAGAGGAAGAGACAGCGACAGAGACAGAGACGGTGACAGAGGCAGAGGCAGAGACACAGGCAGGGACAGAGACAGAGGCAGAGACAGAAACAGAGACAGAGACAGCGACAGATACGGGGACAGAGACAGAGGCAGAGACAGAGACAGAGACAGAGACGGAGACATAGACAGACACAGAGACGGAGACGGAGATAGAGGAAGAGACAGAGACAGAAACGGAGACAGAGGCAGAGACAGAGCCAGGGACGGAGACAGAGTCAGAGACAGGGGGAGAGACAGCGACACAGACAGAGACAGAGACAGAGACAGAGACAGAGACAGAGACAGAGACAGGGACAGGGACGGAGAGAGAGACAGAGGAAGAGACAGCGACAGAGACAGAGGAAGAGACAGCGACAGAGACAGAGGAAGAGACAGCGACAGAGACAGAGACAGAGACAGAGACAGGGACAGAGACAGAGACAGAGACAGAGACAGAGACAGAGACAGAGACAGAGACAGAGACAGAGACAGAGACAGAGGCAGAGACAGAGACAGAGACAGAGACAGAGACAGAGGGAGAGACAGCGACAGAGACTGAGACAGAGACAGAGACAGAGACAGAGACAGAGACAGAGACAGAGACAGAGGGAGAGACAGCGACAGAGACAGAGACAGAGACAGAGACAGAGACAGAGACAGAGACAGAGACAGAGACAATGCCAGGGACAGAGACGGAGACAGAGACAGAGACAGTGGAATAGACATAGACAGAGACACAGACAAAGACAGAGACAGAGACGGAGACAGAGACAGAGACAGAGGAATAGGCAGAGACAGAGACAGAGACAGCGACAGGCACAGGGAGAGGGACAGGGACAGAGACAGAGACAGAGACAGAGACAGAGACAGAGACAGAGACAGGGACAGAGACAGAGACAGAGACAGAGACAGGGACGGAGACAGAATCAGAGACAGAGGAAGAGACAGCGACAGAGACAGAGGCAGAGACACAGGCAGGGACAGAGACAGAGACAGAGACAGAGACAGAAACAGAGACAGAGACAGATACGGGGACAGAGACAGAGGCAGAGACAGAGACCGAGACGGAGACAGAGGCAGAGACACAGGCAGGGACAGAGACAGAGCCAGAGACAGAGGCAGAGACACAGACAGAGACAGAGACAGTGTCAGAGACAGAAACATAGACAGAGATGGAGACAGAGGCAGAGACAGAGACAGAGTCACAGACAGAGACAGAGACGGAGATAGAGACAGAGACAGAGACAGAGACAGAGACAGAGACAGAGACAGAGACAGAGACAGAGACAGAGACAGAGACAGAGACAGAGGCAGAGACAGAGACAGAGACAGAGACAGAGACAGAGACAGAGACAGAGACAGAGACAGAGACAGAGACAGAGACAGAGACAGAGACAGAGACAGAGACAGAGACAGAGACATAGACAGGGACAGGGACAGAGAGAGAGGCAGAGACACAGGCAGGGACAGAGACAGAGACAGAGACAGAGACAGAGACAGAGACAGAAACAGAGACAGAGACAGATACGGGGACAGAGACAGAGACAGAGACAGAGACAGAGACAGAGACAGAGACAGAGACAGAGACAGAGACAGAGACAGAGACAGAGACAGAGACAGAAACAGAGACAGAGGCAGAGACAGAGACAGAGACAAAGACAGAGACAGGGACGGAGACAGAGACAGAGACAGAGGAATAGACAGAGACAGAGACAGAGACAGCGACCGGCACAGGGAGAGGGACAGGGACAGAGACAGAGACAGAGACAGAGACAGAGACAGAGACAGAGACAGAGACAGAGGCAGAGACGATGACAGAGGCAGAGGCAGAGACACAGGCAGGGACAGAGACAGAGGCAGAGACAGAAACAGAGACAGAGACAGCGACAGATACGGGGACAGAGACAGAGGCAGAGACAGAGACAGAGACAGAGACGGAGACATAGACAGACACAGAGACGGAGACGGAGATAGAGGAAGAGACAGAGACAGAAATGGAGACAGAGGCAGAGACAGAGCCAGGGACGGAGACAGAGTCAGAGACAGGGGGAGAGACAGCGACACAGACAGAGACAGAGACAGAGACAGAGGCAGAGACAGAGGCAGAGACAGAGACAGAGACAGAGACAGAGACAGAGACGGAGACAGAGGCAGAGGCAGAGACACAGGCAGGGACAGAGACAGAGGCAGAGACAGAAACAGAGACAGAGACAGCGACACAGACAGAGACAGATACAGAGACAGAGACAGAGACAGAGACAGAGACGGAGACATAGACAGACACAGAGACGGAGACGGAGATAGAGGAAGAGACAGAGACAGAAACGGAGACAGAGGCAGAGACAGAGCCAGGGACGGAGACAGAGTCAGAGACAGGGGGAGAGACAGCGACACAGACAGAGACAGAGACAGAGACAGAGACAGAGACAGAGACAGAGACAGGGACAGGGACGGAGAGAGAGACAGAGGAAGAGACAACGACAGAGACAGAGGAAGAGACACCGACAGAGACAGGGGAAGAGACAGCGACAGAGACAGAGACAGAGGCAGAGACAGAGACAGAGACAGCGACAGGCACAGGGAGAGGGACAGGGACAGAGACAGAGACAGAGACAGAGACAGAGACAGAGACAGAGACAGAGACAGAGACAGAGACAGGGACGGAGACAGAATCAGAGACAGAGGAAGAGACAGCGACAGAGACAGAGGCAGAGACACAGGCAGGGACAGAGACAGAGACAGAGACAGAGACAGAAACAGAGACAGAGACAGATACGGGGACAGAGACAGAGGCAGAGACAGAGACAGAGACGGAGACAGAGGCAGAGACACAGGCAGGGACAGAGACAGAGCCAGAGACAGAGGCAGAGACACAGACAGAGACAGAGACAGTGTCAGAGACAGAAACATAGACAGAGATGGAGACAGAGGCAGAGACAGAGACAGAGTCACAGACAGAGACAGAGACGGAGATAGAGACAGAGACAAAGACAGAGACGGAGACAGAGGCAGAGGCAGAGACACAGGCAGGGACAGAGACAGAGGCAGAGACAGAAACAGAGACAGAGGCAGAGACAGACACGGGGACAGAGACAGAGGCAGAGACAAAGACAGAGGCAGAGACAGAGACAGAGACAGAGACAGAGACAGAGACAGAGACAGAGACAGAGACAGAGACAGAGACAGAGACAGAGACAGAGACAGAGACAGAGACAGAGACAGAGACAGAGACAGAAACAGAGACAGAGAGAGATACGGGGACAGAGACAGAGGCAGAGACAGAGACAGAGACAGAGACGGAGACAGAGACAGACACAGAGACGGAGACGGAGATAGAGGAAGAGACAGAGACAGAGACGGAGACAGAGGCAGAGACAGAGCCAGGGACGGAGACAGAGTCAGAGACAGGGGGAGAGACAGCGACACAGACAGAGACAGAGACAGAGACAGAGACAGAGACAGAGACAGAGACAGAGACAGAGACAGAGACAGAGACAGAGACAGAGACAGAGACAGAGACAGAGACAGAGACAGAGACAGAGACAGAGACAGAGACAGAGACAGACACGGGGACAGAGACAGAGGCAGAGACAGAGACAGAGACAGAGACAGAGACAGTGGAATAGACAGAGACAGAGACACAGACAAAGACAGAGACAGAGACGGAGACAGAGACAGAGACAGAGGAATAGACAGAGACAGAGACAGAGACAGCGACAGGCACAGGGAGAGGGACAGGGACAGAGACAGAGACAGAGACAGAGACACAGGGAGAGACAGAGACACAGATAGAGACAGAGGGGCAGGTGACAAAGTCGGAGGCAGATGGGCAGGAGACAAGGACGGATACAAGGACGGAGACAACGACGGAGACAGCGTCAGAGACGGAGACAGGGACAGAGAAAGGAACAGAGACAGAGACAGATACAGAGACAGAGACAGAGACAGAGACGGAGGCAGAGACAGAGGCACAGACAAAGGCAGAGACAGAGACGGAGACGGAGACAGAGATAGAGGAATAGACAGAGACAGAGACAGAGACAGAGACAGCGACAGAGACAGAGACAGAGACAGAGACAGAGACAGAGACAGAGACAGAGACAGAGACAGAGACAGAGACAGAGACAGAGACAGAGACAGAGACAGAGACAGAGACAGAGACAGAGAGAGAGACAGAGACAGAGACGGAGACAGATACAGAGACAGAGGCATCGACAGAGACAGTGACAGGGACAGGGACAGAGAGAGAGTCAGAGACAGGGGGAGATACAGCGACAGAGACAGAGAGAGAGACAGAGACAGAGACGGAGACAGAGGCAGAGGCAGAGACGCAGGCAGGGACAGAGACAGAGGCAGAGACAGAAACAGAGACAGAGACAGCGACAGATACGGGGACAGAGACAGAGGCAGAGACAGAGACAGAGACAGAGACAGAGACGGAGACATAGACAGACACAGAGACGGAGACGGAGATAGAGGAAGAGACAGAGACAGAAACGGAGACAGAGGCAGAGACAGAGCCAGGGACGGAGACAGAGTCAGAGACAGGGGGAGAGACAGCGACACAGACAGAGACAGAGACAGAGACAGAGACAGAGACAGAGACAGAGACGGAGACATAGACAGACACAGAGACGGAGACGGAGATAGAGGAAGAGACAGAGACAGAAACGGAGACAGAGGCAGAGACAGAGCCAGGGACGGATACAGAGTCAGAGACAGGGGGAGAGACAGCGAAACAGACAGAGACAGAGACAGAGACAGAGACAGAGACAGAGACAGAGACAGAGACAGAGACAGAGACAGAGACAGAGACAGAGACAGAGACAGAGACAGAGACAGGGACAGGGACGGAGAGAGAGACAGAGGAAGAGACAGCGACAGAGACAGAGGAAGAGACAGCGACAGAGACAGGGGAAGAGACAGCGACAGAGACAGAGACAGAGACAGAGACAGAGACAGAGACAGAGACAGAGGCAGAGACGATGACAGAGGCAGAGGCAGAGACACAGGCAGGGACAGAGACAGAGGCAGAGACAGAAACAGAGACAGAGACAGCGACAGATACGGGGACAGAGACAGAGGCAGAGACAGAGACAGAGACAGAGACGGAGACATAGACAGACACAGAGACGGAGACGGAGATAGAGGAAGGGACAGAGACAGAAATGGAGACAGAGGCAGAGACAGAGCCAGGGACGGAGACAGAGTAAGAGACAGGGGGAGAGACAGCGACACAGACAGAGACAGAGACAGAGACAGAGGCAGAGACAGAGGCAGAGACAGAGACAGAGACAGAGACAGAGACAGAGACGGAGACAGAGGCAGAGGCAGAGACACAGGCAGGGACAGAGACAGAGGCAGAGACAGAAACAGAGACAGAGACAGCGACAGATACGGTGACAGAGACAGAGGCAGAGACAGAGACAGAGACAGAGACGGAGACATAGACAGACACAGAGACGGAGACGGAGATAGAGGAAGAGACAGAGACAGTAACGGAGACAGAGGCAGAGACAGAGCCAGGGACGGAGACAGAGTCAGAGACAGGGGGAGAGACAGCGACACAGACAGAGACAGAGACAGAGACAGAGACAGAGACAGAGACAGAGACAGAGACGGAGACATAGACAGACACAGAGAAGGAGACGGAGATAGAGGAAGAGACAGAGACAGAAACGGAGACAGAGGCAGAGACAGAGCCAGGGACGGATACAGAGTCAGAGACAGGGGGAGAGACAGCGACACAGACAGAGACAGAGACAGAGACAGAGACAGAGACAGAGACAGAGACAGAGACAGGGACAGAGACAGAGACAGAGACAGGGACAGGGACGGAGAGAGAGACAGAGAAAGAGACAGCGACAGAGACAGAGGAAGAGACAGCGACAGAGACAGGGGAAGAGACAGCGACAGAGACAGAGACAGAGACAGAGACAGAGACAGAGACAGCGACAGAGACAGAGAGAGAGACAGAGACAGAGACAGAGACAGAGACAGAGACAGAGACAGAGACGGAGACATAGACAGACACAGAGACGGAGACGGAGATAGAGGAAGAGACAGAGACAGAAACGGAGACAGAGGCAGAGACAGAGCCAGGGACGGATACAGAGTCAGAGACAGGGGGAGAGACAGCGACACAGACAAAGACAGAGACAGAGACAGAGACAGAGACAGAGACAGAGACAGAGACAGAGACAGAGACAGAGACAGAGACAGAGACAGAGACAGAGACAGAGACAGGGACAGGGACGGAGAGAGAGACAGAGGAAGAGACAGCGACAGAGACAGAGGAAGAGACAGCGACAGAGACAGGGGAAGAGACAGCGACAGAGACAGAGACAGAGACAGAGACAGAGACAGAGACAGCGACAGAGACAGAGAGAGAGACAGAGACAGAGACGGAGACAGATACAGAGACAGAGGCATCGACAGAGACAGTGACAGGGACAGGGACAGAGAGAGAGTCAGAGACGGGGGGAGAGACAGCGAAAGAGACAGAGACAGAGACAGAGACAGAGACGGAGACAGAGGCAGAGGCAGAGACACAGGCAGGGACAGAGACAGAGGCAGAGACAGAAACAGAGACAGAGACAGCGACAGATACGGTGACAGAGACAGAGGCAGAGACAGAGACAGAGACAGAGACGGAGACATAGACAGACACAGAGACGGAGACGGAGATAGAGGAAGAGACAGAGACAGAAACGGAGACAGAGGCAGAGACAGAGCCAGGGACGGAGACAGAGTCAGAGACAGGGGGAGAGACAGCGACACAGACAGAGACAGAGACAGAGACAGAGACAGAGACAGAGACAGAGACAGAGACGGAGACATAGACAGACACAGAGACGGAGACGGAGATAGAGGAAGAGACAGAGACAGAAACGGAGACAGAGGCAGAGACAGAGCCAGGGACGGATACAGAGTCAGGGACAGGGGGAGAGACAGCGACACAGACAGAGACAGAGACAGAGACAGAGACAGAGAGAGAGACAGAGACAGAGACAGAGACAGAGACAGAGACAGAGACAGAGACAGGGACAGGGACGGAGAGAGAGACAGAGGAAGAGACAGCGACAGAGACAGAGGAAGAGACAGCGACAGAGACAGGGGAAGAGACAGCGACAGAGACAGAGACAGAGACAGAGACAGAGACAGAGACAGAGTCAGAGACAGAGGCAGAGACGATGACAGAGGCAGAGGCAGAGACACAGGCAGGGACAGAGACAGAGGCAGAGACAGAAACAGAGACAGAGACAGCGACAGATACGGGGACAGAGACAGAGGCAGAGACAGAGACAGAGACAGAGACGGAGACATAGACAGACACAGAGACGGAGACGAAGATAGAGGAAGAGACAGAGACAGAAATGGAGACAGAGGCAGAGACAGAGCCAGGGACGGAGACAGAGTCAGAGACAGGGGGAGAGACAGCGACACAGACAGAGACAGAGACAGAGACAGAGGCAGAGACAGAGGCAGAGACAGAGACAGAGACAGAGACAGAGACAGAGACAGAGACAGAGACGGAGACAGAGGCAGAGGCAGAGACACAGGCAGGGACAGAGACAGAGGCAGAGACAGAAACAGAGACAGTGACAGCGACAGATACGGTGACAGAGACAGAGGCAGAGACAGAGACAGAGACAGAGACGGAGACATAGACAGACACAGAGACGGAGACGGAGATAGAGGAAGAGACAGAGACAGAAACGGAGACAGAGGCAGAGACAGAGCCAGGGACGGAGACAGAGTCAGAGACAGGGGGAGAGACAGCGACACAGACAGAGACAGAGACAGAGACAGAGACAGAGACAGAGACAGAGACAGAGACGGAGACATAGACAGACACAGAGACGGAGACGGAGATAGAGGAAGAGACAGAGACAGAAACGGAGACAGAGGCAGAGACAGAGCCAGGGACGGATACAGAGTCTGAGACAGGGGGAGAGACAGCGACACAGACAGAGACAGAGACAGAGACAGAGACAGAGACAGAGACAGAGACAGAGACAGAGACAGAGACAGAGACAGGGACAGGGACGGAGAGAGAGACAGAGGAAGAGACAGCGACAGAGACAGAGGAAGAGACAGCGACAGAGACAGGGGAAGAGACAGCGACAGAGACAGAGACAGAGACAGAGACAGAGACAGAGACAGAGACAGCGACAGAGACAGAGAGAGAGACAGAGACAGAGACGGAGACAGATACAGAGACAGAGGCATCGACAGAGACAGTGACAGGGACAGGGACAGAGAGAGAGTCAGAGACGGGGGGAGAGACAGCGACAGAGACAGAGACAGAGACAGAGACAGAGACGGAGACAGAGGCAGAGGCAGAGACACAGGCAGGGACAGAGACAGAGGCAGAGACAGAAACAGAGACAGAGACAGCGACAGATACGGTGACAGAGACAGAGGCAGAGACAGAGACAGAGACAGAGGCGGAGACATAGACAGACACAGAGACGGAGACGGAGATAGAGGAAGAGACAGAGACAGAAACGGAGACAGAGGCAGAGACAGAGCCAGGGACGGAGACAGAGTCAGAGACAGGGGGAGAGACAGCGACACAGACAGAGACAGAGACAGAGACAGAGACAGAGACAGAGACAGAAACAGAGACAGAGACGGAGACATAGACAGACACAGAGACGGAGACGGAGATAGAGGAAGAGACAGAGACAGAAACGGAGACAGAGGCAGAGACAGAGCCAGGGACGGATACAGAGTCAGAGACAGGGGGAGAGACAGCGACACAGACAGAGACAGAGACAGAGACAGAGACAGAGACAGAGACAGAGACAGAGACAGAGACAGAGACAGGGACAGGGACGGAGAGAGAGACAGAGGAAGAGACAGCGACAGAGACAGAGGAAGAGACAGCGACAGAGACAGGGGAAGAGACAGCGACAGAGACAGAGACAGAGACAGAGACAGAGACAGAGACAGAGACAGAGGCAGAGACGATGACAGAGGCAGAGGCAGAGACACAGGCAGGGACAGAGACAGAGGCAGAGACAGAAACAGAGACAGAGACAGCGACAGATACGGGGACAGAGACAGAGGCAGAGACAGAGACAGAGACAGAGACGGAGACATAGACAGACACAGAGACGGAGACGGAGATAGAGGAAGAGACAGAGACAGAAATGGAGACAGAGGCAGAGACAGAGCCAGGGACGGAGACAGAGTCAGAGACAGGGGGAGAGACAGCGACACAGACAGAGACAGAGACAGAGACAGAGACAGAGACAGAGACAGAGACAGAGACAGAGACAGGGACAGGGACAGAGACAGAGACAGAGACAGAGACAGAGACAGAGCCAATGCCAGGGACAGAGACAGAGACAGAGACAGAGACAGAGGCAGAGGCAGAGACAGAGACACAGACAAAGGCAGAGACAGAGACGGAGACGGAGACAGAGACAGAGGAATAGACAGAGACAGAGACAGAGACAGAGACAGAGACAGAGACAGAGACAGAGACAGAGACAGAGACAGAGACAGAGACAGAGACAGAGACAGAGACAGAGACAGAGACAGAGACAGAGACAGAGACAGAGACAGAGACAGAGACAGAGACAGAGACAGAGACAGAGACAGAGACAGAGACAGAGACAGCGACAGAGACAGAGAGAGAGACAGAGACAGAGACGGAGACAGATACAGAGACAGAGGCATCGACAGAGACAGTGACAGGGACAGGGACAGAGAGAGAGTCAGAGACAGGGGGAGAGACAGCGACAGAGACAGAGACAGAGACAGAGACAGAGACGGAGACGGAGGCAGAGGCAGAGACAGAGACAGAGACAGAGACAGAGACAGAGACAGAGACAGAGACAGAGACAGAGACAGAGACAGAGACAGAGACAGAGACAGAGACAGAGACAGAGACAGAGACAGAGACAGAGACAGAGACAGAGACAGAGACAGAGACAGAGACAGAGACAGAGACAGAGACAGAGACAGAGACAGAGACAGAGACAGAGACAGAGACAGAGACAGAGACAGAGACAGAGACAGAGACAGAGGGAGAGACAGTGACAGAGACAGAGACAGAGACAGAGACAGAGACAGAGACAGAGACAGAGACAGAGACAGAGACAAGGCCAGGGACAGAGACGGAGACAGAGCCAGAGACAGTGGAATAGACAGAGACAGAGACACAGACAAAGACAGAGACAGAGACGGAGACAGAGACAGAGACAGAGACAGAGACAGAGGCAGAGACAGAGACACAGACCGAGGAAGAGACAGAGACAGAGACAGAGACAGAGGGAGAGACAGAGACACAGATAGAGACAGAGGGGCAGGTGACAAAGTCGGAGGCAGATGGGCAGGAGACAAAGACGGAGACAAGGACGGAGACAGCGACAGAGACGGAGACAGAGACAGAGACAGAGACAGAGACAGAGACAGAGACAGAGACAGAGACAGGGACGGAGACAGAATCAGAGACAGAGGAAGAGACAGCGACAGAGACAGAGGCAGAGACACAGGCAGGGACAGAGACAGAGACAGAGACAGAAACAGAGACAGAGACAGATACGGGGACAGAGACAGAGGCAGAGACAGAGACAGAGACGGAGACAGAGGCAGAGACACAGGCAGGGACAGAGACAGAGCCAGAGGCAGAGGCAGAGACACAGACAGAGACAGAGACAGTGTCAGAGACAGAAACATAGACAGAGATGGAGACAGAGGCAGAGACAGAGACAGAGTCACAGACAGAGACAGAGACGGAGATAGAGACAGAGACAGAGACAGAGACGGAGACAGAGGCAGAGGCAGAGACACAGGCAGGGACAGAGACAGAGGCAGAGACAGAAACAGAGACAGAGGCAGAGACAGACACGGGGACAGAGACAGAGGCAGAGACAAAGACAGAGGCAGAGACAGAAACAGAGACAGAGGCAGAGACAGACACGGGGACAGAGACAGAGGCAGAGACAGAGACAGAGACAGAGACAGAGACGGAGACAGAGACAGAGACAGAGACAGAGACAGAGGCAGAGACAGAGACAGAGACGGAGACAGAGACAGAGACAGAGGAATAGACAGAGACAGAGACGGAGACAGCGACAGGCACAGGGAGAGGGACAGGGACAGAGACAGAGACAGAGACAGAGACAGAGACAGAGACAGAGACAGAGACAGAGACAGAGACAGAGGCAGAGACAGAGACAAAGACCGAGGAAGAGACAGAGACAGAGACAGAGACAGAGGGAGAGACAGAGACACAGATAGAGACAGAGGGGCAGGTGACAAAGTCGGAGGCAGATGGGCAGGAGACAAGGACGGAGACAAGGACGGAGACAACGACGGAGACGGCGTCAGAGACGGAGACAGGGACAGAGAAAGGAACAGAGACAGAGACAGAGACAGAGACAGAGACAGAGACAGAGACAGAGACGGAGGCAGAGACAGAGACACAGACAAAGGCAGAGACAGAGACGGAGACGGAGACAGAGACAGGGACAGAGACAGCGACAGAGACAGGGACAGAGACAGAGACAGAGACAGAGACAGAGACAGAGACAGAGACAGAGACAGAGACAGAGAGAGAGACAGAGACAGAGACGGAGACAGAGACAGAGACAGAGGAATAGACAGAGACAGAGACAGAGACAGCGACAGGCACAGGGAGAGGGACAGGGACAGAGACAGAGACAGAGACAGAGACAGAGACAGAGACAGAGACAGAGACAGAGACAGAGACAGAGACAGAGACAGAGACAGAGACAGAGACAGAGAGAGAGACAGAGACAGAGACGGAGACAGATACAGAGACAGAGGCATCGACAGAGACAGTGACAATACAGGGACAGAGAGAGAGTCAGAGACAGGGGGAGATACAGCGACAGAGACAGAGAGAGAGACAGAGACAGAGACGGAGACAGAGGCAGAGGCAGAGACGCAGGCAGGGACAGAGACAGAGGCAGAGACAGAAACAGAGACAGAGACAGCGACAGATACGGGGACAGAGACAGAGGCAGAGACAGAGACAGAGACAGAGACGGAGACAGAGACAGAGACAGAGACAGAGACAGAGACAGAGACAGAGACAGAGACAGAGACAGAGGCAGAGACGGAGACACAGACAAAGGCAGAGACAGAGACGGAGACGGAGACAGAGACAGAGGAATAGACAGAGACAGAGACAGAGACAGAGACAGAGACAGAGACAGAGACAGGGACAGGGACAGAGACAGGGACAGGGACAGAGAGAGAGGCAGAGACACAGGCAGGGACAGAGACAGAGACAGAGACAGAGACAGAGACAGAAACAGAGACAGAGACAGATACGGGGACAGAGACAGAGGCAGAGACAGAGACAGAGACAGAGACGGAGACAGAGACAGAGACAGAGACAGAGACATTGACAGACACAGAGACGGAGACGGAGATAGAGGAAGAGACAGAGACAGAAACGGAGACAGAGGCAGAGACATTGACAGAGACAGAGACAGAGACAGAGACAGAGACAGAGGGAGAGACAGCGACAGAGACAGAGACAGAGACAGAGACAGAGACAGAGACAGAGACAGAGACAGAGACAGAGACAGAGACAGAGACAAGGCCAGGGACAGAGACGGAGACAGAGACAGAGACAGTGGAATAGACAGAGACAGAGACACAGACAAAGACAGAGACAGAGGCGGAGACAGAGACAGAGACAGAGACAGCGACAGGCACAGGGAGAGGGACAGGGACAGAGACAGAGACAGAGACAGAGACAGAGACAGAGACAGCGGCAGAGACAGAGACACAGACCGAGGAAGAGACAGAGACAGAGACAGAGACAGAGGGAGAGACAGAGACACAGGTAGAGACAGAGGGGCAGGTGACAAAGTCGGAGGCAGATGGGCAGGAGACAAAGACGGAGACAAGGACGGAGACAACGACGGAGACAGAGACAGAGACGGAGACATGGACAGAGAAAGGAACAGAGACAGAGACAGAGACAGAGACAGAGACAGAGACAGAGACAGAGGCAGAGACAGAGACAGAGACAGAGACAGAGACAGAGACAGAGACAGGGACAGGGACGGAGAGAGAGACAGAGGAAGAGACAGCGACAGAGACAGAGGAAGAGACAGCGACAGAGACAGAGGAAGAGACAGCGACAGAGACAGAGACAGAGACAGAGACAGAGACAGAGACAGAGACAGAGACAGAGACAGAGACAGAGACAGAGACAGAGACAGAGACAGAGACAGAGACAGAGACAGAGACAGAGACAGAGACAGAGACAGAGACAGAGACAGAGACAGAGACAGAGACAGAGACAGAGACAGAGACAGAGACAGAGACAGAGACAGAGACAGAGACAGAGACAAAGACAGAGACAGAGACAGAGACAGAGACAGAGACAGAGACAGAGACAGAGACAGAGACAGGGACAGGGACAGAGAGAGAGTCAGAGACAGGGGGAGAGACAGCGACAGAGACAGAGACAGAGACAGAGACAGAGACAGAGCCAGAGACAGAGACAGAGACAGAGACAGAGACAGAGACAGAGACAAAGACAGAGACAGAGACAGAGACAGAGACAGAGACAGAGACAGAGACAGAGACAGAGACAGAGACAGAGGGAGAGACAGCGACAGAGACAGAGACAGAGACAGAGACAGAGACAGAGACAGAGACAGAGACAGAGACACAGACAAGGCCAGGGACAGAGACGGAGACAGAGACAGAGACAGTGGAATAGACAGAGACAGAGACACAGACAAAGACAGAGACAGAAGCGGAGACAGAGACAGAGACAGAGGAATAGACAGAGACAGAGACAGAGACAGCGACAGGCACAGGGAGAGGGACAGGGACAGAGACAGAGACAGAGACAGAGACAGAGACAGAGACAGAGACAGAGACAGAGACAGAGACAGAGGCAGAGACAGAGACACAGACCGAGGAAGAGACAGAGACAGAGACAGAGACAGAGGGAGAGACAGGGACACAGGTAGAGACAGAGGGGCAGGTGACAAAGTCGGAGGCAGATGGGCAGGAGACAAAGACGGAGACAAGGACGGAGACAACGACGGAGACAGAGACAGTGACGGAGACAGGGACAGAGAAAGGAACAGAGACAGAGACAGAGACAGAGACAGAGACAGAGACAGAGACAGAGACAGAGACAGAGACAGAGACAGAGACAGAGGCAGAGACAGAGACACAGACAAAGGCAGAGACAGAGACGGAGACGGAGACAGAGACAGAGGAATAGACAGAGACAGAGACAGAGACAGAGACAGAGACTGAGACAGAGACAGAGACAGAGACAGAGACAGAGACAGAGACAGAGACAGAGACAGAGACAGAGACAGAGACAGAGACAGAGACAGAGACAGAGAGAGAGACAGAGACAGAGACGGAGACAGATACAAAGACAGAGGCATCGACAGAGACAGAGAGAGAGACAGAGACAGAGACGGAGACAGATACAGAGACAGAGGCATCGACAGAGACAGAGATGAAGACGGCGACGAGGACAGAGACAGGGACAGAGAAAGACACAGAAACGGAGACAGAGACAGAGACAGTGACAGAGGCAGAGACAGAGACAGAGGCGGAGGCAGAGACAGAGACAGAGACAGAGACAGAGGCAGAGACAGAAACAGAGACAGAGACAGAGACAGATACGGGGACAGAGACAGAGGCAGAGACAGAGACAGAGACAGAGACGGAGACAGAGACAGAGACTCAGACAGAGACAGAGACAGCAGCAGAGACAGGGACGGAGACGGAGACAGAGACAGAGACAGTGTCAGAGTCAGAAACAGAGACAGAGACGGAGACAGAGGCAGAGACAGAGACAGAGACAGAGACAGAGACAGAGACAGAGACAGAGACAGAGACAGAGACAGAGACAGAGACAGAGGGAGAGACAGCGACAGAGACAGAGACAGAGACAGAGACAGAGACAGAGACAGAGACAAGGCCAGGGACAGAGACGGAGACAGAGACAGAGACAGTGGAATAGACAGAGACAGTGACACAGACAAAGACAGAGACAGGGACGGAGACAGAGACAGAGACAGAGGAATAGACAGAGACAGAGACAGAGACAGCGACAGGCACAGGGAGAGGGACAGGGACAGAGACAGAGACAGAGACAGAGACAGAGACAGAGACAGAGACAGAGACAGAGGCAGAGACAGAGACACAGACCGAGGAAGAGACAGAGACAGAGACAGAGACAGAGGGAGAGACAGAGACACAGATAGATACAGAGGGGCAGGTGACAAAGTCGGAGGCAGATGGGCAGGAGACAAAGACGGAGACAAGGACGGAGACAACGACGGAGACAGCGACAGAGACGGAGACAGGGACAGAGAAAGGAACAGAGACGGAGACAGAGACAGAGACAGTGACAGAGACAGAGACAGAGGGAGAGACAGCGACAGAGACAGAGACAGAGACAGAGACAGAGACAGAGACAGAGACAGAGACAGAGACAGAGGGAGAGACAGCGACAGAGACAGAGACAGAGACAGAGACAGAGACAGAGGCAGAGACAGAGACACAGACCGAGGAAGAGACAGAGACAGAGACAGAGACAGAGGGAGAGACAGAGACACAGATAGAGACAGAGGGGCAGGTGACAAAGTCGGAGGCAGATGGGCAGGAGACAAAGACGGAGACAAGGACGGAGACAACGACGGAGACAGCGACAGAGACGGAGACAGGGACAGAGAAAGGAACAGAGACGGAGACAGAGACAGAGACAGAGACAGAGACAGAGACAGAGGCAGAGGCAGAGACAGAGACACAGACAAAGGCAGAGACAGAGACGGAGACGGAGACAGAGACAGAGGAATAGACAGAGACAGAGACAGAGACAGAGACAGAGACAGAGACAGAGACAGAGACAGAGACAGAGACAGAGACAGAGACAGAGACAGAGACAGAGACAGAGACAGAGACAGAGACAGAGACAGAGACAGAGACAGAGACAGAGACAGAGACAGAGGGAGAGACAGCGACACAGACAGAGACAGAGACAGAGACAGAGACAGAGACAGAGACAGAGACAGAGACAGAGACAGAGACAGAGACAGAGACAGAGACAGAGACAGAGACAGAGACAGAGACAGAGACAGAGACAGAGACAGAGACAAGGCCAGGGACGGAGACAGAGACAGAGACAGAGACACAGACAGAGACAGAGACAGAGGGAGAGACAGCGACACAGACAGAGACAGAGACAGAGACAGAGACAGAGACAGAGACAGAGACAGAGACAGAGACAGAGACAGAGACAGAGACAGAGACAGAGACAGAGACAGAGACAGAGACAGAGACAGAGACAGAGACAGAGACAGAGACAGAGGGAGAGACAGAGACACAGATAGAGACAGAGGGGCAGGTGACAAAGTCGGAGGCAGATGGGCAGGAGACAAGGACGGAGACAAGGACGGAGACAACGACGGAGACGGCGTCAGAGACGGAGACAGGGACAGAGAAAGGAACAGAGACAGAGACAGAGACAGAGACAGAGACAGAGACAGAGACAGAGACGGAGGCAGAGACAGAGACACAGACAAAGGCAGAGACAGAGACGGAGACGGAGACAGAGATAGAGGAATAGACAGAGACAGAGACAGGGACAGAGACAGCGACAGAGACAGAGACAGAGACAGAGACAGAGACAGAGACAGAGACAGAGACAGAGACAGAGACAGAGATAGAGAGAGAGACAGAGACAGAGACGGAGACAGAGACAGAGACAGAGGAATAGACAGAGACAGAGACAGAGACAGCGACAGGCACAGGGAGAGGGACAGGGACAGAGACAGAGACAGAGACAGAGACAGAGACAGAGACAGAGACAGAGACAGAGACAGAGACAGAGACAGAGGCAGAGACAGAGACAAAGACCGAGGAAGAGACAGAGACAGAGACAGAGACAGAGGGAGAGACAGAGACACAGATAGAGACAGAGGGGCAGGTGACAAAGTCGGAGGCAGATGGGCAGGAGACAAGGACGGAGACAAGGACGGAGACAACGACGGAGACGGCGTCAGAGACGGAGACAGGGACAGAGAAAGGAACAGAGACAGAGACAGAGACAGAGACAGAGACAGAGACAGAGACAGAGACAGAGACAGAGACGGAGGCAGAGACAGAGACACAGACAAAGGCAGAGACAGAGACGGAGACGGAGACAGAGATAGAGGAATAGACAGAGACAGAGACAGAGACAGAGACAGCGACAGAGACAGAGACAGAGACAGAGACAGAGACAGAGACAGAGACAGAGACAGAGACAGAGAGAGAGACAGAGACAGAGACGGAGACAGATACAGAGACAGAGGCATCGACAGAGACAGTGACAATACAGGGACAGAGAGAGAGTCAGAGACAGGGGGAGATACAGCGACAGAGACAGAGAGAGAGACAGAGACAGAGACGGAGACAGAGGCAGAGGCAGAGACGCAGGCAGGGACAGAGACAGAGGCAGAGACAGAAACAGAGACAGAGACAGCGACAGATACGGGGACAGAGACAGAGGCAGAGACAGAGACAGAGACAGAGACGGAGACAGAGACAGAGACAGAGACAGAGACAGAGACAGAGACAGAGACAGAGACAGAGACAGAGACAGAGGCAGAGACGGAGACACAGACAAAGGCAGAGACAGAGACGGAGACGGAGACAGAGACAGAGGAATAGACAGAGACAGAGACAGAGACAGAGACAGAGACAGAGACAGAGACAGAGACAGGGACAGGGACAGAGACAGGGACAGGGACAGAGAGAGAGGCAGAGACACAGGCAGGGACAGAGACAGAGACAGAGACAGAGACAGAGACAGAAACAGAGACAGAGACAGATACGGGGACAGAGACAGAGGCAGAGACAGAGACAGAGACAGAGACGGAGACAGAGACAGAGACAGAGACAGAGACATTGACAGACACAGAGACGGAGACGGAGATAGAGGAAGAGACAGAGACAGAAACGGAGACAGAGGCAGAGACATTGACAGAGACAGAGACAGAGACAGAGACAGAGACAGAGGGAGAGACAGCGACAGAGACAGAGACAGAGACAGAGACAGAGACAGAGACAGAGACAGAGACAGAGACAGAGACAGAGACAGAGACAGAGACAAGGCCAGGGACAGAGACGGAGACAGAGACAGAGACAGTGGAATAGACAGAGACAGAGACACAGACAAAGACAGAGACAGAGGCGGAGACAGAGACAGAGACAGAGACAGCGACAGGCACAGGGAGAGGGACAGGGACAGAGACAGAGACAGAGACAGAGACAGAGACAGAGACAGCGGCAGAGACAGAGACACAGACCGAGGAAGAGACAGAGACAGAGACAGAGACAGAGGGAGAGACAGAGACACAGGTAGAGACAGAGGGGCAGGTGACAAAGTCGGAGGCAGATGGGCAGGAGACAAAGACGGAGACAAGGACGGAGACAACGACGGAGACAGAGACAGAGACGGAGACATGGACAGAGAAAGGAACAGAGACAGAGACAGAGACAGAGACAGAGACAGAGACAGAGACAGAGACAGAGGCAGAGACAGAGACAGAGACAGAGACAGAGACAGAGACAGAGACAGGGACAGGGACGGAGAGAGAGACAGAGGAAGAGACAGCGACAGAGACAGAGGAAGAGACAGCGACAGAGACAGAGGAAGAGACAGCGACAGAGACAGAGACAGAGACAGAGACAGAGACAGAGACAGAGACAGAGACAGAGACAGAGACAGAGACAGAGACAGAGACAGAGACAGAGACAGAGACAGAGACAGAGACAGAGACAGAGACAGAGACAGAGACAGAGACAGAGACAGAGACAGAGACAGAGACAGAGACAGAGACAGAGACAGAGACAGAGACAGAGACAGAGACAGAGACAGAGACAGAGACAGAGACAGAGACAGAGACAGAGACAGAGACAGAGACAGAGACAGAGACAAAGACAGAGACAGAGACAGAGACAGAGACAGAGACAGAGACAGAGACAGAGACAGAGACAGAGACAGGGACAGGGACAGAGAGAGAGTCAGAGACAGGGGGAGAGACAGCGACAGAGACAGAGACAGAGACAGAGACAGAGACAGAGACAGAGACAGAGACAGAGACAGAGACAGAGACAAAGACAGAGACAGAGACAGAGACAGAGACAGAGACAGAGACAGAGACAGAGACAGAGACAGAGACAGAGGGAGAGACAGCGACAGAGACAGAGACAGAGACAGAGACAGAGACAGAGACAGAGACAGAGACAGAGACACAGACAAGGCCAGGGACAGAGACGGAGACAGAGACAGAGACAGTGGAATAGACAGAGACAGAGACACAGACAAAGACAGAGACAGAAGCGGAGACAGAGACAGAGACAGAGGAATAGACAGAGACAGAGACAGAGACAGCGACAGGCACAGGGAGAGGGACAGGGACAGAGACAGAGACAGAGACAGAGACAGAGACAGAGACAGAGACAGAGACAGAGACAGAGACAGAGACAGAGACAGAGGCAGAGACAGAGACACAGACCGAGGAAGAGACAGAGACAGAGACAGAGACAGAGGGAGAGACAGGGACACAGGTAGAGACAGAGGGGCAGGTGACAAAGTCGGAGGCAGATGGGCAGGAGACAAAGACGGAGACAAGGACGGAGACAACGACGGAGACAGAGACAGAGACGGAGACAGGGACAGAGAAAGGAACAGAGACAGAGACAGAGACAGAGACAGAGACAGAGACAGAGACAGAGACAGAGACAGAGACAGAGACAGAGGCAGAGACAGAGACACAGACAAAGGCAGAGACAGAGACGGAGACGGAGACAGAGACAGAGGAATAGACAGAGACAGAGACAGAGACAGAGACAGAGACTGAGACAGAGACAGAGACAGAGACAGAGACAGAGACAGAGACAGAGACAGAGACAGAGACAGAGACAGAGACAGAGAGAGAGACAGAGACAGAGACGGAGACAGATACAAAGACAGAGGCATCGACAGAGACAGAGAGAGAGACAGAGACAGAGACGGAGTCAGATACAGAGACAGAGGCATCGACAGAGACAGAGATGAAGACGGCGACGAGGACAGAGACAGGGACAGAGAAAGACACAGAAACGGAGACAGAGACAGAGACAGTGACAGAGGCAGAGACAGAGACAGAGGCGGAGGCAGAGACAGAGACAGAGACAGAGACAGAGGCAGAGACAGAAACAGAGACAGAGGCAGAGACAGATACGGGGACAGAGACAGAGGCAGAGACAGAGACAGAGACAGAGACGGAGACAGAGACAGAGACTCAGACAGAGACAGAGACAGCAGCAGAGACAGGGACGGAGACGGAGACAGAGACAGAGACAGTGTCAGAGTCAGAAACAGAGACAGAGACGGAGACAGAGGCAGAGACAGAGACAGAGACAGAGACAGAGACAGAGACAGAGACAGAGACAGAGACAGAGACAGAGACAGAGGGAGAGACAGCGACAGAGACAGAGACAGAGACAGAGACAGAGACAGAGACAGAGACAAGGCCAGGGACAGAGACGGAGACAGAGACAGAGACAGTGGAATAGACAGAGACAGTGACACAGACAAAGACAGAGACAGGGACGGAGACAGAGACAGAGACAGAGGAATAGACAGAGACAGAGACAGAGATAGCGACAGGCACAGGGACAGGGACAGGGACAGGGACAGAGACAGAGACAGAGACAGAGACAGAGACAGAGGCAGAGACAGAGACACAGATAGAGACAGAGGGGCAGGTGACAAAGTCGGAGGCAGATGGGCAGGAGACAAAGACGGAGTCAAGGACGGAGACAAAGACGGAGACAGACACAGAGACGGAGACAGAGACAGAGAAAGGAACAGAGACAGCGACAGAGACAGAGACAGAGACAGAGACAGAGACAGAGACAGAGACAGAGACAGAGGGAGAGACAGCGACAGAGACAGAGACAGAGACAGAGACAAGGCCAGGGACAGAGACGGAGACAGAGACAGAGACAGTGGAATAGACAGAGGCAGAGACACAGACAAAGACAGAGACAGAGACGGAGACAGAGACAGAGACAGAGGAATAGACAGAGACAGAGACAGAGACAGCGACAGGCACAGGGAGAGGGACAGGGACAGAGACAGAGACAGAGACAGAGACAGAGACAGAGACAGAGACAGAGACAGAGGCAGAGACAGAGACACAGACCGAGGAAGAGACAGAGACAGAGACAGAGACAGAGACACAGACAGAGACAGAGACAGAGGGAGAGACAGCGACACAGACAGAGACAGAGACAGAGACAGAGACAGAGACAGAGACAGAGACAGAGACAGAGACAGAGACAGAGACAGAGACAGAGACAGAGACAGAGACAGAGACAGAGACAGAGACAGAGACAGAGACAGAGACAGAGACAGAGACAGAGACAGAGACAGAGACAGAGACAGAGACAGAGACAGAGACAGAGACAGGGACAGAGACAGAGACAGAGACAGAGACAGAGACAGAAACAGAGACAGAGACGGAGACAGATACAGAGACAGAGGCATCGACAGAGACAGTGACAGGGACAGGGACAGAGAGAGAGTCAGAGACAGGGGGAGAGACAGCGACAGAGACAGAGACAGAGACAGAGGCAGAGGCAGAGACACAGGCATGGACAGAGACAGAGGCAGAGACAGAAACAGAGACAGAGACAGCGACAGATACGGGGACAGAGACAGAGGCAGAGACAGAGACAGAGACAGAGAAGGAGACATAGACAGACACAGAGACGGAGACGGAGATAGAGGAAGAGACAGAGACAGAAACGGAGACAGAGACAGAGACAGAGACAGAGACAGAGACAGAGGCAGAGACAGAGACACAGACCGAGGAAGAGACAGAGACAGAGACAGAGACAGAGGGAGAGACAGAGACAGAGATAGAGACAGAGGGGCAGGTGACAAAGTCGGAGGCAGATGGGCAGGAGACAAAGACGGAGACAAGGACGGAGACAACGACGGAGACAGCGACAGAGACGGAGACAGGGACAGAGAAAGGAACAGAGACAGAGACAGAGACAGAGACAGAGACAGAGACAGAGACAGAGACAGAGACAGAGACAGAGACAGAGACAGAGAGAGAGACAGAGACAGAAACGGAGACAGAGGCAGAGACAGAGCCAGGGACGGAGACAGAGACAGAGACAGAGACAGAGACACAGACAGAGACAGAGACAGAGACAGAGACAGAGACAGAGGGAGAGACAGCGACAGAGACAGAGACAGTGACAGAGACAGAGACAGAGACAGAGACAGAGACAGAGACAGAGACAGAGACAGAGACAGAGACAGAGACAGAGACAGAGACAGAGACAGAGACAGAGACAGAGACAGAGACAGAGACAGAGACAGAGACAGAGACAGAGACAGAGACAGAGACAGAGACAGAGACAGAGACAGAGACAGAGACAGAGACAGAAACAGAGACAGAGACGGAGACAGATACAGAGACAGAGGCATCGACAGAGACAGTGACAGGGACAGGGACAGAGAGAGAGTCAGAGACAGGGGGAGAGACAGCGACAGAGACAGAGACAGAGACGGAGACAGAGGCAGAGGCAGAGACACAGGCAGGGACAGAGACAGAGGCAGAGACAGAAACAGAGACAGAGACAGCGACAGATACGGGGACAGAGACAGAGGCAGAGACAGAGACAGAGACAGAGACGGAGACATAGACAGACACAGAGACGGAGACGGAGATAGAGGAAGAGACAGAGACAGAAACGGAGACAGAGGCAGAGACAGAGCCAGGGACGGAGACAGAGTCAGAGACAGGGGGAGAGACAGCGACACAGACAGAGACAGAGACAGAGACAGAGACAGAGACAGAGACAGAGACAGAGACAGAGACAGAGACAGAGACAGAGACAGAGACAGAGACAGAGACAGGGACAGGGACGGAGAGAGAGACAGAGGAAGAGACAGCGACAGAGACGGAGGAAGAGACAGCGACAGAGACAGAGACAGAGGCAGAGACAGAGACAGAGACAGAGACAGAGACAGAGACAGAGACAGAGACAGAGACAGAGACAGAGACAGAGACAGAGACAGAGACAGAGACAGAGACAGAGACAGAGACAGAGACAGAGACAGAGACAGAGACAGAGACAGAGACAGAGACAGAGACAGAGACAGAGACAGAGACAGAGACAGAGACAGAGACAGAGACAGAGACAGAGACAGAGACAGAGACAGAGACAGAGACAGAGACAGAGACAGAGACAGAGACAGAGACAGAGACAGAGACAGAGACAGCGACAGAGACAGAGACAGAGACAGAGACAGAGACAGAAACAGAGACAGAGGCAGAGACAGATACGGGGACAGAGACAGAGGCAGAGACAGAGACAGAGACAGAGACAGAGACAGAGACAGGGACGGAGACAGAGTCAGAGACAGGGGGAGAGACAGCGACAGAGACAGAGACAGAGACAGAGACAGAGACAGAGACAGAGACAGAGACAGAGACGGAGACAGAGACAGAGACAGAGACAGAGACAGAGACAGAGACAGAGACAGAGACAGAGACAGAGACAGAGGCAGAGGCAGAGACAGAGACACAGACCGAGGAAGAGACAGAGACAGAGACAGAGGGAGAGACAGAGACACAGATAGAGACAGAGGGGCAGGTGACAAAGTCGGAGGCAGATGGGCAGGAGACAAAGACGGAGTCAGGGACGGAGTCAGGGACGGAGACAAAGACGGAGACAGAGACAGAGACAGAGACAGAGACAGAGACAGAGACAGAGACAGAGACAGAGACAGAGACAGAGACAGAGACAGAGACAGAGACAGAGACAGAGACAGAGACAGAGACAGCGACGGAGACAGAGACAGGGACAGAGACAGAGACAGAGACAGAGACAGAGACAGAGACAGAGACAGAGACAGAGACAGGGACAGAGACAGAGACAGAGACAGAGGGGCAGGAGACAAAGTCGGAGACAGAGGTACAGGAGACAAAGACGGTGACAAGGACGGAGACAAAGACGGAGACAGAGACAGAGACGGGGACAGAGACAGAGACAGAGACAGGGACAGAGACGGAGACAGAGACAGTGACAGAGACAGAGACAGAGGCAGTGGAATAGACAGAGACAGAGACACAGACAAAGACAGAGACAGAGACGGAGACAGAGACAGAGACAGAGACAGAGACAGAGACAGAGACAGAGACAGAGACAGAGACAGAGACAGAGACAGAGACAGAGACAGAGACAGGGACAGGGACGGAGAGAGAGACAGAGGAAGAGACAGCGACAGAGACAGAGGAAGAGACAGCGACAGAGACAGAGACAGAGACAGAGACAGAGACAGAGACAGAGACAGAGACAGAGACAGAGACAGAGACAGAGACAGAGACAGGGACAGAGACAGAGACAGAGACAGAGACAGAGACAGAGACAGAGACAGAGACAGAGACAGAGACAGAGACAGAGGCAGAGGCAGAGACAGAGACACAGATCGAGGAAGAGACAGAGACAGAGACAGAGGGAGAGACAGAGACACAGATAGAGACAGAGGGGCAGGTGACAAAGTCGGAGGCAGATGGGCAGGAGACAAAGACGGAGTCAGGGACGGAGTCAGGGACGGAGACAAAGACGGAGACAGAGACAGAGAAAGGGACAGAGACAGAGACAGAGACAGCGACGGAGACAGAGACAGAGACAGAGACAGAGACAGAGACAGAGACAGAGACAGAGACAGAGACAGAGACAGGGACAGAGACAGAGACAGAGACAGAGGGGCAGGAGACAAAGTCGGAGACAGAGGTACAGGAGACAAAGACGGTGACAAGGACGGAGACAAAGACGGAGACAGAGACAGAGACGGGGACAGAGACAGAGACAGAGACAGGGACAGAGACGGAGACAGAGACAGAGACAGAGACAGAGACAGAGGCAGTGGAATAGACAGAGACAGAGACACAGACAAAGACAGAGACAGAGACGGAGACAGAGACAGAGACAGAGACAGAGACAGAGACAGAGACAGAGACAGAGACAGAGACAGAGACAGAGACAGAGACAGAGACAGAGACAGAGACAGAGACAGGGACAGGGACGGAGAGAGAGACAGAGGAAGAGACAGCGACAGAGACAGAGGAAGAGACAGCGACAGAGACAGAGACAGAGACAGAGACAGAGACAGAGACAGAGACAGAGACAGAGACAGGGACAGAGACAGAGACAGAGACAGAGACAGAGACAGAGACAGAGACAGAGACAGAGACAGAGACAGAGACAGAGGCAGAGGCAGAGACAGAGACACAGATCGAGGAAGAGACAGAGACAGAGACAGAGGGAGAGACAGAGACACAGATAGAGACAGAGGGGCAGGTGACAAAGTCGGAGGCAGATGGGCAGGAGACAAAGACGGAGTCAGGGACGGAGTCAGGGACGGAGACAAAGACGGAGACAGAGACAGAGAAAGGGACAGAGACAGAGACAGAGACAGAGACAGAGACAGAGACAGAGACAGAGACAGAGACAGAGACAGCGACGGAGACAGAGACAGAGACAGAGACAGAGACAGAGACAGAGACAGAGGGAGAGACAACGACAGCGACAGAGACAGAGACAGAGGCAGAGACAGAGACAGAGACAGAGACAGAGACAGAGACAGGGACGGAGACAGAGTCAGAGACAGGGGGAGAGACAGCGACAGAGACAGAGACAGAGACAGAGACAGAGACAGAGACAGAGACAGAGACGGAGACAGAGACAGAGACAGAGACAGAGACAGAGACAGAGACAGAGACAGAGACAGAGACAGAGACAGAGACAGAGGCAGAGGCAGAGACAGAGACACAGACCGAGGAAGAGACAGAGACAGAGAGAGAGGGAGAGACAGAGACACAGATAGAGACAGAGGGGCAGGTGACAAAGTCGGAGGCAGATGGGCAGGAGACAAAGACGGAGTCAGGGACGGAGTCAGGGACGGAGACAAAGACGGAGACAGAGACAGAGAAAGGGACAGAGACAGAGACAGAGACAGAGACAGAGACAGAGACAGAGACAGAGACAGAGACAGAGACAGAGACAGAGACAGAGACAGAGACAGAGACAGAGACAGAGACAGAGACAGAGACAGCGACGGAGACAGAGACAGAGACAGAGACAGAGACAGAGACAGAGACAGAGACAGAGACAGAGACAGGGACAGAGACAGAGACAGAGACAGAGGGGCAGGAGACAAAGTCGGAGACAGAGGTACAGGAGACAAAGACGGTGACAAGGACGGAGACAAAGACGGAGACAGAGACAGAGACGGGGACAGAGACAGAGACAGAGACAGGGACAGAGACGGAGACAGAGACAGAGACAGAGACAGAGACAGAGGCAGTGGAATAGACAGAGACAGAGACACAGACAAAGACAGAGACAGAGACGGAGACAGAGACAGAGACAGAGACAGAGACAGAGACAGAGACAGAGACAGAGACAGAGACAGAGACAGAGACAGAGAGAGAGACAGAGACAGAGACAGAGACAGAGACAGGGACAGGGACGGAGAGAGAGACAGAGGAAGAGACAGCGACAGAGACAGAGGAAGAGACAGCGACAGAGACAGAGACAGAGACAGAGACAGAGACAGAGACAGAGACAGAGACAGAGACAGGGACAGAGACAGAGACAGAGACAGAGACAGAGACAGAGACAGAGACAGAGACAGAGACAGAGACAGAGGCAGAGGCAGAGACAGAGACACAGATCGAGGAAGAGACAGAGACAGAGACAGAGGGAGAGACAGAGACACAGATAGAGACAGAGGGGCAGGTGACAAAGTCGGAGGCAGATGGGCAGGAGACAAAGACGGAGTCAGGGACGGAGTCAGGGACGGAGACAAAGACGGAGACAGAGACAGAGAAAGGGACAGAGACAGAGACAGAGACAGAGACAGAGACAGAGACAGAGACAGAGACAGAGACAGAGACAGCGACGGAGACAGAGACAGAGACAGAGACAGAGACAGAGACAGAGGGAGAGACAACGACAGAGACAGAGACAGAGACAGAGACAGAGACAGAGACAGAGACAAGGCCAGGGACAGAGACGGAGACAGAGACAGAGACAGTGGAATAGACAGAGACAGAGACACAGACAAAGACAGAGACAGAGACGGAGACAGAGACAGAGACAGAGGAATAGACAGAGACAGAGACAGAGACAGCGACAGGCACAGGGAGAGCGACAGGGACAGAGACAGAGACAGAGACAGAGACAGAGACAGAGGCAGAGACAGAGACAGAGACAGAGACAGAGACAGGGACAGAGACAGAGACAGAGACAGAGACAGAGACAGAGACAGAGACAGGGACGGAGACGGAATCAGAGACAGAGGAAGAGACAGCGACAGAGACATAGGCAGAGACACAGGCAGGGACAGAGACAGAGACAGAGACAGAGACAGAGACAGAAACAGAGACAGAGACAGGTACGGGGACAGAGACAGAGGCAGAGACAGAGACAGAGACGGAGACAGAGGCAGAGACACAGGCAGGGACAGAGACAGAGCCAGAGACAGAGACAGAGACACAGACAGAGACAGAGACAGTGTCAGAGACAGAAACATAGACAGAGATGGAGACAGAGGCAGAGACAGAGACAGAGTCACAGACAGAGACAGAGACGGAGATAGAGACAGAGACAGAGACAGAGACGGAGACAGAGGCAGAGGCAGAGACACAGGCAGGGACAGAGACAGAGGCAGAGACAGAAACAGAGACAGAGGCAGAGACAGACACGGGGACAGAGACAGAGGCAGAGACAAAGACAGAGGCAGAGGCAGAGACAGAAACAGAAACAGAGACAGAGGCAGAGACAGACACGGGGACAGAGACAGAGGCAGAGACAGAGACAGAGACAGAGACAGAGACGGAGACAGAGACAGAGACAGAGACAGAGACAGAGACAGAGACAGAGACAGAGACAGAGACAGAGACAGAGACAGAGACAGAGACAGAGACAGAGACAGAAACAGAGACAGAGAGAGATACGGGGACAGAGACAGAGGCAGAGACAGAGACAGAGACAGAGACAGAGACGGAGACAGAGACAGACACAGAGACGGAGACGGAGATAGAGGAAGAGACAGAGACAGAGACGGAGACAGAGGCAGAGACAGAGCCAGGGACGGAGACAGAGTCAGAGACAGGGGGAGAGACAGCGACACAGACAGAGACAGAGACAGAGACAGAGACAGAGACAGAGACAGAGACAGAGACAGAGACAGAGACAGAGACAGAGACAGAGACAGAGACAGAGACAGAGACAGAGACAGAGACAGAGACAGAGACAGAGACAGAGACAGAGACAGAGACAGAGACAGAGACAAGGCCAGGGACAGAGACGGAGACAGAGACAGAGACAGTGGAATAGACAGAGACAGAGACACAGACAAAGACAGAGACAGAGACGGAGACAGAGACAGAGACAGAGGAATAGACAGAGACGGAGACAGGGACAGAGAAAGGAACAGAGACGGAGACAGAGACAGAGACAGAGACAGAGACAGAGACAGAGACAGAGGCAGAGGCAGAGACAGAGACACAGACAAAGGCAGAGACAGAGACGGAGACGGAGACAGAGACAGAGGAATAGACAGAGACAGAGACAGAGACAGAGACAGAGACAGAGACAGAGACAGAGACAGAGACAGAGACAGAGACAGAGACAGAGACAGAGACAGAGACAGAGACAGAGACAGAGACAGAGACAGAGACAGAGACAGAGACAGAGACAGAGACAGCGACAGAGACAGAGAGAGAGACAGAGACAGAGACGGAGACAGATACAGAGACAGAGGCATCGACAGAGACAGTGACAGGGACAGGGACAGAGAGAGCGTCAGAGACAGGGGGAGAGACAGAGACACAGATAGAGACAGAGGGGCAGGTGACAAAGTCGGAGGCAGATGGGCAGGAGACAAAGACGGAGACAAGGACGGAGACAACGACGGAGACAGCGACAGAGACGGAGACAGAGACAGAGACAGAGACAGAGACAGAGACAGAGACAGAGACAGAGACAGGGACGGAGACAGAATCAGAGACAGCGACAGAGGCAGAGACACAGGCAGGGACAGAGACAGAGACAGAGACAGAGACAGAAACAGAGACAGAGACAGATACGGGGACAGAGACAGAGGCAGAGACAGAGACAGAGACGGAGACAGCGGCAGAGACACAGGCAGGGACAGAGACAGAGCCAGAGACAGAGGCAGAGACACAGACAGAGACAGAGACAGTGTCAGAGACAGAAACATAGACAGAGATGGAGACAGAGGCAGAGACAGAGACAGAGTCACAGACAGAGACAGAGACGGAGATAGAGACAGAGACAGAGACAGAGACGGAGACAGAGGCAGAGGCAGAGACACAGGCAGGGACAGAGACAGAGACAGAGACGGAGACAGAGACAGACACAGAGACGGAGACGGAGATAGAGGAAGAGACAGAGACAGAGACGGAGACAGAGGCAGAGACAGAGCCAGGGACGGAGACAGAGTCAGAGACAGGGGGAGAGACAGCGACACAGACAGAGACAGAGACAGAGACAGAGACAGAGACAGAGACAGAGACAGAGACAGAGACAGAGACAGAGACAGAGACAGAGACAGAGACAGAGACAGAGACAGAGACAGAGACAGAGACAGAGACAGACACGGGGACAGAGACAGAGGCAGAGACAGAGACAGAGACAGAGACAGAGACAGAGACAGTGGAATAGACAGAGACAGAGACACAGACAAAGACAGAGACAGAGACGGAGACAGAGACAGAGACAGAGGAATAGACAGAGACAGAGACAGAGACAGCGACAGGCACAGGGAGAGGGACAGGGACAGAGACAGAGACAGAGACAGAGACAGAGACAGAGACAGAGACAGAGACAGAGACAGAGGCAGAGACAGAGACAAAGACCGAGGAAGAGACAGAGACAGAGACAGAGACACAGGGAGAGACAGAGACACAGATAGAGACAGAGGGGCAGGTGACAAAGTCGGAGGCAGATGGGCAGGAGACAAGGACGGAGACAAGGACGGAGACAACGACGGAGACAGCGTCAGAGACGGAGACAGGGACAGAGAAAGGAACAGAGACAGAGACAGAGACAGAGACAGAGACAGAGACAGAGACAGAAACAGAGACAGAGACAGAGACGGAGGCAGAGACAGAGACACAGACAAAGGCAGAGACAGAGACGGAGACGGAGACAGAGATAGAGGAATAGACAGAGACAGAGACAGAGACAGAGACAGAGACAGAGACAGAGACAGAGACAGCGACAGAGACAGAGACAGCGACAGAGACAGAGACAGAGACAGAGACAGAGACAGAGACAGAGACAGAGACAGAGACAGAGACAGAGACGGAGACAGATACAGAGACAGAGGCATCGACAGAGACAGTGACAGGGACAGGGACAGAGAGAGAGTCAGAGACAGGGGGAGATACAGCGACAGAGACAGAGAGAGAGACAGAGACAGAGACGGAGACAGAGGCAGAGGCAGAGACGCAGGCAGGGACAGAGACAGAGGCAGAGACAGAAACAGAGACAGAGACAGCGACAGATACGGGGACAGAGACAGAGGCAGAGACAGAGACAGAGACAGAGACGGAGACAGAGACAGAGACTCAGACCGAGACAGAGACAGCGGCAGAGACAGGGATGGAGACAGAGACAGGGACGGAGACAGAGTCAGAGACAGGGGGGGAGACAGGGACAGGGACAGAGAGAGAGGCAGAGACACAGGCAGGGACAGAGACAGAGACAGAGACAGAGACAGAAACAGAGACAGAGACAGATACGGGGACAGAGACAGAGGCAGAGACAGAGACAGAGACAGAGACGGAGACAGAGACAGAGACAGAGACAGAGACATTGACAGACACAGAGACGGAGACGGAGATAGAGGAAGAGACAGAGACAGAAACGGAGACAGAGGCAGAGACAGAGCCAGGGACGGAGACAGAGTCAGAGACAGGGGGAGAGACAGCGACACAGACAGAGACAGAGACAGAGACAGAGACAGAGACAGAGACAGAGACAGAGACAGAGACAGAGACAGAGACAGAGACAGAGACAGAGACAGGGACAGGGACGGAGAGAGAGACAGAGGAAGAGACAGCGACAGAGACAGAGGAAGAGACAGCGACACAGACAGGGGAAGAGACAGCGACAGAGACAGAGACAGAGACGGTGACAGAGGCAGAGGCAGAGACACAGGCAGGGACAGAGACAGAGGCAGAGACAGAAACAGAGACAGAGACAGCGACAGATACGGGGACAGAGACAGAGGCAGAGACAGAGACAGAGACAGAGACGGAGACATAGACAGACACAGAGACGGAGACGGAGATAGAGGAAGAGACAGAGACAGAAACGGAGACAGAGGCAGAGACAGAGCCAGGGACGGAGACAGAGTCAGAGACAGGGGGAGAGACAGCGACACAGACAGAGACAGAGACAGAGACAGAGACAGAGACAGAGACAGGGGGAGAGACAGCGACACAGACAGAGACAGAGACAGAGACAGAGACAGAGACAGAGACAGAGACAGGGACAGGGACGGAGAGAGAGACAGAGGAAGAGACAGCGACAGAGACAGAGGAAGAGACAGCGACAGAGACAGAGGAAGAGACAGCGACAGAGACAGAGACAGAGACAGAGACAGAGGCAGAGACAGAGACAGAGACAGAGACAGAGACAGAGACAGAGACAGAGACAGAGACAGAGACAGAGACAGAGACAGAGACAGAGACAGAGACAGAGACAGAGACAGAGACAGAGACAGAGACAGAGACAGAGACAGAGACAGAGACAGAGACAGAGGCAGAGACAGAGACAGAGACAGAGACAGAGACAGAGACAGAGACAAAGACAGAGACAGGGACAGAGGCAGAGACAGAGACATAGACAGACACAGAGACGGAGACGGAGATAGAGGAAGAGACAGAGACAGAAACGGGGACAGAGGCAGAGACAGAGCCAGGGACGGAGACAGAGTCAGAGACAGGGGGAGAGACAGCGACACAGACAGAGACAGAGACAGAGACAGAGACAGAGACAGAGACAGAGACAGAGACAGGGACAGGGACGGAGAGAGAGACAGAGGAAGAGACAGCGACAGAGACAGAGGAAGAGACAGCGACAGAGACAGAGACAAAGACAGAGACAGAGACAGAGACAGAGACAGAGACAGAGACAGAGACAGAGACAGAGACAGAGACAGAGACAGAGACAGAGACAGAGACAGAGACAGAGACAGAGACAGAGACAGAGACAGAGACAGAGACAAAGACAGAGACAGAGACGGAGACAGAGACAGAGACAGAGACAGAGGCAGAGACACAGGCAGGGACAGAGACAGAGACAGAGACAGAGACAGAGACAGAGACAGAGACAGAGACAGAGACAGAGACAGAGACAGAGACAGAGACAGAGACAGAGACAGAGACAGAGACAGAGACAGAGACAGAGACAGAGAGAGAGACAGAGACAGAGACAGAGACAGAGACAGAGACAGAGACAGAGGGAGAGACAGCTACAGAGACAGAGACAGAGACAGAGACAGAGACAGAGACAGAGACAGAGACAGAGACAGAGACAGAGACAGAGACAGAGACAGAGACAGAGACAGAGACAGAGACAGAGACAGAGACAGAGGCAGAGACAGAGACAGAGACAAAGACAGAGACAGAGACGGAGACAGAGACAGAGACGGAGACAGAGACAGAGACAGAGGAATAGACAGAGACAGAGACAGAGACAGCGACCGGCACAGGGAGAGGGACAGGGACAGAGACAGAGACAGAGGAAGAGACAGCGACAGAGACAGAGGAAGAGACAGCGACAGAGACAGAGACAGAGACAGAGACAGAGACAGAGACGGTGACAGAGGCAGAGGCAGAGACACAGGCAGGGACAGAGACAGAGACAGAGACAGAGACAGAGACAGAGACAGAGACAGAGACAGAGACAGAGACAGAGACAGAGACAGAGACAGAGACAGAGACAGAGACAGAGACAGAGACAGAGACAGAGACAGAGACAGAGACAGAGACAGAGACAGAGACAGAGACAGAGACAGAGGCAGAGACAGAGACAGAGACAAAGACAGAGACAGAGACAGAGACAGAGACAGAGACAGAGACAGAGACAGAGACGGAGACAGAGACAGAGACAGAGACAGAGGGAGAGACAGCGACAGAGACAGAGACAGAGACAGAGACAGAGACAGAGACAGAGACAGAGACAGAGACAGAGACAAGGCCAGGGACAGAGACGGAGACAGAGACAGAGACAGTGGAATAGACAGAGACAGAGACACAGACAAAGACAGAGACAGAGACGGAGACAGAGACAGAGACAGAGGAATAGACAGAGACAGAGACAGAGACAGCGACCGGCACAGGGAGAGGGACAGGGACAGGGACAGAGACAGAGACAGAGACAGAGACAGAGACAGAGACAGAGGGAGAGACAGCGACAGAGACAGAGACAGAGACAGAGACAGAGACAGAGACAGAGACAGAGACAGAGACAGAGACAGAGACAGAGACAGAGACAGAGACAGAGACAGAGACAGAGACAGAGACAGAGACAGAGACAGAGACAGAGACAGAGACAGAGACAGAGACAGAGACAGAGACAGAGACAGAGGCAGAGACAGAGACAGAGACAAAGACAGAGACAGAGACAGAGACAGCGACCGGCACAGGGAGAGGGACAGGGACAGAGACAGAGACAGAGACAGAGACAGAGACAGAGACAGAGACAGAGGCAGAGACAGAGACACAGACCGAGGAAGAGACAGAGACAGAGACAGAGACAGAGGGAGAGACAGAGACACAGATAGAGACAGAGGGGCAGGTGACAAAGTCGGAGGCAGATGGGCAGGAGACAACGACGGAGAGAGCGACAGAGACGGAGACAGGGACAGAGAAAGGAACAGAGACGGAGACAGAGACAGAGACAGAGACAGAGACAGAGACAGAGACAGAGACAGAGACAGAGACAGAGACGGAGACAGAGCCAGAGGCAGAGACACAGGCAGGGACAGAGACAGAGGCAGAGACAGAAACAGAGACAGAGACAGCGACAGATACGGTGACAGAGACAGAGGCAGAGACAGAGACAGAGACAGAGACGGAGACATAGACAGACACAGAGACGGAGACGGAGATAGAGGAAGAGACAGAGACAGAAACGGAGACAGAGGCAGAGACAGAGCCAGGGACGGAGACAGAGTCAGAGACAGGGGGAGAGACAGCGACACAGACAGAGACAGAGACAGAGACAGAGACAGAGACAGAGACAGAGACAGAGACGGAGACATAGACAGACACAGAGACGGAGACGGAGATAGAGGAAGAGACAGAGACAGAAACGGAGACAGAGGCAGAGACAGAGCCAGGGACGGATACAGAGTCAGAGACAGGGGGAGAGACAGCGACACAGACAGAGACAGAGACAGAGACAGAGACAGAGACAGAGACAGAGACAGAGACAGAGACAGAGACAGGGACAGGGACGGAGAGAGAGACAAAGGAAGAGACAGCGACAGAGACAGAGGAAGAGACAGCGACAGAGACAGGGGAAGAGACAGCGACAGAGACAGAGACAGAGACAGAGACAGAGACAGAGACAGAGACAGAGACAGAGACAGAGACAGAGACAGAGACGGTGACAGAGGCAGAGGCAGAGACACAGGCAGGGACAGAGACAGAGGCAGAGACAGAGACAGAGACAGAGACAGAGACAGAGACAGTGGAATAGACAGAGACAGAGACACAGACAAAGACAGAGACAGAGACAGAGACAGAGACAGAGGGAGAGACAGCGACAGAGACAGAGACAGAGACAGAGACAGAGACAGAGACAGAGACAGAGACAGAGACAGAGACAGAGACAGAGACAGAGACAGAGACAGAGACAGAGACAGAGACAGAGACAGAGACAGAGACAGAGACAGAGACAGAGACAGAGACAGAGACAGAGACAGAGACAGAGGCAGAGACAGAGACAGAGACAAAGACAGAGACAGAGACAGAGACAGCGACCGGCACAGGGAGAGGGACAGGGACAGAGACAGAGACAGAGACAGAGACAGAGACAGAGACAGAGACAGAGACAGAGGCAGAGACAGAGACACAGACCGAGGAAGAGACAGAGACAGAGACAGAGACAGAGGGAGAGACAGAGACACAGATAGAGACAGAGGGGCAGGTGACAAAGTCGGAGGCAGATGGGCAGGAGACAACGACGGAGACAGCGACAGAGACGGAGACAGGGACAGAGAAAGGAACAGAGACGGAGACAGAGACAGAGACAGAGACAGAGACAGAGACAGAGACAGAGACAGAGACAGAGACGGAGACAGAGCCAGAGGCAGAGACACAGGCAGGGACAGAGACAGAGGCAGAGACAGAAACAGAGACAGAGACAGCGACAGATACGGTGACAGAGACAGAGGCAGAGACAGAGACAGAGACAGAGACGGAGACATAGACAGACACAGAGACGGAGACGGAGATAGAGGAAGAGACAGAGACAGAAACGGAGACAGAGGCAGAGACAGAGCCAGGGACGGAGACAGAGTCAGAGGCAGGGGGAGAGACAGCGACACAGACAGAGACAGAGACAGAGACAGAGACAGAGACAGAGACAGAGACAGAGACGGAGACATAGACAGACACAGAGACGGAGACGGAGATAGAGGAAGAGACAGAGACAGAAACGGAGACAGAGGCAGAGACAGAGCCAGGGACGGATACAGAGTCAGAGACAGGGGGAGAGACAGCGACACAGACAGAGACAGAGACAGAGACAGAGACAGAGACAGAGACAGAGACAGAGACAGAGACAGAGACAGGGACAGGGACGGAGAGAGAGACAAAGGAAGAGACAGCGACAGAGACAGAGGAAGAGACAGCGACAGAGACAGGGGAAGAGACAGCGACAGAGACAGAGACAGAGACAGAGACAGAGACAGAGACAGAGACAGAGACAGAGACAGAGACAGAGACGGTGACAGAGGCAGAGGCAGAGACACAGGCAGGGACAGAGACAGAGGCAGAGACAGAGACAGAGACAGAGACAGAGACAGAGACAGTGGAATAGACAGAGACAGAGACACAGACAAAGACAGAGACAGAGACGGAGACAGAGACAGAGACAGAGGAATAGACAGAGACAGAGACAGAGACAGCGACAGGCACAGGGAGAGGGACAGGGACAGAGACAGAGACAGAGACAGAGACAGAGACAGAGACAGAGACAGAGACAGAGGCAGAGACAGAGACAAAGACCGAGGAAGAGACAGAGACAGAGACAGAGACACAGGGAGAGACAGAGACACAGATAGAGACAGAGGGGCAGGTGACAAAGTCGGAGGCAGATGGGCAGGAGACAAGGACGGAGACAAGGACGGAGACAACGACGGAGACAGCGTCAGAGACGGAGACAGGGACAGAGAAAGGAACAGAGACAGAGACAGAGACAGAGACAGAGACAGAGACAGAGACAGAGACAGAAACAGAGACAGAGACAGAGACGGAGGCAGAGACAGAGACACAGACAAAGGCAGAGACAGAGACGGAGACGGAGACAGAGATAGAGGAATAGACAGAGACAGAGACAGAGACAGAGACAGCGACAGAGACAGAGACAGCGACAGAGACAGAGACAGAGACAGAGACAGAGACAGAGACAGAGACAGAGACAGAGACAGAGACAGAGACGGAGACAGATACAGAGACAGAGGCATCGACAGAGACAGTGACAGGGACAGGGACAGAGAGAGAGTCAGAGACAGGGGGAGATACAGCGACAGAGACAGAGAGAGAGACAGAGACAGAGACGGAGACAGAGGCAGAGGCAGAGACGCAGGCAGGGACAGAGACAGAGGCAGAGACAGAAACAGATACAGAGACAGCGACAGATACGGGGACAGAGACAGAGGCAGAGACAGAGACAGAGACAGAGACGGAGACAGAGACAGAGACTCAGACCGAGACAGAGACAGCGGCAGAGACAGGGATGGAGACTGAGACAGGGACGGAGACAGAGTCAGAGACAGGGGGGGAGACAGGGACAGGGACAGAGAGAGAGGCAGAGACACAGGCAGGGACAGAGACAGAGACAGAGACAGAGACAGAAACAGAGACAGAGACAGATACGGGGACAGAGACAGAGGCAGAGACAGAGACAGAGACAGAGACGGAGACAGAGACAGAGACAGAGACAGAGACATTGACAGACACAGAGACGGAGACGGAGATAGAGGAAGAGACAGAGACAGAAACGGAGACAGAGGCAGAGACAGAGCCAGGGACGGAGACAAAGTCAGAGACAGGGGGAGAGACAGCGACACAGACAGAGACAGAGACAGAGACAGAGACAGAGACAGAGACAGAGACAGAGACAGAGACAGAGACAGAGACAGAGACAGAGACAGAGACAGAGACAGAGACAGGGACAGGGACGGAGAGAGAGACAGAGGAAGAGACAGCGACAGAGACAGAGGAAGAGACAGCGACACAGACAGGGGAAGAGACAGCGACAGAGACAGAGACAGAGACGGTGACAGAGGCAGAGGCAGAGACACAGGCAGGGACAGAGACAGAGGCAGAGACAGAAACAGAGACAGAGACAGCGACAGATACGGGGACAGAGACAGAGGCAGAGACAGAGACAGAGACAGAGACGGAGACATAGACAGACACAGAGACGGAGACGGAGATAGAGGAAGAGACAGAGACAGAAACGGAGACAGAGGCAGAGACAGAGCCAGGGACGGAGACAGAGTCAGAGACAGGGGGAGAGACAGCGACACAGACAGAGACAGAGACAGAGACAGAGACAGAGACAGAGACAGGGGGAGAGACAGCGACACAGACAGAGACAGAGACAGAGACAGAGACAGAGACAGAGACAGAGACAGGGACAGGGACGGAGAGAGAGACAGAGGAAGAGACAGCGACAGAGACAGAGGAAGAGACAGCGACAGAGACAGAGGAAGAGACAGCGACAGAGACAGAGACAGAGACAGAGACAGAGGCAGAGACAGAGACAGAGACAGAGACAGAGACAGAGACAGAGACAGAGACAGAGACAGAGACAGAGACAGAGACAGAGACAGAGACAGAGACAGAGACAGAGACAGAGACAGAGACAGAGACAGAGACAGAGACAGAGACAGAGACAGAGACAGAGACAGAGACAGAGACAGAGACAGAGACAGAGACAGAGACAGAGACAGAGACAGAGACAAAGACAGAGACAGGGACAGAGGCAGAGACAGAGACATAGACAGACACAGAGACGGAGACGGAGATAGAGGAAGAGACAGAGACAGAAACGGGGACAGAGGCAGAGACAGAGCCAGGGACGGAGACAGAGTCAGAGACAGGGGGAGAGACAGCGACACAGACAGAGACAGAGACAGAGACAGAGACAGAGACAGAGACAGAGACAGAGACAGGGACAGGGACGGAGAGAGAGACAGAGGAAGAGACAGCGACAGAGACAGAGGAAGAGACAGCGACAGAGACAGAGACAAAGACAGAGACAGAGACAGAGACAGAGACAGAGACAGAGACAGAGACAGAGACAGAGACAGAGACAGAGACAGAGACAGAGACAGAGACAGAGACAGAGACAGAGACAGAGACAGAGACAGAGACAGAGACAGAGACAAAGACAGAGACAGAGACGGAGACAGAGACAGAGACAGAGACAGAGGCAGAGACACAGGCAGGGACAGAGACAGAGACAGAGACAGAGACAGAGACAGAGACAGAGACAGAGACAGAGACAGAGACAGAGACAGAGACAGAGACAGAGACAGAGACAGAGACAGAGACAGAGACAGAGACAGAGACAGAGACAGAGAGAGAGACAGAGACAGAGACAGAGACAGAGACAGAGACAGAGGGAGAGACAGCTACAGAGACAGAGACAGAGACAGAGACAGAGACAGAGACAGAGACAGAGACAGAGACAGAGACAGAGACAGAGACAGAGACAGAGACAGAGACAGAGACAGAGACAGAGACAGAGGCAGAGACAGAGACAGAGACAAAGACAGAGACAGAGACGGAGACAGAGACAGAGACGGAGACAGAGACAGAGACAGAGGAATAGACAGAGACAGAGACAGAGACAGCGACCGGCACAGGGAGAGGGACAGGGACAGAGACAGAGACAGAGGAAGAGACAGCGACAGAGACAGAGGAAGAGACAGCGACAGAGACAGAGACAGAGACAGAGACAGAGACAGAGACGGTGACAGAGGCAGAGGCAGAGACACAGGCAGGGACAGAGACAGAGACAGAGACAGAGACAGAGACAGAGACAGAGACAGAGACAGAGACAGAGACAGAGACAGAGACAGAGACAGAGACAGAGACAGAGACAGAGACAGAGACAGAGACAGAGACAGAGACAGAGACAGAGACAGAGACAGAGACAGAGACAGAGGCAGAGACAGAGACAGAGACAAAGACAGAGACAGAGACAGAGACAGAGACGGAGACGGAGATAGAGGAAGAGACAGAGACAGAAACGGAGACAGAGGCAGAGACAGAGCCAGGGACGGAGACAGAGTCAGAGACAGGGGGAGAGACAGCGACACAGACAGAGACAGAGACAGAGACAGAGACAGAGACAGAGACAGAGACAGAGACGGAGACATAGACAGACACAGAGACGGAGACGGAGATAGAGGAAGAGACAGAGACAGAAACGGAGACAGAGGCAGAGACAGAGCCAGGGACGGATACAGAGTCAGAGACAGGGGGAGAGACAGCGACACAGACAGAGACAGAGACAGAGACAGAGACAGAGACAGAGACAGAGACAGAGACAGGGACAGGGACGGAGAGAGAGACAAAGGAAGAGACAGCGACAGAGACAGAGGAAGAGACAGCGACAGAGACAGGGGAAGAGACAGCGACAGAGACAGAGACAGAGACAGAGACAGAGACAGAGACAGAGACAGAGACAGAGACAGAGACAGAGACGGTGACAGAGGCAGAGGCAGAGACACAGGCAGGGACAGAGACAGAGGCAGAGACAGAAACAGAGACAGAGACAGCGACAGATACGGGGACAGAGACAGAGGCAGAGACAGAGACAGAGACAGAGACGGAGACATAGACAGACACAGAGACGGAGACGGAGATAGAGGAAGAGACAGAGACAGAAATGGAGACAGAGGCAGAGACAGAGCCAGGGACGGTGACAGAGTCAGAGACAGGGGGAGAGACAGCGACACAGACAGAAACAGAGACAGAGACAGAGACAGAGACAGAGACAGAGACAGAGACAGGGACAGGGACAGAGACAGAGACAGAGACAGAGACAGAGACAGAGACAGAGGCAGAGACAGAGACAGAGACAAAGACAGAGACAGAGACAGAGACAGAGACAGAGACAGAGACAGAGACAGAGACAGAGACAGAGACAGAGACAGAGACAGAGACAGAGACAGAGGGAGAGACAGCGACAGAGACAGAGACAGAGACAGAGACAGAGACAGAGACAGAGACAAGGCCAGGGACAGAGACGGAGACAGAGACAGAGACAGTGGAATAGACAGAGACAGAGACACAGACAAAGACAGAGACAGAGACGGAGACAGAGACAGAGACAGAGGAATAGACAGAGACAGAGACAGAGACAGCGACCGGCACAGGGAGAGGGACAGGGACAGAGACAGAGACAGAGACAGAGACAGAGACAGAGACAGAGACAGAGACAGAGGCAGAGACAGAGACACAGACCGAGGAAGAGACAGAGACAGAGACAGAGACAGAGGGAGAGACAGAGACACAGATAGAGACAGAGGGGCAGGTGACAAAGTCGGAGGCAGATGGGCAGGAGACAAAGACGGAGACAAGGACGGAGACAACGACGGAGACAGCGACAGAGACGGAGACAGGGACAGAGAAAGGAACAGAGACAGAGACAGAGACAGAGACAGAGACAGAGACAGAGACAGAGACGGAGGCAGAGACAGAGACACAGACAAAGGCAGAGACAGAGACGGAGACGGAGACAGAGATAGAGGAATAGACAGAGACAGAGACAGAGACAGAGACAGCGACAGAGACAGAGACAGAGACAGAGACAGAGACAGAGACAGAGACAGAGACAGAGACAGAGACAGAGACAGAGACAGAGACAGAGACAGAGACAGAGAGAGAGACAGAGACAGAGACGGAGACAGATACAGAGACAGAGGCATCGACAGAGACAGTGACAGGGACAGGGACAGAGAGAGAGTCAGAGACAGGGGGAGATACAGCGACAGAGACAGAGAGAGAGACAGAGACAGAGACGGAGACAGAGGCAGAGGCAGAGACGCAGGCAGGGACAGAGACAGAGGCAGAGACAGAAACAGAGACAGAGACAGCGACAGATACGGGGACAGAGACAGAGGCAGAGACAGAGACAGAGACAGAGACAGAGACGGAGACAGAGACAGAGACTCAGACAGAGACAGAGACAGCGGCAGAGACAGGGACGGAGACAGAGACAGGGACGGAGAGAGAGACAGAGGAAGAGACAGCGACAGAGACAGAGACAGAGACAGAGACAGAGACAGAGACAGAGACAGAGACAGAGACAGAGACAGAGACAGAGACAGAGACAGAGACAGAGACAGAGACAGAGACAGAGACAGAGACAGAGACAGAGACAGAGACAGAGACAGAGACAGAGACAGAGACAGGGACAGGGACAGAGAGAGAGGCAGAGACACAGGCAGGGACAGAGACAGAGACAGAGACAGAGACAGAAACAGAGACAGAGACAGATACGGGGACAGAGACAGAGGCAGAGACAGAGACAGAGACAGAGACGGAGACAGAGACAGAGACAGAGACAGAGACATTGACAGACACAGAGACGGAGACGGAGATAGAGGAAGAGACAGAGACAGAAACGGAGACAGAGGCAGAGGCAGAGCCAGGGACGGAGACAGAGTCAGAGACAGGGGGAGAGACAGCGACACAGACAGAGACAGAGACGGAGACAGAGACAGAGACAGAGACAGAGACAGAGACAGAGACAGAGACAGGGACAGGGACAGAGACAGGAACAGGGACGGAGAGAGAGACAGAGGAAGAGACAGCGACAGAGACAGAGGAAGAGACAGCGACAGAGACAGAGACAGAGACAGAGACAGAGACAGAGACAGAGACAGAGACAGAGACAGAGACAGAGACAGAGACAGAGACAGAGACAGAGACAGAGACAGAGACAGAGACAGAGACAGAGACAGAGACAGAGACAGAGACAGAGACAGAGACAGAGACAGAGACAGAGACAGAGACAGAGACAGAGACAGAGACAGAGACAGAGACAGAGACAGAGACAGAGGCAGAGACAGAGACACAGACCGAGGAAGAGACAGAGACAGAGACAGAGACAGAGGGAGAGACAGAGACACAGATAGAGACAGAGGGGCAGGTGACAAAGTCGGAGGCAGATGGGCAGGAGACAACGACGGAGACAGCGACAGAGACGGAGACAGGGACAGAGAAAGGAACAGAGACGGAGACAGAGACAGAGACAGAGACAGAGACAGAGACAGAGGCAGAGGCAGAGACAGAGACACAGACAAAGGCAGAGACAGAGACAGAGACGGAGACAGAGACAGAGGAATAGACAGAGACAGAGACAGAGACAGAGACAGAGACAGAGACAGAGACAGAGACAGAGACAGAGACAGGGACAGAGAGAGAGTCAGAGACGGGGGGAGAGACAGCGACAGAGACAGAGACAGAGACAGAGACAGAGACGGAGACAGAGGCAGAGGCAGAGACACAGGCAGGGACAGAGACAGAGGCAGAGACAGAAACAGAGACAGAGACAGCGACAGATACGGTGACAGAGACAGAGGCAGAGACAGAGACAGAGACAGAGACGGAGACATAGACAGACACAGAGACGGAGACGGAGATAGAGGAAGAGACAGAGACAGAAACGGAGACAGAGGCAGAGACAGAGCCAGGGACGGAGACAGAGTCAGAGACAGGGGGAGAGACAGCGACACAGACAGAGACAGAGACAGAGACAGAGACAGAGACAGAGACAGAGACGGAGACATAGACAGACACAGAGACGGAGACGGAGATAGAGGAAGAGACAGAGACAGAAACGGAGACAGAGGCAGAGACAGAGCCAGGGACGGATACAGAGTCAGAGACAGGGGGAGAGACAGCGACACAGACAGAGACAGAGACAGAGACAGTGACAGAGACAGAGACAGAGACAGAGACAGAGACAGAGACAGGGACAGGGACGGAGAGAGAGACAGAGGAAGAGACAGCGACAGAGACAGAGGAAGAGACAGCGACAGAGACAGGGGAAGAGACAGCGACAGAGACAGAGACAGAGACAGAGACAGAGACAGAGACAGAGACAGAGACGGTGACAGAGGCAGAGGCAGAGACACAGGCAGGGACAGAGACAGAGGCAGAGACAGAAACAGAGACAGAGACAGCGACAGATACGGGGACAGAGACAGAGGCAGAGACAGAGACATAGACAGAGACGGAGACATAGACAGACACAGAGACGGGGACGGAGATAGAGGAAGAGACAGAGACAGAAATGGAGACAGAGGCAGAGACAGAGCCAGGGACGGAGACAGAGTCAGAGACAGGGGGAGAGACAGCGACACAGACAGAGACAGAGACAGAGACAGAGACAGAGACAGAGACAGAGACAGAGACAGGGACAGGGACAGAGACAGAGACAGAGACAGAGACAGAGACAGAGACAGAGACAGAGACAGAGACCGAGACAGAGACAGAGACAGAGGCAGAGACAGAGACAGAGACAAAGACAGAGACAGAGACAGAGACAGAGACAGAGACAGAGACAGAGACAGAGACAGAGACAGAGACAGAGACAGAGACAGAGACAGAGGGAGAGACAGCGACAGAGACAGAGACAGAGACAGAGACAGAGACAGAGACAGAGACAGAGACAAGGCCAGGGACAGAGACGGAGACAGAGACAGAGACAGTGGAATAGACAGAGACAGAGACACAGACAAAGACAGAGACAGAGACGGAGACAGAGACAGAGACAGAGGAATAGACAGAGACAGAGACAGAGACAGCGACCGGCACAGGGAGAGGGACAGGGACAGAGACAGAGACAGAGACAGAGACAGAGACAGAGACAGAGACAGAGGCAGAGACAGAGACACAGACCGAGGAAGAGACAGAGACAGAGACAGAGACAGAGGGAGAGACAGAGACACAGATAGAGACAGAGGGGCAGGTGACAATGTCGGAGACAGATGGGCAGGAGACAAAGACGGAGACAAGGACGGAGACAACGACGGAGACAGCGACAGAGACGGAGACAGGGACAGAGAAAGGAACAGAGACGGAGACAGAGACAGAGACAGAGACAGAGACAGAGACAGAGACAGAGGCAGAGGCAGAGACAGAGACACAGACAAAGGCAGAGACAGAGACGGAGACGGAGACAGAGACAGAGGAATAGACAGAAACAGAGACAGAGACAGAGACAGAGACAGAGACAGAGACAGAGACAGAGACAGAGACAGAGACAGAGACAGAGACAGGGACAGAGGCAGCGACAGAGACACAGTCCGAGGAAGAGACAGAGACAGAGACAGAGACAGAGGGAGAGACGGAGACACAGATAGAGACAGAGGGGCAGGTGACAAAGTCGGAGGCAGATGGGCAGGAGACAAAGACGGAGACAAGGACGGAGACAAGGACGGAGACAACGACGGAGACAGCGACAGAGACGGAGACAGAGACAGACACAGAGACGGAGACGGAGATAGAGGAAGAGACAGAGACAGAAACGGAGACAGAGGCAGAGACAGAGCCAGGGACGGAGACAGAGTCAGAGACAGGGGGAGAGACAGCGACACAGACAGAGACAGAGACAGAGACAGAGACAGAGACAGAGACAGAGACGGAGACAGAGGCAGAGACAGAGCCAGGGACGGAGACAGAGTCAGAGACAGGGGGAGAGACAGCGACACAGACAGAGACAGAGACAGAGACAGAGACAGAGACAGAGACAGAGACGGAGACATAGACAGACACAGAGACGGAGACGGAGATAGAGGAAGAGACAGAGACAGAAACGGAGACAGAGGCAGAGACAGAGCCAGGGACGGATACAGAGTCAGAGACAGGGGGAGAGACAGCGACACAGACAGAGACAGAGACAGAGACAGAGACAGAGACAGAGACAGAGACAGAGACAGAGACAGAGACAGGGACAGGGACAGGGACGGAGAGAGAGACAGAGGAAGAGACAGCGACAGAGACAGAGGAAGAGACAGCGACAGAGACAGGGGAAGAGACAGCGACAGAGACAGAGACAGAGACAGAGACAGAGACAGAGACGGTGAAAGAGGCAGAGGCAGAGACACAGGCAGGGACAGAGACAGAGGCAGAGACAGAAACAGAGACAGAGACAGCGACAGATACGGTGACAGAGACAGAGGCAGAGACAGAGACAGAGACAGAGACGGAGACATAGACAGACACAGAGACGGAGACGGAGATAGAGGAAGAGACAGAGACAGAAACGGAGACAGAGGCAGAGACAGAGCCAGGGACGGAGACAGAGTCAGAGACAGGGGGAGAGACAGCGACACAGACAGAGACAGAGACAGAGACAGAGACAGAGACAGAGACAGAGACAGAGGCAGAGACAGAGACAGAGACAGAGACAGAGACAGAGACAGAGACAGAGACAGAGACAGAGACAGAGACAGAGACAGAGACAGAGACAGAGACAGAGACAGAGACAGAGACAGAGACAGAGACAGAGACAGAGACAGAGACAGAGACAGAGACAGAGACAGAGACAGAGACAGAGACATTGACAGACACAGAGACGGACACGGAGATAGAGGAAGAGACAGAGACAGAAACGGAGACAGAGGCAGAGACAGAGACAGAGACAGAGACACAGACAGAGACAGAGGGAGAGACAGCGACAGAGACAGAGACAGAGACAGAGACAGAGACAGAGACAGAGACAGAGACAAGGCCAGGGACAGAGACGGAGACAGAGACAGAGACAGTGGAATAGACAGAGACAGAGACACAGACAAAGACAGAGACAGAGGCGGAGACAGAGACAGAGACAGAGACAGCGACAGGCACAGGGAGAGGGACAGGGACAGAGACAGAGACAGAGACAGAGACAGAGACAGAGACAGAGACAGAGGCAGAGACAGAGACAGAGACACAGACAGAGGCAGAGACGGAGACAGAGACAGAGACAGAGACAGAGACAGAGACAGAGACAGATATAGAGACAAAGTCGGAGACAAAGACGGAGACAAAAACAGAGACAAGTAGGAAGACAAAGACGGAGACAAAGACGGAGACAAAGACTGAGATAAAGACTGAGACAAAGACGGAGGCAAAGACGGAGACAAAGACGGAGACAAAGATGGAGACACAGACGGAGTCAAATACGGAGACAAAGACAGAGACAAAGTCGGAAACGAAGACGGAGACAGAGTCCGATACGGAGACAGAGACAGAGACACAGACACAGACAGAGACAGAGACAGAGACAGAGGTGCTTGAGACAAAGACCGAGACAGAGGGGCAGGTGACATAGACGGAGACAAAGACAGCGACAAGGACGTAGACAAAGACGTAGACAAAGACGGAGACAAAGACGGAGGCAAAGACGGAGACAAAGACGGAGACAAAGTCGGAGGCAAAGACGGAGACAGAGTGTAATACAGAGACAGCGACAGAGACAGAGACAGAGACAGAGACAGAGACGGAGACAGAGTGTCAGGAGACAAATGCGGAGACAAAGACGGAGGCAAAGACGGAGACAAAGACGGAGACAAAGATGGAGACACAGACGGAGACAAATACGGATACAAAGACAGAGACAAGGACGGAGACAAAGACGGAGACAAAGACGAAGACAAAGACGGAGACAGAGTGCGAAACAGAGACAGAGACAGAGACACAGACATAGACAGAGACAGAGACACAGACATAGACAGAGACAGAGACAGAGACAGATGTACATGAGACAAAGACCGAGACAGAGTGACAGGAGACATGGACGGAGACAAAGACGGAGACAAAGATGTAGACAAAGACGGAGACAAAGACGGAGGTAAAGACGGAGACAAAGACGGAGACAAAGATGGAGACACAGACGGACACAAAAACGGAGACAAAGACAGACACAAAGACGGAGACAAAGACGAAGACAAAGTCGGAGACAGAGTCCGATACAGAGACAGAGACAGAGACACAGATACAGACAGAGACAGAGACAGATACATAGACACAGACACCGACAGAGGCAGAGACAGAGACAGAGACAGAGACAGAGACAGGGGCAGAGACAGAGACAGAGACGAAGACAGAGGGGCAGGAGACAAAGACGGAGACAAAGAGGGAGACAAGGACGAAGACAAAGACAGAGACAGAGACAGACACTGAGATGGAGTCAGAGACAGAGGTGCAGGAGGCAAAGACGGTGACAAAGACGGAGACAGAGACAGAGACAGAGACATGGACAGAGACAGAGACAGAGACAGAGACAGAGACAGAGACAGAGGCGCATGAGACGAAGACCGAGACAGAGGGGCAGGAGACATGGACGGAGACAAAGACGGACACAAAGACGTAGACAAAGACGGAGACAAAGACGGAGACAAAGACGGTGACAAAGATGGAGACAAAGACGGAGACGAAGAGGAAGACGACGACGGAGACAAAGACGGTGACAAAGATGGAGACAAAGACGGAGACAAAGACGGAGACAAAGACTGAGATAAAGACTGAGACAAAGACGGAGGCAAAGTCGGAAACAAAGACGGAGACAGAGTCCGATACGGAGACAGAGACAGAGACACAGACACAGACAGAGACAGAGACAGAGACAGAGACAGAGACAGAGACAGAGACAGAGACAGAGACAGAGACAGAGACAGAGACAGAGACAGAGACAGAGACAGAGACAGAGACAGAGACAGAGACAGAGACAGAGACAGAGACAGAGACAGAGACAGAGACAGAGACAGAGACAGAGACAGAGACAGAGACAGAGACAGAGACAGAGACAGAGACAGATGTACATGAGACAAAGACCGAGACAGAGTGACAGGAGACATGGACGGAGACAAAGACGGAGACAAAGATGTAGACAAAGACGGATACAAAGACGGAGGTAAAGACGGAGACAAAGACGGAGACAAAGGTGGAGACACAGACGGACACAAAAACGGAGACAAAGACAGACACAAAGACGGAGACAAAGACGAAGACAAAGTCGGAGACAGAGTCCGATACAGAGACAGAGACAGAGACACAGATACAGACAGAGACAGAGACAGAGACAGATACATAGACACAGACACCGACAGAGGCAGAGACAGAGACAGAGACAGAGACAGAGACAGGGGCAGAGACAGAGACAGAGACGAAGACAGAGGGGCAGGAGACAAAGACGGAGACAAAGAGGGAGACAAGGACGAAGACAAAGACAGAGACAGAGACAGACACTGAGATGGAGTCAGAGACAGAGGTGCAGGAGGCAAAGACGGTGACAAAGACGGAGACAGAGACAGAGACAGAGACATGGACAGAGACAGAGACAGAGACAGAGACAGAGACAGAGGCGCATGAGACGAAGACCGAGACAGAGGGGCAGGAGACATGGACGGAGACAAAGACGGACACAAAGACGTAGACAAAGACGGAGACAAAGACGGAGACAAAGACGGTGACAAAGATGGAGACAAAGACGGAGACGAAGAGGAAGACGACGACGGAGACAAAGACGGTGACAAAGATGGAGACAAAGACGGAGACAAAGACGGAGACAAAGACGGAGACAAAGACAGAGACAGAGACAGAGACAGAGACAGAGACAGAGACAGAGACAGAGACAGAGACAGAGACGGAGACAGAGGGTCAGGAGACAAATGCGGAGACAAAGACGGAGGCAAAGACGGAGACAAAGAAGGAGACAAACACGGAGACAAAGACTGAGATAAAGACTGAGACAAAGACGGAGGCAAAGTCGGAAACAAAGACGGAGACAGAGTCCGATACGGAGACAGAGACAGAGACACAGACACAGACAGAGACAGAGACAGAGACAGAGACAGAGACAGAGACAGAGACAGAGACAGAGACAGAGACAGAGACAGAGACAGAGACAGAGACAGAGACAGAGACAGAGACAGAGACAGAGACAGAGACAGAGACAGAGACAGAGACAGAGACAGAGACAGAGACAGAGACAGAGACAGAGACAGAGACAGAGACAGAGACAGAGACAGAGACAGAGACAGAGACAGAGACAGAGACAGAGGCAGAGACAGAGACAGAGACAGAGACAGAGACAGAGACAGAGACAGAGACAGAGACAGAGACAGAGACAGAGACAGAGGCAGAGACAGAGACAGAGACACAGACAGAGGCAGAGACGGAGACAGAGACAGAGACAGAGACAGAGACAGAGACAGAGACAGAGACAGAGACAGATATAGAGACAAAGTCGGAGACAAAGACGGAGACAAAAACAGAGACAAGTAGGAAGACAAAGACGGAGACAAAGACGGAGACAAAGACTGAGATAAAGACTGAGACAAAGACGGAGGCAAAGACGGAGACAAAGACGGAGACAAAGATGGAGACACAGACGGAGTCAAATACGGAGACAAAGACAGAGACAAAGTCGGAAACGAAGACGGAGACAGAGTCCGATACGGAGACAGAGACAGAGACACAGACACAGACAGAGACAGAGACAGAGACAGAGGTGCTTGAGACAAAGACCGAGACAGAGGGGCAGGTGACATAGACGGAGACAAAGACAGCGACAAGGACGTAGACAAAGACGTAGACAAAGACGGAGACAAAGACGGAGGCAAAGACGGAGACAAAGACGGAGACAAAGTCGGAGGCAAAGACGGAGACAGAGTGTAATACAGAGACAGCGACAGAGACAGAGACAGAGACAGAGACAGAGACGGAGACAGAGGGTCAGGAGACAAATGCGGAAACAAAGACGGAGGCAAAGACGGAGACAAAGACCGAGACAAAGATGGAGACACAGACGGAGACAAATACGGATACAAAGACAGAGACAAGGACGGAGACAAAGACGGAGACAAAGACGAAGACAAAGACGGAGACAGAGTGCGAAACAGAGACAGAGACAGAGACACAGACATAGACAGAGACAGAGACACAGACATAGACAGAGACAGAGACAGAGACAGATGTACATGAGACAAAGACCGAGACAGTGTGACAGGAGACATGGACGGAGACAAAGACGGAGACAAAGATGTAGACAAAGACAGAGGCAGAGACAGTGACAGAGACAGAGACAGAGACAGAGACAGAGACAGAGACAGAGACAGAGACAGAGACAGAGACAGATATACAGACAAAGACGGAGACAAAAACGGAGACAAAAACAGAGACAAGTAGGAAGACAAAGACAGAGACAAAGACGGAGACAAAGACTGAGATAAAGACTGAGACAAAGACGGAGGCAAAGACTGAGATTAGAGACTGAGACAAAGACGGAGGCAAAGACGGAGACAGAGTGTAATACAGAGACAGCGACAGAGACAGAGACAGAGACAGGGACAGAGACAGAGACAGAGACAGAGACAGAGACCGAGACAGAGACAGACACAGAGACAGAGACAGAGACAGAGACAGAGACAGAGACAGAGACAGAGACAGATACAGAGACAGAGACAGAGACAGAGACAGATATAGAGACAAAGACGGAGACAAAGACGGAGACCAAAACAGAGACAAGTAGAAAGACAAAGTCGGAGGCAAAGACGGAGACAGAGTGTAATACAGAGACAGCGACAGAGACAGAGACAAAGACAGAGACAGAGACAGAGACAGAGACAGAGACAGAGACAGAGACAGAGACAGAGACAGAGGCGCATGAGACAAAGACGTAGACAAAGACGGAAACAAAGAAGGAGACAAAGACGGAGACAAGGAAGGAGACGAAGAGGAAAACGACGACGGAGACAAAGACGGTAACAAAGACGGAGACAAAGACAGAGACAGAGACAGAGACAGAGACAGAGACAGAGACAGAGACAGAGACAGAGACAGAGACAGAGACAGAGACAGAGACAGAGACAGAGGCAGAGACAGAGACAGAGACAGAGACAGAGACGGAGACGAAGAGGAAGACGACGACGGAGACAAAGACGGTGACAAAGATGGAGACAAAGACGGAGACAAAGACGGAGACAAAGACAGAGACAGAGACAGAGACAGAGACAGAGACAGAGACAGAGACAGAGACAGAGACAGAGACAGAGACAGAGACAGAGACAGAGACAGAGACAGAGACAGAGACAGAGACAGAGACTGAGACAGAGACAGAGACAGAGACAGAGACAGAGACAGAGACAGAGACAGAGATAGAGTCAGAGACAGAGGGGCAGGAGGCAAAGACGGTGACAAAGACGGAGACAGAGACAGAGACAGAGACAGAGACAGAGACAGAGACAGAGACAGAGACAGAGACAGATACAGATACAGAGACACCGACAGAGGCAGAGACAGAGACAGAGGCAGAGACAGAGACAGGGACAGAGACAGAGACAGAGACGGAGACAGAGACAGAGGCGCATGAGACAAAGACGTAGACAAAGACGGAAACAAAGACGGAGACAAAGACGGTGACAAAGAAGGAGACGAAGAGGAAAACGACGACGGAGACAAAGACGGTAACAAAGACGGAGACAAAGACAGAGACAAAGATGGAGACAAAGACGGAGACGGAGACAAAGACGGTGACAAAGATGGAGACAAACACGGAGACAAAGACAGAGACAGAGACAGAGACAGAGGCAGAGACAGAGACAGAGACAGAGACAGAGACAGAGACAGAGACAGAGACAGAGACAGAAACAGAGACAGAGACAGAGACAGAGACAGAGATAGAGACAGATATAGAGACAAAGACGGAGACAAAGACGGAGACAAAAACAGAGACAAGTAGGAAGACAAAGACGGAGACAAAGACGGAGACAAAGACTGATATAAAGACTGAGACAAAGACGGAGGCAAAGACGGAGGCAAAGACGGAGACAAAGTCGGAAACAAAGACGGAGACAGAGTCCGATACGGAGACAGAGACAGAGACACAGACACAGACAGTGACAGAGACAGAGACAGAGGTGCTTGAGACAAAGACCGAGACAGAGGGGCAGGTGACATAGACGGAGACAAAGACAGAGACAAAGACGTAGACAAAGACGTAGACAAAGACGTAGACAAAGACGGAGACAAAGACGGAGGCAAAGACGGAGACAAAGACGGAGACAAAGTCGGAGGCAAAGACGGAGACAGAGTGTAATACAGAGACAGCGACAGAGACAGAGACAGAGACAGAGACAGAGACAGAGACAGAGACAGAGACAGAGACAGAGACAGAGACAGAGACAGACACAGAGACAGAGACAGAGACAGAGACAGAGACAGAGACAGATACAGAGACAGAGACAGAGACAGATATAGAGACAAAGACGGAGACAAAGACGGAGACCAAAACAGAGACAAGTAGGAAGACAAAGTCGGAGGCAAAGACGGAGACAGAGTGTAATACAGAGACAGCGACAGAGACAGAGACAAAGACAGAGACAGAGACAGAGACAGAGACAGAGACAGAGACAGAGACAGAGACAGAGACAGAGACAGAGGCGCATGAGACAAAGACGTAGACAAAGACGGAAACAAAGAAGGAGACAAAGACGGAGACAAAGAAGGAGACGAAGAGGAAAACGACGACGGAGACAAAGACGGTAACAAAGACGGAGACAAAGACAGAGACAGAGACAGAGACAGAGGCAGAGACAGTGACAGAGACAGAGACAGAGACAGAGACAGAGACAGAGACAGAGACAGAGACAGAGACAGAGACAGAGACAGAGGCAGAGACAGTGACAGAGACAGAGACAGAGACAGAGACAGAGACAGAGACAGAGACAGAGACAGAGACAGAGACAGAGACAGATATAGAGACAAAGACGGAGACAAAAACGGAGACAAAAACAGAGACAAGTAGGAAGACAAAGACGGAGACAAAGTCGGAGACAAAGACTGAGATAAAGACTGAGACAAAGACGGAGGCAAAGACGGAGACAAAGACGGAGACAAAGACGGAGACAAAGACGGAGACAAGGACTGAGATTAGAGACTGAGACAAAGACGGAGGCAAAGACGGAGACAGAGTGTAATACAGAGAAAGCGACAGGGACAGAGACAGAGACAGAGACAGAGACAGAGACAGGGACAGAGACAGAGACAGAGACAGAGACAGAGACAGAGACAGAGACAGACACAGAGACAGAGACAGAGACAGAGACAGAGACAGAGACAGAGACAGAGACAGAGACAGAGACAGAGACAGAGACAGATATAGAGACAAAGACGGAGACAAAGACGGAGACCAAAACAGAGACAAGTAGGAAGACAAAGACGGAGACAAAGACGGAGACAAAGACTGAGATTAAAGACTGTGACAAAGACGGAGGCAAAGACGGAGACAAAGACGGAGACAAAGATGGAGACACAGACGGAGTCAAATACGGAGACAAAGACAGAGACAAAGTCGGAAACAATGACGGAGACAGAGTCCGATACGGAGACAGAGACAGAGACACAGACACAGACAGTGACAGAGACAGAGACAGAGGTGCTTGAGACAAAGACCGAGACAGAGGGGCAGGTGACATAGACGTAGACAAAGACAGAGACAAAGACGTAGACAAAGACGTAGACAAAGACGTAGACAAAGACGGAGACAAAGACGGAGGCAAAGACGGAGACAAAGACGGAGACAAAGTCGGAGGCAAAGACGGAGACAGAGTGTAATACAGAGACAGCGACAGAGACAGAGACAGAGACAGAGACAGAGACAGAGACAGAGACAGAGACAGAGACAGAGACAGAGACAGAGGCAGAGACAGAGACAGGTACAAAGACAGAGTCAGAGACAGAGACAGAGACAGAGACAGAGACAGAGACGGAGACAGAGACAGAGACAGAGACAGATATAGAGACAAAGACGGAGACAGAGACAGAGACAGAGACAGAGACAGATATAGAGACAAAGACGGAGACAAAGACGGAGACAAAAACAGAGACAAGTAGGAAGACAAAGACGGAGACAAAGACGGAGACAAAGACTGAGATTAAAGACGGAGACAAAGACGGAAACAAAGTCGGAGGCAAAGACGGAGACAGAGTGTAATACAGAGACAGCGACAGAGACAGAGACAGAGACAGAGACAGAGACAGAGACAGAGACAGAGACAGAGACAGAGACAGAGACAGAGACAGAGACAGAGACAGAGACAGAGGCGCATGAGACAAAGACGTAGACAAAGACGGAAACAAAGAAGGAGACAAAGACGGAGACAAAGAAGGAGACGAAGAGGAAAACGACGACGGAGACAAAGACGGGAACAAAGACGGAGACAAAGACAGAGACAAAGATGGAGATAAAGACGGAGACGGAGACAAAGACGGTGACAAGGATGAACACAAACACGGAGACAAAGACAGAGACAGAGACAGAGACAGAGGCAGAGACAGTGACAGAGACAGAGACAGAGACAGAGACAGAGACAGAGACAGAGACAGAGACAGAGACAGAGACAGATATACAGACAAAGACGGAGACAAAAACGGAGACAAAAACAGAGACAAGTAGGAAGACAAAGACGGAGACAAAGACGGAGACAAAGACTGAGATAAAGACTGAGACAAAGACGGAGGCAAAGACTGAGATTAGAGACTGAGACAAAGACGGAGGCAAAGACGGAGACAGAGTGTAATACAGAGACAGCGACAGAGACAGAGACAGAGACAGGGACAGAGACAGAGACAGAGACAGAGACAGAGACCGAGACAGAGACAGACACAGAGACAGAGACAGAGACAGAGACAGAGACAGAGACAGAGACAGATACAGAGACAGAGACAGAGACAGAGACAGATATAGAGACAAAGACGGAGACAAAGACGGAGACCAAAACAGAGACAAGTAGAAAGACAAAGTCGGAGGCAAAGACGGAGACAGAGTGTAATACAGAGACAGCGACAGAGACAGAGACAAAGACAGAGACAGAGACAGAGACAGAGACAGAGACAGAGACAGAGACAGAGACAGAGACAGAGGCGCATGAGACAAAGACGTAGACAAAGACGGACACAAAGAAGGAGACAAAGACGGAGACAAAGAAGGAGACGAAGAGGAAAACGACGACGGAGACAAAGACGGTAACAAAGACGGAGACAAAGACAGAGACAAAGATGGAGACAAAGACGGAGACGGAGACAAAGACGGTGACAAAGATGGACACAAACACGGAGACAAAGACAGAGACAGAGACAGAGACAGAGGCAGAGACAGTGACAGAGACAGAGACAGAGACAGAGACAGAGACAGAGACAGAGACAGAGACAGAGACAGAGACAGAGACAGAGACAGAGACAGAGACAGATATAGAGACAAAGACGGAGACAAAAACGGAGACAAAAACAGAGACAAGTAGGAAGACAAAGACGGAGACAAAGTCGGAGACAAAGACTGAGATAAAGGCTGAGACAAAGACGGAGGCAAAGACGGAGACAAAGACGGAGACAAAGACGGAGACAAAGACTGAGATTAGAGACTGAGACAAAGACGGAGGCAAAGACGGAGACAGAGTGTAATACAGAGACAGCGACAGAGACAGAGACAGAGACAGAGACAGAGACAGAGACAGGGACAGAGACAGAGACAGAGACAGAGACAGAGACAGAGACAGAGACAGAGACAGAGACAGAGACAGAGACAGAGACAGAGAGAGACCGAGATTGAGACGAAGACAGAGAGAGAGACCAAGGCGTAGACAGAGACAGAGACAGAGACAGAGACAGAGACAGAGACAGAGACAGAGACAGAGACGGAGACAGAGACAGAGACAGAGACAGAGACAGAGACAGAGACAGAGGCAGAGACAGAGACCGATACAGAGGCAGAGACAGAGACAGAGACACAGACAGAGACAGGGAGAGAGACAGAGGCACATGAGACGAAGACGGAGACAGACGGGCAGGAGACATGGACGGAGACAAAGACGGAGACAAAAACAGAGAGAAGTAGGAAGACAAAGACGGAGACAAAGACGGAGACAAAGACTGAGATAAAGACTGAGACAAAGACGGAGGCAAAGACGGAGACAAAGACGGAGACAAAGATGGAGACAGAGACGGAGTCAAATACGGAGACAAAGACAGAGACAAAGTCGGAAACAAAGACGGAGACAGAGTCCGATACGGAGACAGAGACAGAGACACAGACACAGCCAGAGACAGAGACAGAGACAGAGGTGCATGAGACAAAGACCGAGACAGAGGGGCAGGTGACATGGACGGAGACAAAGACAGAGACAAAGACGTAGACAAAGACGGAGACAAAGACGGAGGCAAAGACGTAGACAAAGACGGAGACAAAGACGGAGGCAAAGACGGAGACAAAGACGGAGACAAAGTCGGAGGCAAAGACGGAGACAGAGTGTAATACAGAGACAGCGACAGAGACAGAGACAGAGACAGAGACAGAGACAGAGACAGAGACAGAGACAGAGACAGAGACAGAGACAGAGACAGAGACAGAGACAGAGGCAGAGACAGAGACAGAGACAGAGACAGAGACAGGTACAAAGACAGAGTCAGAGACAGAGACAGAGACAGAGACAGAGACGGAGACAGAGACAGAGACAGAGACAGATATAGAGACAAAGACGGAGACAGAGACAGAGACAGAGACAGAGACAGAGACAGATATAGAGACAAAGACGGAGACAAAGACGGAGACAAAAACAGAGACAAGTAGGAAGACAAAGACGGAGACAAAGACGGAGACAAAGACTGAGATTAAAGACGGAGACAAAGACGGAAACAAAGTCGGAGGCAAAGACGGAGACAGAGTGTAATACAGAGACAGCGACAGAGACAGAGACAAAGACAGAGACAGAGACAGAGACAGAGACAAGGACAGAGACAGAGACAGAGGCGCATGAGACAAAGACGTAGACAAAGACGGAAACAAAGAAGGAGACAAAGACGGAGACAAAGAAGGAGACGAAGAGGAAAACGACGACGGAGACAAAGACGGGAACAAAGACGGAGACAAAGACAGAGACAAAGATGGAGATAAAGACGGAGACGGAGACAAAGACGGTGACAAAGATGGACACAAACCCGGAGACAAAGACAGAGACAGAGACAGAGACAGAGGCAGAGACAGTGACAGAGACAGAGACAGAGACAGAGACAGAGACAGAGACAGACACAGAGACAGAGACAGAGACAGAGACAGAGACAGAGACAGAGACAGAGACAGAGACAGAGACAGAGACAGATATAGAGACAAAGACGGAGACAAAGACGGAGACCAAAACAGAGACAAGTAGGAAGACAAAGACGGAGACAAAGACGGAGACAAAGACTGAGTTTAAGGCTGTGACAAAGACGGAGGCAAAGACGGAGACAAAGACGGAGACAAAGATGGAGACACAGACGGAGTCAAATACGGAGACAAAGACAGAGACAAAGTCGGAAACAATGACGGAGACGGAGTCCGATACGGAGACAGAGACAGAGACACAGACACAGACAGAGACAGAGACAGAGACAGAGGTGCATGAGACAAAGACCGAGACAGAGGGGCAAGTGACATGGACGGAGACAAAGACAGAGACAAAGACGTAGACAAAGACGGAGACAAAGACGTAGACATAGACGGAGACAAAGACGGAAACAAAGACGGAGACAGAGTCCGATACGGAGACTGAGACAGAGACACAGACAAAGACGGAGACGGAGACAAAGACGGTGACAAAGATGGAGACAAAGACGGAGACAAAGACAGAGACAGAGACAGAGACAGAGGCAGAGACAGAGACAGAGACAGAGACAGAGACAGAGACAGAGAGAGAGACAGAGACAGAGACAGAGACAGAGACAGAGACAGAGACAGAGACAGAGACAGAGACAGATATAGAGACGAAGACGGAGACAAAGACGGAGACAAAAACAGAGACAAGTAGGAAGACAAAGACGGAGACAAAGACGGAGACAAAAACAGAGACAAGTAGGAAGACAATGACGGAGACAAAGACGGAGACAAAGACTGAGATAAAGACTGAGACAAAGACGGAGGCAAAGACGGAGACAAAGACGGAGACAAAGATGGAGAAACAGACGGAGTCAAATACGGAGACAAAGACAGAGACAAAGTCGGAAACAAAGACGGAGACAGAGTCCGATACGGAGACAGAGACAGAGACACAGACACAGACCGAGACAGAGACAGAGACAGAGGTGCTTGAGACAAAGACCGAGACAGAGGGACAGGTGACGTGGACGGAGACAAAGACAGAGACAAAGACGTAGACAAAGACGGAGACAAAGACGGAGGCAAAGACGGAGACAAAGACGGAGACAAAGTCGGAGGCAAAGACGGAGACAGAGTGTAATACAGAGACAGCGACAGAGACAGAGACAGAGACAGGTGTACATGAGAAAAAAGACGAAGACAAAGACGGAAACAAAGTCGGAGGCAAAGACGGAGACAGAGTGTAATACAGAGACAGCGACAGAGACAGAGACAGAGACAGAGACAGAGACAGAGACAGGGACAGGGACAGGGATAGAGACCGATACAGAGGCAGACACAGAGACAGAGACATGGACAGAGACAGAGACAGAGACAGAGACAGGGACAGAGACAGAGACAGAGACAGATATAGAGACAAAGACGGAGACAAAGACGGAGACAAAGACTGAGATAAAGACTGAAACAAAGACGGAGGCAAAGACTGAGACAAAGACGGAGGCAAAGACGGAGACAAAGACGGAGACAAAGATGGAGAAACAGACGGAGTCAAATACGGAGACAAAGACAGAGACAAAGTCGGAAACAAAGACGGAGACAGAGTCCGATACGGAGACAGAGACAGAGACACAGACACAGACAGAGACAGAGACAGAGACAGAGGTGCTTGAGACAAAGACCGAGACAGAGGGACAGGTGACGTGGACGGAGACAAAGACAGAGACAAAGACGTAGACAAAGACGGAGACAAAGACGGAGGCAAAGACGGAGACAAAGACGGAGACAAAGTCGGAGGCAAAGACGGAGACAGAGTGCAATACAGAGACAGCGACAGAGACAGAGACAGAGACAGATGTACATGAGAAAAAAGACGGAGACAAAGACGGAAACAAAGTCGGAGGCAAAGACGGAGACAGAGTGTAATACAGAGACAGCGACAGAGACAGAGACAGAGACAGATGTACATGAGAAAAAAGACGGAGACAAAGACGGAAACAAAGTCGGAGGCAAAGACGGAGACAGAGTGTAATATAGAGACAGCGACATAGGCAGAGACAGAGACAGAGACAGAGACAGAGACAGGGACAGGGACAGGGACAGAGACCGTTACAGAGGCAGAGACAGAGACAGAGACATGGACAGAGACAGAGACAGAGACAGAGACAGAGGCAGAGGTAGAGACAGAGACAGAGACACAGACAGAGGCAGAGGCTGAGACAGAGACAGGGACAGACACAGAGACGGAGACAGAGACAGAGACAGAAACGGAGACGGAGACCGAGACAGAGACAGATATAGAGACAAAGACGGAGACAAAGACGGAGACAAAAACAGAGACAAGTAGGAAGACAAAGACGGAGACAAAGACGGAGACAAAGTCAGAGGCAAAGACGGAGACAGAGTGTAATACAGAGACAGCGACAGAGACAGAGACAGAGACAGAGACAGAGACAGAGACAGAGAGAGCGACAGAGGCAGAGACAGTACAAAGGCAGAGACAGAGACAGAGACAGAGACAGAGGCAGAGGCAGAGACAGAGACAGAGACAGAGACAGAGACAGAGACAGAGACAGAGACAGAGACAGAGACAGAGACAGAGACAGAGACAGAGACAGAGACAGAGACAGAGACAGAGACAGAGACAGAGACAGAGACAGAGACAGAGACACAGACAGAGGCAGAGACGGAGACAGAGGCAGAGGCAGAGGCAGAGACAGGGACAGGGACAGAGACAGCGACGGAGACAGAGGGGCAGGAGACAAATGCGGAGACAAAGACGGAGGCAAAGACGGAGACAAAGACGGAGACAAAGATGGAGACACAGACGGAGACAAATACGGATACAAAGACCGAGACAAAGACGGAGACAAAGACGAAGACAAAGACGGAGACAGAGTCCGATACAGAGACAGAGACAGACACACAGACATAGACAGAGACAGAGACAGAGACAGATGTACATGAGACAAAGACCGAGACAGAGTGACAGGAGACATGGACGGAGACAAAGACGGAGACAAAGACGCAGACAAAGACGGAGACACAGACAGAGACAGAGACAGAGACAGAGATAGAGACAAAGACGGAGACAAAGACGGAGACAAAGACGGAGGCAAAGACGGAGACAAAGACGGAGACAAAGTCGGAGGCAAAGACGGAGTAAGAGTGTAATACAGAGACAGCGACAGAGACAGAGGCAGAGACAGAGACAGAGACAGAGACAGAGACAGAGACAGAGACAGAGACAGCGACAGAGACAGAGACAGAGACAGAGACAGAGACAGAGACAGAGACAGAGACAGAGACAGAGGCAGAGACAGAGACAGAGACAGAGACAGAGACACAGACAGAGGCAGAGACGGAGACAGAGGCAGAGGCAGAGACAGAGACAGGGACAGAGACAGAGACGGAGACAGAGGGGCAGGAGACAACTGCGGAGACAAAGACGGAGGCAAAGACGGAGACAAAGACGGAGACAAAGATGGAGACACAGACGGTGACAAATACGGAGACAAAGCCAGACACAAAGACGGAGACAAAGACGAAGACAAAGTCGGAGACAGAGTCCGATACAGAGACAGAGATAGAGACACAGACACAGACAGAGACAGAGACAGATACAGAGACAGAGACACCGACAGAGGCAGAGACAGAGACGAAGACAGAGGGGCAGGAGACAAAGACAGAGACAAAGAGGGAGACAAGAACGAAGACAAAGACAGAGACAGAGACAGACACTGAGATGGAGTCAGAGACAGAGGGGCAGGAGGCAAAGACGGTGACAAAGACGGAGACAGAGACAGAGACAGAGACATGGACAGAGACAGAGACAGAGACAGAGACAGAGGCGCATGAGACGAAGACCGAGACAGAGGGGCAGGAGACATGGACGGAGACAAAGACGGACACAAAGACGTAGACAAAGACGGAGACAAAGACGGAGACAAAGACGGTGACAAAGATGGAGACAAAGACGGAGACGAAGAGGAAGACGACGACGGAGACAAAGACGGTGACAAAGATGGAGACAAAGACGGAGACAAAGACGGAGACAAAGACAGAGACAGAGACAGAGACAGAGACAGAGACAGAGACAGAGACAGAGACAGAGGCAGAGACAGAGACCGATACAGAGGCAGAGACAGAGACAGAGACACAGACAGAGACAGGGAGAGAGACAGAGGCGCATGAGACGAAGACGGAGACAGTCGGGCAGGAGACATGGACGGAGACAAAGACGGAGACAAAAACAGAGAGAAGTAGGAAGACAAAGACGGAGACAAAGACGGAGACAAAGACTGAGATAAAGACTGAGACAAAGACGGAGGCAAAGACGGAGACAAAGACGGAGACAAAGATGGAGACAGAGACGGAGTCAAATACGGAGACAAAGACAGAGACAAAGTCGGAAACAAAGACGGAGACAGAGTCCGATACGGAGACAGAGACAGAGACACAGACACAGCCAGAGACAGAGACCGAGACAGAGGTGCATGAGACAAAGACCGAGACAGAGGGGCAGGTGACATGGACGGAGACAAAGACAGAGACAAAGACGTAGACAAAGACGGAGACAAAGACGGAGGCAAAGACGGAGACAAAGACGGAGACAAAGTCGGAGGCAAAGACGGAGACAGAGTGCAATACAGAGACAGCGACAGAGACAGAGACAGAGACAGATGTACATGAGAAAAAAGACGGAGACAAAGACGGAAACAAAGTCGGAGGCAAAGACGGAGACAGAGTGTAATATAGAGACAGCGACATAGGCAGAGACAGAGACAGAGACAGAGACAGAGACAGGGACAGGGACAGGGACAGAGACCGATACAGAGGCAGAGACAGAGACAGAGACATGGACAGAGACAGAGACAGAGACAGAGACAGAGGCAGAGGTAGAGACAGAGACAGAGACACAGACAGAGGCAGAGGCCGAGACAGAGACAGGGACAGACACAGAGTCGGAGACAGAGACAGAGACAGAAACGGAGACGGAGACCGAGACAGAGACAGATATAGAGACAAAGACGGAGACAAAGACGGAGACAAAAACAGAGACAAGTAGGAAGACAAAGACGGAGACAAAGACGGAGACAAAGTCAGAGGCAAAGACGGAGACAGAGTGTAATACAGAGACAGCGACAGAGACAGAGACAGAGACAGAGACAGAGACAGAGACAGAGACAGAGACAGAGACAGAGACAGCGACAGAGACAGAGACAGAGACAGAGACAGATGTACATGAGACAAAGACCGAGACAGAGTGACAGGAGACATGGACGGAGACAAAGACGGAGACAAAGACGCAGACAAAGACGGAGACACAGACAGAGACAGAGACAGAGACAGAGATAGAGACAAAGACGGAGACAAAGACGGAGACAAAGACGGAGGCAAAGACGGAGACAAAGACGGAGACAAAGTCGGAGGCAAAGACGGAGTAAGAGTGTAATACAGAGACAGCGACAGAGACAGAGGCAGAGACAGAGACAGAGACAGAGACAGAGACAGAGACAGCGACAGAGACAGAGACAGAGACAGAGACAGAGACAGAGACAGAGACAGAGACAGAGACAGAGGCAGAGACAGAGACAGAGACAGAGACAGAGACACAGACAGCGGCAGAGACGGAGACAGAGGCAGAGGCAGAGACAGAGACAGGGACAGAGACAGAGACGGAGACAGAGGGGCAGGAGACAAATGCGGAGACAAAGACGGAGGCAAAGACGGAGACAAAGACGGAGACAAAGATGGAGACACAGACGGTGACAAATACGGAGACAAAGCCAGACACAAAGACGGAGACAAAGACGAAGACAAAGTCGGAGACAGAGTCCGATACAGAGACAGAGACAGAGACACAGACACAGACAGAGACAGAGACAGATACAGAGACAGAGACACCGACAGAGGCAGAGACAGAGACAGAGGCAGAGACAGAGACAGGGACAGAGACAGAGACAGAGACGAAGACAGAGGGGCAGGAGACAAAGACAGAGACAAAGAGGGAGACAAGAACGAAGACAAAGACAGAGACAGAGACAGACACTGAGATGGAGTCAGAGACAGAGGGGCAGGAGGCAAAGACGGTGACAAAGACGGAGACAGAGACAGAGACAGAGACATGGACAGAGACAGAGACAGAGACAGAGACAGAGGCGCATGAGACGAAGACCGAGACAGAGGGGCAGGAGACATGGACGGAGACAAAGACGGACACAAAGACGTAGACAAAGACGGAGACAAAGACGGAGGCAAAGACGGAGACAAAGACGGAGACAAAGTCGGAGGCAAAGACGGAGACAGAGTGTAATACAGAGACAGCGACAGAGACAGAGACAGAGACAGATGTACATGAGAAAAAAGACGAAGACAAAGACGGAAACAAAGTCGGAGGCAAAGACGGAGACAGAGTGTAATACAGAGACAGCGACAGAGACAGAGACAGAGACAGAGACAGAGACAGAGACAGGGACAGGGACAGGGACAGAGACCGATACAGAGGCAGACACAGAGACAGAGACATGGACAGAGACAGAGACAGAGACAGAGACAGGGACAGAGACAGAGACAGAGACAGATATAGAGACAAAGACGGAGACAAAGACGGAGACAAAGACTGAGATAAAGACTGAAACAAAGACGGAGGCAAAGACTGAGACAAAGACGGAGGCAAAGACGGAGACAAAGACGGAGACAAAGATGGAGAAACAGACGGAGTCAAATACGGAGACAAAGACAGAGACAAAGTCGGAAACAAAGACGGAGACAGAGTCCGATACGGAGACAGAGACAGAGACACAGACACAGACAGAGACAGAGACAGAGACAGAGGTGCTTGAGACAAAGACCGAGACAGAGGGACAGGTGACGTGGACGGAGACAAAGACAGAGACAAAGACGTAGACAAAGACGGAGACAAAGACGGAGGCAAAGACGGAGACAAAGACGGAGACAAAGTCGGAGGCAAAGACGGAGACAGAGTGCAATACAGAGACAGCGACAGAGACAGAGACAGAGACAGATGTACATGAGAAAAAAGACGGAGACAAAGACGGAAACAAAGTCGGAGGCAAAGACGGAGACAGAGTGTAATACAGAGACAGCGACAGAGACAGAGACAGAGACAGATGTACATGAGAAAAAAGACGGAGACAAAGACGGAAACAAAGTCGGAGGCAAAGACGGAGACAGAGTGTAATATAGAGACAGCGACATAGGCAGAGACAGAGACAGAGACAGAGACAGAGACAGGGACAGGGACAGGGACAGAGACCGTTACAGAGGCAGAGACAGAGACAGAGACATGGACAGAGACAGAGACAGAGACAGAGACAGAGGCAGAGGTAGAGACAGAGACAGAGACACAGACAGAGGCAGAGGCTGAGACAGAGACAGGGACAGACACAGAGACGGAGACAGAGACAGAGACAGAAACGGAGACGGAGACCGAGACAGAGACAGATATAGAGACAAAGACGGAGACAAAGACGGAGACAAAAACAGAGACAAGTAGGAAGACAAAGACGGAGACAAAGACGGAGACAAAGTCAGAGGCAAAGACGGAGACAGTGTGTAATACAGAGACAGCGACAGAGACAGAGACAGAGACAGAGACAGAGACAGAGACAGAGACAGAGAGAGCGACAGAGGCAGAGACAGTACAAAGGCAGAGACAGAGACAGAGACAGAGACAGAGGCAGAGACAGAGACAGAGACAGAGACAGAGACAGAGACAGAGACAGAGACAGAGACAGAGACAGAGACAGAGACAGAGACAGAGACAGAGACAGAGACAGAGACAGAGACAGAGACACAGACAGAGGCAGAGACGGAGACAGAGGCAGAGGCAGAGGCAGAGACAGGGACAGGGACAGAGACAGAGACGGAGACAGAGGGGCAGGAGACAAATGCGGAGACAAAGACGGAGGCAAAGACGGAGACAAAGACGGAGACAAAGATGGAGACACAGACGGAGACAAATACGGATACAAAGACCGAGACAAAGACGGAGACAAAGACGAAGACAAAGACGGAGACAGAGTCCGATACAGAGACAGAGACAGACACACAGACATAGACAGAGACAGAGACAGAGACAGATGTACATGAGACAAAGACCGAGACAGAGTGACAGGAGACATGGACGGAGACAAAGACGGAGACAAAGACGCAGACAAAGACGGAGACACAGACAGAGACAGAGACAGAGACAGAGATAGAGACAAAGACGGAGACAAAGACGGAGACAAAGACGGAGGCAAAGACGGAGACAAAGACGGAGACAAAGTCGGAGGCAAAGACGGAGTAAGAGTGTAATACAGAGACAGCGACAGAGACAGAGGCAGAGACAGAGACAGAGACAGAGACAGAGACAGAGACAGAGACAGCGACAGAGACAGAGACAGAGACAGAGACAGAGACAGAGACAGAGACAGAGACAGAGACAGAGGCAGAGACAGAGACAGAGACAGAGACAGAGACACAGACAGAGGCAGAGACGGAGACAGAGGCAGAGGCAGAGACAGAGACAGGGACAGAGACAGAGACGGAGACAGAGGGGCAGGAGACAAATGCGGAGACAAAGACGGAGGCAAAGACGGAGACAAAGACGGAGACAAAGATGGAGACACAGACGGTGACAAATACGGAGACAAAGCCAGACACAAAGACGGAGACAAAGACGAAGACAAAGTCGGAGACAGAGTCCGATACAGAGACAGAGACAGAGACACAGACACAGACAGAGACAGAGACAGATACAGAGACAGAGACACCGACAGAGGCAGAGACAGAGACGAAGACAGAGGGGCAGGAGACAAAGACAGAGACAAAGAGGGAGACAAGAACGAAGACAAAGACAGAGACAGAGACAGACACTGAGATGGAGTCAGAGACAGAGGGGCAGGAGGCAAAGACGGTGACAAAGACGGAGACAGAGACAGAGACAGAGACATGGACAGAGACAGAGACAGAGACAGAGACAGAGGCGCATGAGACGAAGACCGAGACAGAGGGGCAGGAGACATGGACGGAGACAAAGACGGACACAAAGACGTAGACAAAGACGGAGACAAAGACGGAGACAAAGACGGTGACAAAGATGGAGACAAAGACGGAGACGAAGAGGAAGACGACGACGGAGACAAAGACGGTGACAAAGATGGAGACAAAGACGGAGACAAAGACGGAGACAAAGACAGAGACAGAGACAGAGACAGAGACAGAGACAGAGACAGAGACAGAGGCAGAGACAGAGACCGATACAGAGGCAGAGACAGAGACAGAGACACAGACAGAGACAGGGAGAGAGACAGAGGCGCATGAGACGAAGACGGAGACAGTCGGGCAGGAGACATGGACGGAGACAAAGACGGAGACAAAAACAGAGAGAAGTAGGAAGACAAAGACGGAGACAAAGACGGAGACAAAGACTGAGATAAAGACTGAGACAAAGACGGAGGCAAAGACGGAGACAAAGACGGAGACAAAGATGGAGACAGAGACGGAGTCAAATACGGAGACAAAGACAGAGACAAAGTCGGAAACAAAGACGGAGACAGAGTCCGATACGGAGACAGAGACAGAGACACAGACACAGCCAGAGACAGAGACCGAGACAGAGGTGCATGAGACAAAGACCGAGACAGAGGGGCAGGTGACATGGACGGAGACAAAGACAGAGACAAAGACGTAGACAAAGACGGAGACAAAGACGGAGGCAAAGACGGAGACAAAGACGGAGACAAAGTCGGAGGCAAAGACGGAGACAGAGTGCAATACAGAGACAGCGACAGAGACAGAGACAGAGACAGATGTACATGAGAAAAAAGACGGAGACAAAGACGGAAACAAAGTCGGAGGCAAAGACGGAGACAGAGTGTAATATAGAGACAGCGACATAGGCAGAGACAGAGACAGAGACAGAGACAGAGACAGGGACAGGGACAGGGACAGAGACCGATACAGAGGCAGAGACAGAGACAGAGACATGGACAGAGACAGAGACAGAGACAGAGACAGAGGCAGAGGTAGAGACAGAGACAGAGACACAGACAGAGGCAGAGGCCGAGACAGAGACAGGGACAGACACAGAGACGGAGACAGAGACAGAGACAGAAACGGAGACGGAGACCGAGACAGAGACAGATATAGAGACAAAGACGGAGACAAAGACGGAGACAAAAACAGAGACAAGTAGGAAGACAAAGACGGAGACAAAGACGGAGACAAAGTCAGAGGCAAAGACGGAGACAGAGTGTAATACAGAGACAGCGACAGAGACAGAGACAGAGACAGAGACAGAGACAGAGACAGAGACAGAGACAGAGACAGCGACAGAGACAGAGACAGAGACAGAGACAGATGTACATGAGACAAAGACCGAGACAGAGTGACAGGAGACATGGACGGAGACAAAGACGGAGACAAAGACGCAGACAAAGACGGAGACACAGACAGAGACAGTGACAGAGACAGAGATAGAGACAAAGACGGAGACAAAGACGGAGACAAAGACGGAGGCAAAGACGGAGACAAAGACGGAGACAAAGTCGGAGGCAAAGACGGTGTAAGAGTGTAATACAGAGACAGCGACAGAGACAGAGGCAGAGACAGAGACAGAGACAGAGACAGAGACAGAGACAGCGACAGAGACAGAGACAGAGACAGAGACAGAGACAGAGACAGAGACAGAGACAGAGACAGAGGCAGAGACAGAGACAGAGACAGAGACAGAGACACAGACAGAGGCAGAGACGGAGACAGAGGCAGAGGCAGAGACAGAGACAGGGACAGAGACAGAGACGGAGACAGAGGGGCAGGAGACAAATGCGGAGACAAAGACGGAGGCAAAGACGGAGACAAAGACGGAGACAAAGATGGAGACACAGACGGTGACAAATACGGAGACAAAGCCAGACACAAAGACGGAGACAAAGACGAAGACAAAGTCGGAGACAGAGTCCGATACAGAGACAGAGACAGAGACACAGACACAGACAGAGACAGAGACAGATACAGAGACAGAGACACCGACAGAGGCAGAGACAGAGACAGAGGCAGAGACAGAGACAGGGACAGAGACAGAGACAGAGACGAAGACAGAGGGGCAGGAGACAAAGACAGAGACAAAGAGGGAGACAAGAACGAAGACAAAGACAGAGACAGAGACAGACACTGAGATGGAGTCAGAGACAGAGGGGCAGGAGGCAAAGACGGTGACAAAGACGGAGACAGAGACAGAGACAGAGACATGGACAGAGACAGAGACAGAGACAGAGACAGAGGCGCATGAGACGAAGACCGAGACAGAGGGGCAGGAGACATGGACGGAGACAAAGACGGACACAAAGACGTAGACAAAGACGGAGACAAAGACGGAGGCAAAGACGGAGACAAAGACGGAGACAAAGTCGGAGGCAAAGACGGAGACAGAGTGTAATACAGAGACAGCGACAGAGACAGAGACAGAGACAGATGTACATGAGAAAAAAGACGAAGACAAAGACGGAAACAAAGTCGGAGGCAAAGACGGAGACAGAGTGTAATACAGAGACAGCGACAGAGACAGAGACAGAGACAGAGACAGAGACAGAGACAGGGACAGGGACAGGGACAGAGACCGATACAGAGGCAGACACAGAGACAGAGACATGGACAGAGACAGAGACAGAGACAGAGACAGGGACAGAGACAGAGACAGAGACAGATATAGAGACAAAGACGGAGACAAAGACGGAGACAAAGACTGAGATAAAGACTGAAACAAAGACGGAGGCAAAGACTGAGACAAAGACGGAGGCAAAGACGGAGACAAAGACGGAGACAAAGATGGAGAAACAGACGGAGTCAAATACGGAGACAAAGACAGAGACAAAGTCGGAAACAAAGACGGAGACAGAGTCCGATACGGAGACAGAGACAGAGACACAGACACAGACAGAGACAGAGACAGAGACAGAGGTGCTTGAGACAAAGACCGAGACAGAGGGACAGGTGACGTGGACGGAGACAAAGACAGAGACAAAGACGTAGACAAAGACGGAGACAAAGACGGAGGCAAAGACGGAGACAAAGACGGAGACAAAGTCGGAGGCAAAGACGGAGACAGAGTGCAATACAGAGACAGCGACAGAGACAGAGACAGAGACAGATGTACATGAGAAAAAAGACGGAGACAAAGACGGAAACAAAGTCGGAGGCAAAGACGGAGACAGAGTGTAATACAGAGACAGCGACAGAGACAGAGACAGAGACAGATGTACATGAGAAAAAAGACGGAGACAAAGACGGAAACAAAGTCGGAGGCAAAGACGGAGACAGAGTGTAATATAGAGACAGCGACATAGGCAGAGACAGAGACAGAGACAGAGACAGAGACAGGGACAGGGACAGGGACAGAGACCGATACAGAGGCAGAGACAGAGACAGAGACATGGACAGAGACAGAGACAGAGACAGAGACAGAGGCAGAGGTAGAGACAGAGACAGAGACACAGACAGAGGCAGAGGCCGAGACAGAGACAGGGACAGACACAGAGACGGAGACAGAGACAGAGACAGAAACGGAGACGGAGACCGAGACAGAGACAGATATAGAGACAAAGACGGAGACAAAGACGGAGACAAAAACAGAGACAAGTAGGAAGACAAAGACGGAGACAAAGACGGAGACAAAGTCAGAGGCAAAGACGGAGACAGAGTGTAATACAGAGACAGCGACAGAGACAGAGACAGAGACAGAGACAGAGACAGAGACAGAGACAGAGACAGAGACAGAGACAGCGACAGAGACAGAGACAGAGACAGAGACAGATGTACATGAGACAAAGACCGAGACAGAGTGACAGGAGACATGGACGGAGACAAAGACGGAGACAAAGACGCAGACAAAGACGGAGACACAGACAGAGACAGAGACAGAGACAGAGATAGAGACAAAGACGGAGACAAAGACGGAGACAAAGACGGAGGCAAAGACGGAGACAAAGACGGAGACAAAGTCGGAGGCAAAGACGGAGTAAGAGTGTAATACAGAGACAGCGACAGAGACAGAGGCAGAGACAGAGACAGAGACAGAGACAGAGACAGAGACAGCGACAGAGACAGAGACAGAGACAGAGACAGAGACAGAGACAGAGACAGAGACAGAGACAGAGGCAGAGACAGAGACAGAGACAGAGACAGAGACAGAGACACAGACAGAGGCAGAGACGGAGACAGAGGCAGAGGCAGAGACAGAGACAGGGACAGAGACAGAGACGGAGACAGAGGGGCAGGAGACAAATGCGGAGACAAAGACGGAGGCAAAGACGGAGACAAAGACGGAGACAAAGATGGAGACACAGACGGTGACAAATACGGAGACAAAGCCAGACACAAAGACGGAGACAAAGACGAAGACAAAGTCGGAGACAGAGTCCGATACAGAGACAGAGACAGAGACACAGACACAGACAGAGACAGAGACAGATACAGAGACAGAGACACCGACAGAGGCAGAGACAGAGACAGAGGCAGAGACAGAGACAGGGACAGAGACAGAGACAGAGACGAAGACAGAGGGGCAGGAGACAAAGACAGAGACAAAGAGGGAGACAAGAACGAAGACAAAGACAGAGACAGAGACAGACACTGAGATGGAGTCAGAGACAGAGGGGCAGGAGGCAAAGACGGTGACAAAGACGGAGACAGAGACAGAGACAGAGACATGGACAGAGACAGAGACAGAGACAGAGACAGAGGCGCATGAGACGAAGACCGAGACAGAGGGGCAGGAGACATGGACGGAGACAAAGACGGACACAAAGACGTAGACAAAGACGGAGACAAAGACGGAGGCAAAGACGGAGACAAAGACGGAGACAAAGTCGGAGGCAAAGACGGAGACAGAGTGTAATACAGAGACAGCGACAGAGACAGAGACAGAGACAGATGTACATGAGAAAAAAGACGAAGACAAAGACGGAAACAAAGTCGGAGGCAAAGACGGAGACAGAGTGTAATACAGAGACAGCGACAGAGACAGAGACAGAGACAGAGACAGAGACAGAGACAGGGACAGGGACAGGGACAGAGACCGATACAGAGGCAGACACAGAGACAGAGACATGGACAGAGACAGAGACAGAGACAGAGACAGGGACAGAGACAGAGACAGAGACAGATATAGAGACAAAGACGGAGACAAAGACGGAGACAAAGACTGAGATAAAGACTGAAACAAAGACGGAGGCAAAGACTGAGACAAAGACGGAGGCAAAGACGGAGACAAAGACGGAGACAAAGATGGAGAAACAGACGGAGTCAAATACGGAGACAAAGACAGAGACAAAGTCGGAAACAAAGACGGAGACAGAGTCCGATACGGAGACAGAGACAGAGACACAGACACAGACAGAGACAGAGACAGAGACAGAGGTGCTTGAGACAAAGACCGAGACAGAGGGACAGGTGACGTGGACGGAGACAAAGACAGAGACAAAGACGTAGACAAAGACGGAGACAAAGACGGAGGCAAAGACGGAGACAAAGACGGAGACAAAGTCGGAGGCAAAGACGGAGACAGAGTGCAATACAGAGACAGCGACAGAGACAGAGACAGAGACAGATGTACATGAGAAAAAAGACGGAGACAAAGACGGAAACAAAGTCGGAGGCAAAGACGGAGACAGAGTGTAATACAGAGACAGCGACAGAGACAGAGACAGAGACAGATGTACATGAGAAAAAAGACGGAGACAAAGACGGAAACAAAGTCGGAGGCAAAGACGGAGACAGAGTGTAATATAGAGGCAGCGACATAGGCAGAGACAGAGACAGAGACAGAGACAGAGACAGGGACAGGGACAGGGACAGAGACCGTTACAGAGGCAGAGACAGAGACAGAGACATGGACAGAGACAGAGACAGAGACAGAGACAGAGGCAGAGGTAGAGACAGAGACAGAGACACAGACAGAGGCAGAGGCTGAGACAGAGACAGGGACAGACACAGAGACGGAGACAGAGACAGAGACAGAAACGGAGACGGAGACCGAGACAGAGACAGATATAGAGACAAAGACGGAGACAAAGACGGAGACAAAAACAGAGACAAGTAGGAAGACAAAGACGGAGACAAAGACGGAGACAAAGTCAGAGGCAAAGACGGAGACAGAGTGTAATACAGAGACAGCGACAGAGACAGAGACACAGACAGAGACAGAGACAGAGACAGAGACAGAGACACAGACAGAGGCAGAGACGGAGACAGAGGCAGAGGCAGAGGCAGAGACAGGGACAGGGACAGAGACAGAGACGGAGACAGAGGGGCAGGAGACAAATGCGGTGACAAATACGGAGACAAAGCCAGACACAAAGACGGAGACAAAGACGAAGACAAAGTCGGAGACAGAGTCCGATACAGAGACAGAGACAGAGACACAGACACAGACAGAGACAGAGACAGATACAGAGACAGAGACACCGACAGAGGCAGAGACAGAGACAGAGGCAGAGACAGAGACAGGGACAGAGACAGAGACAGAGACGAAGACAGAGGGGCAGGAGACAAAGACAGAGACAAAGAGGGAGACAAGAACGAAGACAAAGACAGAGACAGAGACAGACACTGAGATGGAGTCAGAGACAGAGGGGCAGGAGGCAAAGACGGTGACAAAGACGGAGACAGAGACAGAGACAGAGACATGGACAGAGACAGAGACAGAGACAGAGACAGAGGCGCATGAGACGAAGACCGAGACAGAGGGGCAGGAGACATGGACGGAGACAAAGACGGACACAAAGACGTAGACAAAGACGGAGACAAAGACGGAGGCAAAGACGGAGACAAAGACGGAGACAAAGTCGGAGGCAAAGACGGAGACAGAGTGTAATACAGAGACAGCGACAGAGACAGAGACAGAGACAGATGTACATGAGAAAAAAGACGAAGACAAAGACGGAAACAAAGTCGGAGGCAAAGACGGAGACAGAGTGTAATACAGAGACAGCGACAGAGACAGAGACAGAGACAGAGACAGGGACAGGGACAGGGACAGAGACCGATACAGAGGCAGACACAGAGACAGAGACATGGACAGAGACAGAGACAGAGACAGAGACAGGGACAGAGACAGAGACAGAGACAGATATAGAGACAAAGACGGAGACAAAGACGGAGACAAAGACTGAGATAAAGACTGAAACAAAGACGGAGGCAAAGACTGAGACAGAGACGGAGGCAAAGACGGAGACAAAGACGGAGACAAAGATGGAGAAACAGACGGAGTCAAATACGGAGACAAAGACAGAGACAAAGTCGGAAACAAAGACGGAGACAGAGTCCGATACGGAGACAGAGACAGAGACACAGACACAGACAGAGACAGAGACAGAGACAGAGGTGCTTGAGACAAAGACCGAGACAGAGGGACAGGTGACGTGGACGGAGACAAAGACAGAGACAAAGACGTAGACAAAGACGGAGACAAAGACGGAGGCAAAGACGGAGACAAAGACGGAGACAAAGTCGGAGGCAAAGACGGAGACAGAGTGCAATACAGAGACAGCGACAGAGACAGAGACAGAGACAGATGTACATGAGAAAAAAGACGGAGACAAAGACGGAAACAAAGTCGGAGGCAAAGACGGAGACAGAGTGTAATACAGAGACAGCGACAGAGACAGAGACAGAGACAGATGTACATGAGAAAAAAGACGGAGACAAAGACGGAAACAAAGTCGGAGGCAAAGACGGATACAGAGTGTAATATAGAGACAGCGACATAGGCAGAGACAGAGACAGAGACAGAGACAGAGACAGAGACAGGGACAGGGACAGGGACAGAGACCGTTACAGAGGCAGAGACAGAGACAGAGACATGGACAGAGACAGAGACAGAGACAGAGACAGAGGCAGAGGTAGAGACAGAGACAGAGACACAGACAGAGGCAGAGGCAGAGACAGAGACAGGGACAGACACAGAGACGGAGACAGAGACAGAGACAGAAACGGAGACGGAGACCGAGACAGAGACAGATATAGAGACAAAGACGGAGACAAAGACGGAGACAAAAACAGAGACAAGTAGGAAGACAAAGACGGAGACAAAGACGGAGACAAAGTCAGAGGCAAAGACGGAGACAAAGTGTAATACAGAGACAGCGACAGAGACAGAGACAGAGACAGAGACAGAGACAGAGACAGAGACAGAGACAGAGAGAGCGACAGAGGCAGAGACAGTACAAAGGCAGAGACAGAGACAAGGACAGAGACAGAGGCAGAGACAGAGACAGAGACAGAGACAGAGACAGAGACAGAGACAGAGACAGAGACAGAGACAGAGACAGAGACAGAGACAGAGACAGAGACAGAGACAGAGACAGAGACACAGACAGAGGCAGAGACGGAGACAGAGCCAGAGGCAGAGGCAGAGACAGGGACAGGGACAGAGACAGAGACGGAGACAGAGGGGCAGGAGACAAATGCGGAGACAAAGACGGAGGCAAAGACGGAGACAAAGACGGAGACAAAGATGGAGACACAGACGGAGACAAATACGGATACAAAGACCGAGACAAAGACGGAGACAAAGACGAAGACAAAGACGGAGACAGAGTCCGATACAGAGACAGAGACAGACACACAGACATAGACAGAGACAGAGACAGAGACAGATGTACATGAGACAAAGACCGAGACAGAGTGACAGGAGACATGGACGGAGACAAAGACGGAGACAAAGACGCAGACAAAGACGGAGACACAGACAGAGACAGAGACAGAGACAGAGATAGAGACAAAGACGGAGACAAAGACGGAGACAAAGACGGAGGCAAAGACGGAGACAAAGACGGAGACAAAGTCGGAGGCAAAGACGGAGACAGAGTGTAATACAGAGACAGCGACAGAGACAGAGACAGAGACAGATGTACATGAGAAAAAAGACGGAGACAAAGACGGAAACAAAGTCGGAGGCAAAGACGGAGACAGAGTGTAATATAGAGACAGCGACATAGGCAGAGACAGAGACAGCGACAGAGACAGAGACAGAGACAGAGACAGAGACAGAGACAGAGACAGAGACAGAGAGAGCGACAGAGGCAGAGACAGTACAAAGGCAGAGACAGAGACAAGGACAGAGACAGAGGCAGAGACAGAGACAGAGACAGAGACAGAGACAGAGACAGAGACAGAGACAGAGACAGAGACAGAGACAGAGACAGAGACAGAGACAGAGACAGAGACACAGACAGAGGCAGAGACGGAGACAGAGCCAGAGGCAGAGGCAGAGACAGGGACAGGGACAGAGACAGAGACGGAGACAGAGGGGCAGGAGACAAATGCGGAGACAAAGACGGAGGCAAAGACGGAGACAAAGACGGAGACAAAGATGGAGACACAGACGGAGACAAATACGGATACAAAGACCGAGACAAAGACGGAGACAAAGACGAAGACAAAGACGGAGACAGAGTCCGATACAGAGACAGAGACAGACACACAGACATAGACAGAGACAGATGTACATGAGACAAAGACCGAGACAGAGTGACAGGAGACATGGACGGAGACAAAGACGGAGACAAAGACGCAGACAAAGACGGAGACACAGACAGAGACAGAGACAGAGACAGAGATAGAGACAAAGACGGAGACAAAGACGGAGACAAAGACGGAGGCAAAGACGGAGACAAAGACGGAGACAAAGTCGGAGGCAAAGACGGAGACAGAGTGTAATACAGAGACAGCGACAGAGACAGAGACAGAGACAGATGTACATGAGAAAAAAGACGGAGACAAAGACGGAAACAAAGTCGGAGGCAAAGACGGAGACAGAGTGTAATATAGAGACAGCGACATAGGCAGAGACAGAGACAGAGACAGAGACAGAGACAGGGACAGGGACAGGGACAGAGACCGTTACAGAGGCAGAGACAGAGACAGAGACATGGACAGAGACAGAGACAGAGACAGAGACAGAGGCAGAGGTAGAGACAGAGACAGAGACACAGACAGAGGCAGAGGCTGAGACAGAGACAGGGACAGACACAGAGACGGAGACAGAGACAGAGACAGAAACGGAGACGGAGACCGAGACAGAGACAGATATAGAGACAAAGACGGAGACAAAGACGGAGACAAAAACAGAGACAAGTAGGAAGACAAAGACGGAGACAAAGACGGAGACAAAGTCAGAGGCAAAGACGGAGACAGAGTGTAATACAGAGACAGCGACAGAGACAGAGACAGAGACAGAGACAGAGACAGAGACAGAGACAGAGACACAGACAGAGGCAGAGACGGAGACAGAGGCAGAGGCAGAGGCAGAGACAGGGACAGGGACAGAGACAGAGACGGAGACAGAGGGGCAGGAGACAAATGCGGTGACAAATACGGAGACAAAGCCAGACACAAAGACGGAGACAAAGACGAAGACAAAGTCGGAGACAGAGTCCGATACAGAGACAGAGACAGAGACACAGACACAGACAGAGACAGAGACAGATACAGAGACAGAGACACCGACAGAGGCAGAGACAGAGACAGAGGCAGAGACAGAGACAGGGACAGAGACAGAGACAGAGACGAAGACAGAGGGGCAGGAGACAAAGACAGAGACAAAGAGGGAGACAAGAACGAAGACAAAGACAGAGACAGAGACAGACACTGAGATGGAGTCAGAGACAGAGGGGCAGGAGGCAAAGACGGTGACAAAGACGGAGACAGAGACAGAGACAGAGACATGGACAGAGACAGAGACAGAGACAGAGACAGAGGCGCATGAGACGAAGACCGAGACAGAGGGGCAGGAGACATGGACGGAGACAAAGACGGACACAAAGACGTAGACAAAGACGGAGACAAAGACGGAGGCAAAGACGGAGACAAAGACGGAGACAAAGTCGGAGGCAAAGACGGAGACAGAGTGTAATACAGAGACAGCGACAGAGACAGAGACAGAGACAGATGTACATGAGAAAAAAGACGAAGACAAAGACGGAAACAAAGTCGGAGGCAAAGACGGAGACAGAGTGTAATACAGAGACAGCGACAGAGACAGAGACAGAGACAGAGACAGAGACAGAGACAGGGACAGGGACAGGGACAGAGACCGATACAGAGGCAGACACAGAGACAGAGACATGGACAGAGACAGAGACAGAGACAGAGACAGGGACAGAGACAGAGACAGAGACAGATATAGAGACAAAGACGGAGACAAAGACGGAGACAAAGACTGAGATAAAGACTGAAACAAAGACGGAGGCAAAGACTGAGACAAAGACGGAGGCAAAGACGGAGACAAAGACGGAGACAAAGATGGAGAAACAGACGGAGTCAAATACGGAGACAAAGACAGAGACAAAGTCGGAAACAAAGACGGAGACAGAGTCCGATACGGAGACAGAGACAGAGACACAGACACAGACAGAGACAGAGACAGAGACAGAGGTGCTTGAGACAAAGACCGAGACAGAGGGACAGGTGACGTGGACGGAGACAAAGACAGAGACAAAGACGTAGACAAAGACGGAGACAAAGACGGAGGCAAAGACGGAGACAAAGACGGAGACAAAGTCGGAGGCAAAGACGGAGACAGAGTGCAATACAGAGACAGCGACAGAGACAGAGACAGAGACAGATGTACATGAGAAAAAAGACGGAGACAAAGACGGAAACAAAGTCGGAGGCAAAGACGGAGACAGAGTGTAATACAGAGACAGCGACAGAGACAGAGACAGAGACAGATGTACATGAGAAAAAAGACGGAGACAAAGACGGAAACAAAGTCGGAGGCAAAGACGGATACAGAGTGTAATATAGAGACAGCGACATAGGCAGAGACAGAGACAGAGACAGAGACAGAGACAGAGACAGGGACAGGGACAGGGACAGAGACCGTTACAGAGGCAGAGACAGAGACAGAGACATGGACAGAGACAGAGACAGAGACAGAGACAGAGGCAGAGGTAGAGACAGAGACAGAGACACAGACAGAGGCAGAGGCAGAGACAGAGACAGGGACAGACACAGAGACGGAGACAGAGACAGAGACAGAAACGGAGACGGAGACCGAGACAGAGACAGATATAGAGACAAAGACGGAGACAAAGACGGAGACAAAAACAGAGACAAGTAGGAAGACAAAGACGGAGACAAAGACGGAGACAAAGTCAGAGGCAAAGACGGAGACAAAGTGTAATACAGAGACAGCGACAGAGACAGAGACAGAGACAGAGACAGAGACAGAGACAGAGACAGAGACAGAGAGAGCGACAGAGGCAGAGACAGTACAAAGGCAGAGACAGAGACAGAGACAGAGACAGAGGCAGAGACAGAGACAGAGACAGAGACAGAGACAGAGACAGAGACAGAGACAGAGACAGAGACAGAGACAGAGACAGAGACAGAGACAGAGACAGAGACACAGACAGAGGCAGAGACGGAGACAGAGCCAGAGGCAGAGGCAGAGACAGGGACAGGGACAGAGACAGAGACGGAGACAGAGGGGCAGGAGACAAATGCGGAGACAAAGACGGAGGCAAAGACGGAGACAAAGACGGAGACAAAGATGGAGACACAGACGGAGACAAATACGGATACAAAGACCGAGACAAAGACGGAGACAAAGACGAAGACAAAGACGGAGACAGAGTCCGATACAGAGACAGAGACAGACACACAGACATAGACAGAGACAGAGACAGAGACAGATGTACATGAGACAAAGACCGAGACAGAGTGACAGGAGACATGGACGGAGACAAAGACGGAGACAAAGACGCAGACAAAGACGGAGACACAGACAGAGACAGAGACAGAGACAGAGATAGAGACAAAGACGGAGACAAAGACGGAGACAAAGACGGAGGCAAAGACGGAGACAAAGACGGAGACAAAGTCGGAGGCAAAGACGGAGTAAGAGTGTAATACAGAGACAGCGACAGAGACAGAGGCAGAGACAGAGACAGAGACAGAGACAGAGACAGAGACAGCGACAGAGACAGAGACAGAGACAGAGACAGAGACAGAGACAGAGACAGAGACAGAGACAGAGGCAGAGACAGAGACAGAGACAGAGACAGAGACAGAGACACAGACAGAGGCAGAGACGGAGACAGAGGCAGAGGCAGAGACAGAGACAGGGACAGAGACAGAGACGGAGACAGAGGGGCAGGAGACAAATGCGGAGACAAAGACGGAGGCAAAGACGGAGACAAAGACGGAGACAAAGATGGAGACACAGACGGTGACAAATACGGAGACAAAGCCAGACACAAAGACGGAGACAAAGACGAAGACAAAGTCGGAGACAGAGTCCGATACAGAGACAGAGACAGAGACACAGACACAGACAGAGACAGAGACAGATACAGAGACAGAGACACCGACAGAGGCAGAGACAGAGACGAAGACAGAGGGGCAGGAGACAAAGACAGAGACAAAGAGGGAGACAAGAACGAAGACAAAGACAGAGACAGAGACAGACACTGAGATGGAGTCAGAGACAGAGGGGCAGGAGGCAAAGACGGTGACAAAGACGGAGACAGAGACAGAGACAGAGACATGGACAGAGACAGAGACAGAGACAGAGACAGAGACAGAGGCGCATGAGACGAAGACCGAGACAGAGGGGCAGGAGACATGGACGGAGACAAAGACGGACACAAAGACGTAGACAAAGACGGAGACAAAGACGGAGACAAAGACGGTGACAAAGATGGAGACAAAGACGGAGACGAAGAGGAAGACGACGACGGAGACAAAGACGGTGACAAAGATGGAGACAAAGACGGAGACAAAGACGGAGACAAAGACAGAGACAGAGACAGAGACAGAGACAGAGACAGAGACAGAGACAGAGACAGAGGCAGAGACAGAGACCGATACAGAGGCAGAGACAGAGACAGAGACACAGACAGAGACAGGGAGAGAGACAGAGGCGCATGAGACGAAGACGGAGACAGTCGGGCAGGAGACATGGACGGAGACAAAGACGGAGACAAAAACAGAGAGAAGTAGGAAGACAAAGACGGAGACAAAGACGGAGACAAAGACTGAGATAAAGACTGAGACAAAGACGGAGGCAAAGACGGAGACAAAGACGGAGACAAAGATGGAGACAGAGACGGAGTCAAATACGGAGACAAAGACAGAGACAAAGTCGGAAACAAAGACGGAGACAGAGTCCGATACGGAGACAGAGACAGAGACACAGACACAGCCAGAGACAGAGACCGAGACAGAGGTGCATGAGACAAAGACCGAGACAGAGGGGCAGGTGACATGGACGGAGACAAAGACAGAGACAAAGACGTAGACAAAGACGGAGACAAAGACGGAGGCAAAGACGGAGACAAAGACGGAGACAAAGTCGGAGGCAAAGACGGAGACAGAGTGCAATACAGAGACAGCGACAGAGACAGAGACAGAGACAGATGTACATGAGAAAAAAGACGGAGACAAAGACGGAAACAAAGTCGGAGGCAAAGACGGAGACAGAGTGTAATATAGAGACAGCGACATAGGCAGAGACAGAGACAGAGACAGAGACAGAGACAGGGACAGGGACAGGGACAGAGACCGATACAGAGGCAGAGACAGAGACAGAGACATGGACAGAGACAGAGACAGAGACAGAGACAGAGGCAGAGGTAGAGACAGAGACAGAGACACAGACAGAGGCAGAGGCAGAGACAGAGACAGGGACAGACACAGAGACGGAGACAGAGACAGAGACAGAAACGGAGACGGAGACCGAGACAGAGACAGATATAGAGACAAAGACGGAGACAAAGACGGAGACAAAAACAGAGACAAGTAGGAAGACAAAGACGGAGACAAAGACGGAGACAAAGTCAGAGGCAAAGACGGAGACAGAGTGTAATACAGAGACAGCGACAGAGACAGAGACAGAGACAGAGACAGAGACAGAGACAGAGACAGAGACAGAGAGAGCGACAGAGGCAGAGACAGTACAAAGGCAGAGACAGAGACAGAGACAGAGACAGAGGCAGAGACAGAGACAGAGACAGAGACAGAGACAGAGACAGAGACAGAGACAGAGACAGAGACAGAGACAGAGACAGAGACAGAGACAGAGACAGAGACAGAGACAGAGACAGAGACAGAGACAGAGACACAGACAGAGGCAGAGACGGAGACAGAGGCAGAGGCAGAGACAGGGACAGGGACAGAGACAGAGACGGAGACAGAGGGGCAGGAGACAAATGCGAAGACAAAGACGGAGGCAAAGACGGAGACAAAGACGGAGACAAAGATGGAGACACAGACGGAGACAAATACGGATACAAAGACCGAGACAAAGACGGAGACAAAGACGAAGACAAAGACGGAGACAGAGCCCGATACAGAGACAGAGACAGACACACAGACATAGACAGAGACAGAGACAGAGACAGATGTACATGAGACAAAGACCGAGACAGAGTGACAGGAGACATGGACGGAGACAAAGACGGAGACAAAGACGCAGACAAAGACGGAGACACAGACAGAGACAGAGACAGAGACAGAGATAGAGACAAAGACGGAGACAAAGACGGAGACAAAGACGGAGGCAAAGACGGAGACAAAGACGGAGACAAAGTCGGAGGCAAAGACGGAGTAAGAGTGTAATACAGAGACAGCGACAGAGACAGAGGCAGAGACAGAGACAGAGACAGAGACAGAGACAGAGACAGCGACAGAGACAGAGACAGAGACAGAGACAGAGACAGAGACAGAGACAGAGACAGAGGCAGAGACAGAGACAGAGACAGAGACAGAGACACAGACAGAGGCAGAGACGGAGACAGAGGCAGAGGCAGAGACAGAGACAGGGACAGAGACAGAGACGGAGACAGAGGGGCAGGAGACAAATGCGGAGACAAAGACGGAGGCAAAGACGGAGACAAAGACGGAGACAAAGATGGAGACACAGACGGTGACAAATACGGAGACAAAGCCAGACACAAAGACGGAGACAAAGACGAAGACAAAGTCGGAGACAGGGTCCGATACAGAGACAGAGACAGAGACACAGACACAGACAGAGACAGAGACAGATACAGAGACAGAGACACCGACAGAGGCAGAGACAGAGACAGAGGCAGAGACAGAGACAGGGACAGAGACAGAGACAGAGACGAAGACAGAGGGGCAGGAGACAAAGACAGAGACAAAGAGGGAGACAAGAACGAAGACAAAGACAGAGACAGAGACAGACACTGAGATGGAGTCAGAGACAGAGGGGCAGGAGGCAAAGACGGTGACAAAGACGGAGACAGAGACAGAGACAGAGACATGGACAGAGACAGAGACAGAGACAGAGACAGAGGCGCATGAGACGAAGACCGAGACAGAGGGGCAGGAGACATGGACGGAGACAAAGACGGACACAAAGACGTAGACAAAGACGGAGACAAAGACGGAGACAAAGACGGAGGCAAAGACGGAGACAAAGACGGAGACAAAGTCGGAGGCAAAGACGGAGTAAGAGTGTAATACAGAGACAGCGACAGAGACAGAGGCAGAGACAGAGACAGAGACAGAGACAGAGACAGAGACAGCGACAGAGACAGAGACAGAGACAGAGACAGAGACAGAGACAGAGACAGAGACAGAGACAGAGACAGAGACAGAGACAGAGACAGAGGCAGAGACAGAGACAGAGACAGAGACAGAGACAGAGACACAGACAGAGGCAGAGACGGAGACAGAGGCAGAGGCAGAGACAGAGACAGGGACAGAGACAGAGACGGAGACAGAGGGGCAGGAGACAAATGCGGAGACAAAGACGGAGGCAAAGACGGAGACAAAGACGGAGACAAAGATGGAGACACAGACGGTGACAAATACGGAGACAAAGACAGACACAAAGACGGAGACAAAGACGAAGACAAAGTCGGAGACAGAGTCCGATACAGAGACAGAGACAGAGACACAGACACAGACAGAGACAGAGACAGATACAGAGACAGAGACACCGACAGAGGCAGAGACAGAGACAGAGGCAGAGACAGAGACAGGGACAGAGACAGAGACAGAGACGAAGACAGAGGGGCAGGAGACAAAGACAGAGACAAAGAGGGAGACAAGAACGAAGACAAAGACAGAGACAGAGACAGACACTGAGATGGAGTCAGAGACAGAGGGGCAGGAGGCAAAGACGGTGACAAAGACGGAGACAGAGACGGTGACAAAGATGGAGACAAAGACGGAGACGAAGAGGAAGACGACGACGGAGACAAAGACGGTGACAAAGATGGAGACAAAGACGGAGACAAAGACGGAGACAAAGACAGAGTCAGAGACAGAGACAGAGACAGAGACAGAGACAGAGACAGAGACAGAGACAGAGGCAGAGACAGAGACCGATACAGAGGCAGAGACAGAGACAGAGACAGAGACAGAGACAGAGACAGACCGAGACAGAGACGAAGACAGAGACAGAGACAGAGACAGAGACAGAGACAGAGACTGAGACAGAGACAGAGACAGAGACAGAGACAGAGACAGAGACAGAGACAGAGACAGAGACAGAGACAGAGACAGAGACAGAGACAGAGACAGAGACAGAGACAGAGACAGAGACAGAGACAGAGACAGAGACGGAGACAGAGATAGAGTCAGAGACAGAGGGGCAGGAGGCAAAGACGGTGACAAAGACGGAGACAGAGACAGAGACAGAGACAGAGGCAGAAACGGAGACAGAGACCGAGACAGAGACAGATATAGAGACAAAGACGGAGACAAAGACGGAGACAAAAACAGAGACAAGTAGGAAGACAAAGACGGAGACAAAGACGGAGACAAAGACTGAGATAAAGACTGAGACAAAGACGGAGGCAAAGACGGAGACAAAGACGGAAACAAAGATGGAGACACAGACGGAGTCAAATACGGAGACAAAGACAGAGACAAAGACGGAGACAAAGACGGAGGCGAAGACGGAGACAAAGACGGAGACAAAGACGGAGGCAAAGACGGAGACAAAGACGGAAACAAAGTCGGAGGCAAAGACGGAGACAGAGTGTAATACAGAGACAGCGACAGAGACAGAGACAGAGACAGAGACAGAGACAGAGACAGGGACAGGGACAGGGGCAGAGACCGATACAGAGGCAGAGACAGAGACAGAGACATGGACAGAGACACAGACAGGGACAGAGACAGAGACAGAGGTGCATGAGACAAAGACCGAGACAGAGGGGCAGCTGACATGGACGGAGACAAAGACAGAGACAAAGACGTAGACAAAGACGGAAACAAAGACGGAGGCAAAGACTGAGACAAAGACGGAGACAAAGTCGGAGGCAAACACGGAGACAGAGTCCGATACAGAGACAGAGACAGAGACACAGACATAGACAGAGACAGAGACAGAGGCAGATGTACATGAGACAAAGACGGAGACAAAGACAGAAACAAAGACGGAGACAAAGAAGGAGACGAAGAGGAAAACGACGACGGAGACAAAGACGGTAACAAAGACGGAGACAAAGACAGAGACAAAGTCGGAAACAAAGACGGAGACAGAGTCCGATACGGAGACAGAGACAGAGACACAGACACAGACAGAGACAGAGACAGAGACAGAGGTGCTTGAGACAAAGACCGAGACAGAGGGACAGGTGACGTGGACGGAGACAAAGACAGAGACAAAGACGTAGACAAAGACGGAGACAAAGACGGAGCTAAAGTCGGAGGCAAAGACGGAGACAGAGTGTAATACAGAGACAGCGACAGAGACAGAGACAGAGACAGAGACAGAGACAGAGACAGAGACAGAGACAGAGACACAGACAGAGACAGAGACAGAGACAGAGACAGAGACAGAGACAGAGACAGAGACAGAGACAGAGGCGGAGACAGAGACAGAGACAGAGACACAGACAGAGGCAGAGACGGAGACAGAGGCAGAGGCAGAGACAGAGACTGGGACAGAGACAGAGACGGAGACAGAGGGGCAGGACACAAATGCGGAGACAAAGACGGAGGCAAAGACGGATACAAAGACAGAGACACAGACGGAGACAAAGACGAAGACAAAGACGGAGGCAAAGACGGAGACAAAGACGGAAACAAAGATGGAGACACAGACGGAGTCAAATACGGAGACAAAGACAGAGAAAAAGACGGAAACAAAGACGGAGACAGAGTCCGATACGGAGACAGAGACAGAGACACAGACACAGACAGAGACAGAGACAGAGACAGAGGTGCATGAGACAAAGACCTAGACAGAGGGGCAGGTGACATGGACGGAGACAAAGACAGAGACAAAGACGTAGACAAAGACGGAGACAAAGACGGAGGCGAAGACGGAGACAAAGACGGAGACAAAGACGGAGGCAAAGACGGAGACAAAGACGGAGACAAAGTCGGAGGCAAAGACGGAGACAGAGTGTAATACAGAGACAGCGACAGAGACAGAGACAGAGACAGAGACAGAGACAGAGACAGAGACAGAGGCAGAGACAGAGACAGAGAGAGCGACAGAGGCAGAGACAGTACAAAGACAGAGACAGAGACAGAGACAGAGACAGAGGCAGAGACAGAGACAGAGACAGAGACACAGACAGAGACAGAGACAGAGACAGAGACAGAGACAGAGACAGAGACAGAGACAGAGACAGAGGCGGAGACAGAGACAGAGACAGAGACACAGACAGAGGCAGAGACGGAGACAGAGGCAGAGGCAGAGACAGAGACTGGGACAGAGACAGAGACGGAGACAGAGGGGCAGGACACAAATGCGGAGACAAAGACGGAGGCAAAGACGGATACAAAGACAGAGACACAGACGGAGACAAAGACGAAGACAAAGACGGAGACAGAGTCCGATACAGAGACAGCGACAGACACACAGACATAGACAGAGACAGAGGCAGAGACAGATGTACATGATACAAAGACCGAGACAGAGTGACAGGAGACATGGACGGAGACAAAGACGGAGACAAAGACGTAGACAAAGACGGAGACAGAGACAGAGACAGAGACAGAGACAGAGATAGAGACAAAGACGGAGACAAAGACGGAGACAAAGACGAAGATAAAGACGGAGACAAAGACGGAGACAAAGACGGAGACTAAGACTGAAACAAAGTCGGAGGCAAAGACGAAGACAGAGTGTAATACAGAGACAGCGACAGAGACAGAGACAGAGACAGAGACAGAGACAGAGACAGAGACAGAGACAGAGACAGAGACAGAGGCGGAGACAGAGACAGAGACAGAGACACAGACAGAGGCAGAGACGGAGACAGAGGCAGAGGCAGAGACAGAGACAGGGACAGAGACAGAGGGGCAGGAGACAAATGCGGAGACAAAGACGGAGGCAAAGACGGATACAAAGACAGAGACACAGACGGAGACAAAGACGAAGACATAGACGCAGACAGAGTCCGATACAGAGACAGAGACAGACACACAGACATAGACAGAGACAGAGACAGAGACAGATGTACATGAGACAAAGACCGAGACAGAGTGACAGGAGACATGGACGGAGACAAAGACGGAGACAAAGACGTAGACAAAGACGGAGACAGAGACAGAGACAGAGACAGAGACAGAGACAGAGACAGCGACAGAGACAGAGACAGAGACAGGGACAGGGACAGAGACCGATACAGAGGCAGAGACAGAGACAGAGACAGGGACAGAGACAGAGACGGAGACAGAGGGGCAGGAGACAAATGCGGAGACAAAGACGGAGGCAAAGACGGAGACAAAGACGGAGACAAAGATGGAGACACAGACGGAGACAAATACGGATACAAAGACAGAGACAAAGACGGAGACAAAGACGAAGACAAAGACGGAGACAGAGTCCGATACAGAGACAGAGACAGACACACAGACATAGACAGAGACAGAGACAGAGACAGATGTACATGAGACAAAGACCGAGACAGAGTGACAGGAGACATGGACGGAGACAAAGACGGAGACAAAGACGCAGACAAAGACGGAGACACAGACAGAGACAGAGACAGAGACAGAGATAGAGACAAAGACGGAGACAAAGACGGAGACAAAGACGGAGACAAAGACGGAAACAAAGTCGGAGGCAAAGACGGAGACAGAGTGTAATACAGAGACAGCGACAGAGACAGAGGCAGAGACAGAGACAGAGACAGAGACAGAGACAGAGACAGAGACAGAGACAGAGACAGAGACAGAGACAGAGACAGAGACAGAGACAGAGACAGAGACAGAGACAGAGACAGAGACAGAGACAGAGACAGAGACAGAGACAGAGACAGAGACAGAGACCGATACAGAGGCAGAGACAGAGACAGAGACACAGACAGAGACAGGAAGAGAGACAGAGGCAGAGGCAGAGACAGAGACAGGGACAGAGACAGAGACGGAGACAGAGGGGCAGGAGACAAATGCGGAGACAAAGACGGAGGCAAAGACGGAGACAAAGCCAGACACAAAGACGGAGACAAAGACGAAGACAAAGTCGGAGACAGAGTCCGATACAGAGACAGAGACAGAGACACAGACACAGACAGAGACAGAGACACCGACAGAGGCAGAGACAGAGACAGAGGCAGAGACAGAGACAGGGACAGAGACAGAGACAGAGACGAAGACAGAGGGGCAGGAGACAAAGACAGAGACAAAGAGGGAGACAAGAACGAAGACAAAGACAGAGACAGAGACAGACACTGAGATGGAGTCAGAGACAGAGGGGCAGGAGGCAAAGACGGTGACAAAGACGGAGACAGAGACAGAGACAGAGACATGGACAGAGACAGAGACAGAGACAGAGACAGAGACAGAGGCGCATGAGACGAAGACCGAGACAGAGGGGCAGGAGACATGGACGGAGACAAAGACGGACACAAAGACGTAGACAAAGACGGAGACAAAGACGGAGACAAAAACGGTGACAAAGATGGAGACAAAGACGGAGACGAAGACGAAGACGACGACGGAGACAAAGACGGTGACAAAGATGGAGACAAAGACGGAGACAAAGACGGAGACAAAGACAGAGACAGAGACAGAGACAGAGACAGAGACAGAGACAGGGACAGGGACAGAGACCGATACAGAGGCAGAGACAGAGACAGAGACATGGACAGAGACACAGACAGGGACAGAGACAGAGACAGAGGTGCATGAGACAAAGACCGAGACAGAGGGGCAGCTGACATGGACGGAGACAAAGACAGAGACAAAGACGTAGACAAAGACGGAGACAAAGACGGAGGCAAAGACGGAGACAAAAACAGAGACAAGTAGGAAGACAAAGACGGAGACAAAGACGGAGACAAAGACTGAGACAAAGACGGAGGCAAAGACGGAGACAAAGACGGAAACAAAGATGGAGACACAGACGGAGTCAAATACGGAGACAAAGACAGAGACAAAGACGGAAACAAAGACAGAGACAGAGTCCGATACGGAGACAGAGACAGAGACACAGACACAGACAGAGACAGAGACAGAGACAGAGGTGCATGAGAAAAAGACCGAGACAGAGGGGCGGGTGACATGGACGGAGACAAAGACAGAGACAAAGACGTAGACAAAGACGGAGACAAAGACGGAGGCGAAGACGGAGACAAAGACGGAGACAAAGACGGAGACAAAGACGGAGACAAAGACGTAGACAAAGACGGAGACAGAGACAGAGACAGAGACAGAGACAGAGATAGAGACAAAGACGGAGACAAAGACGGAGACAAAGACGGAGACAAAGACGGAGACAAAGACGGAGACAAAGACGGAAACAAAGTCGGAGGCAAAGACGAAGACAGAGTGTAATACAGAGACAGCGACAGAGACAGCGACAGAGACAGAGACAGAGACAGAGACAGAGACAGAGACAGAGACAGAGACAGAGACAGAGACAGAGACAGAGACAGAGACAGAGACAGAGACAGAGACAGAGACAGAGACAGAGACAGAGACAGAGACAGAGACAGAGACAGAGACAGAGACAGAGACAGAGACAGAGACAGAGACAGAGACAGAGACAGAGACAGAGACAGAGACAGAGACAGAGACAGAGACAGAGACAGAGACAGAGGCAGAGACAGAGACAGAGACAGAGACAGAGACAGAGAGAGACCGAGACAGAGACGAAGACAGAGAGAGAGACCGAGACAGAGACAGAGACAGAGACAGGGACAGGGACAGAGACCGATACAGAGGCAGAGACAGAGACAGAGACAGGGACAGAGACAGAGACGGAGACAGAGGGGCAGGAGACAAATGCGGAGACAAAGACGGAGGCAAAGACGGAGACAAAGACGGAGACAAAGATGGAGACACAGACGGAGACAAATACGGATACAAAGACAGAGACAAAGACGGAGACAAAGACGGAGACACAGACAGAGACAGAGACAGAGACAGAGATAGAGACAAAGACGGAGACAAAGACGCAGACAAAGACGGAGACACAGACAGAGACAGAGACAGAGACAGAGATAGAGACAAAGACGGAGACAAAGACGGAGACAAAGACGGAGACAAAGACGGAAACAAAGTCGGAGGCAAAGACGGAGACAGAGTGTAATACAGAGACAGCGACAGAGACAGAGACAGAGACAGAGACAGAGACAGAGACAGAGACAGAGACAGAGACAGAGACAGAGACAGAGACCGATACAGAGGCAGAGACAGAGACAGAGACACAGACAGAGACAGGAAGAGAGACAGAGGCGCATGAGACGAAGACGGAGACAGACGGGCCGGAGACATGGACGGAGACAAAGACGGAGACAAAAACAGAGAGAAGTAGGAAGACAAAGACGGAGACAAAGACGGAGACAAAGACTGAGATAAAGACTGAGACAAAGACGGAGGCAAATACGGAGACAAAGATGGAGACAAAGATGGAGACAGAGACGGAGTCAAATACGGAGACAAAGACAGAGACAAAGTCGGAAACAAAGACGGAGACAGAGTCCGATGCGGAGACAGAGACAGAGACACAGACACAGACAGAGACAGAGACAGAGGTGCTTGAGACAAAGACCGAGACAGAGGGACAGGTGACGTGGCCGGAGACAAAGACAGAGACAAAGACGTAGATAAAGACGGAGACAAAGACGGAGGCAAAGTCGGAAACAAAGACGGAGACAGAGTCCGATACGGAGACAGAGACAGAGACACAGACACAGACAGAGACAGAGACAGAGACAGAGGTGCTTGAGACAAAGACCGAGACAGAGGGACAGGTGACGTGGACGGAGACAAAGACAGAGACAAAGACGTAGACAAAGACGGAGACAAAGACGGAGCTAAAGTCGGAGGCAAAGACGGAGACAGAGTGTAATACAGAGACAGCGACAGAGACAGAGACAGAGACAGAGACAGAGACAGAGACAGAGACAGGGACAGGGACAGGGACAGAGACCGATACAGAGGCAGAGACAGAGACAGAGACATGGACAGAGACAGAGACAGAGACAGAGACAGAGACAGAGGCAGAGGCAGAGACAGAGACAGAGACACAGACAGAGGCAGAGGCAGAGACAGAGACAGGGACAGACACAGAGACGGAGACAGAGACAGAGACAGAAACGGAGACGGTGACCGAGACAGAGACAGATATAGAGACAAAGACGGAGACAAAGACGGAGACAAAAACAGAGACAAGTAGGAAGACAAAGACGGAGACAAAGACGGAGACAAAGACTGAGACAAAGACGGAGGCAAAGACGGAGACAAAGACGGAAACAAAGATGGAGACACAGACGGAGTCAAATACGGAGACAAAGACAGAGAAAAAGACGGAAACAAAGACGGAGACAGAGTCCGATACGGAGACAGAGACAGAGACACAGACACAGACAGAGACAGAGACAGAGACAGAGGTGCATGAGACAAAGACCGAGACAGAGGGGCAGGTGACATGGACGGAGACAAAGACAGAGACAAAGACGTAGACAAAGACGGAGACAAAGACGGAGGCGAAGACGGAGACAAAGACGGAGACAAAGACGGAGGCAAAGACGGAGACAAAGACGGAGACAAAGTCGGAGGCAAAGACGGAGACAGGGTGTAATACAGAGACAGCGACAGAGACAGAGACAGAGACAGAGACAGAGACAGAGACAGAGACAGAGACCGAGGCAGAGACAGAGACAGAGAGAGCGACAGAGGCAGAGACAGTACAAAGACAGAGACAGAGACAGAGACAGAGACAGAGGCAGAGACAGAGACAGAGACAGAGACACAGACAGAGACAGAGACAGAGACAGAGACAGAGACAGAGACAGAGACAGAGACAGAGACAGAGGCGGAGACAGAGACAGAGACAGAGACACAGACAGAGGCAGAGACGGAGACAGAGGCAGAGGCAGAGACAGAGACTGGGACAGAGACAGAGACGGAGACAGAGGGGCAGGACACAAATGCGGAGACAAAGACGGAGGCAAAGACGGATACAAAGACAGAGACACAGACGGAGACAAAGACGAAGACAAAGACGGAGACAGAGTCCGATACAGAGACAGCGACAGACACACAGACATAGACAGAGACAGAGGCAGAGACAGATGTACATGATACAAAGACCGAGACAGAGTGACAGGAGACATGGACGGAGACAAAGACGGAGACAAAGACGTAGACAAAGACGGAGACAGAGACAGAGACAGAGACAGAGACAGAGATAGAGACAAAGACGGAGACAAAGACGGAGACAAAGACGAAGATAAAGACGGAGACAACGACGGAGACAAAGTCGGAGACTAAGACTGAAACAAAGTCGGAGGCAAAGACGAAGACAGAGTGTAATACAGAGACAGCGACAGAGACAGAGACAGAGACAGAGACAGAGACAGAGACAGAGACAGAGACAGAGACAGAGACAGAGACAGAGGCGGAGACAGAGACAGAGACAGAGACACAGACAGAGGCAGAGACGGAGACAGAGGCAGAGGCAGAGACAGAGACAGGGACAGAGACAGAGGGGCAGGAGACAAATGCGGAGACAAAGACGGAGGCAAAGACGGATACAAAGACAGAGACACAGACGGAGACAAAGACGAAGACAAAGACGCAGACAGAGTCCGATACAGAGACAGAGACAGACACACAGACATAGACAGAGACAGAGACAGAGACAGATGTACATGAGACAAAGACCGAGACAGAGTGACAGGAGACATGGACGGAGACAAAGACGGAGACAAAGACGTAGACAAAGACGGAGACAGAGACAGAGACAGAGACAGAGACAGAGACAGAGACAGCGACAGAGACAGAGACAGAGACAGGGACAGGGACAGAGACCGATACAGAGGCAGAGACAGAGACAGAGACAGGGACAGAGACAGAGACGGAGACAGAGGGGCAGGAGACAAATTCGGAGACAAAGACGGAGGCAAAGACGGAGACAAAGACGGAGACAAAGATGGAGACACAGACGGAGACAAATACGGATACAAAGACAGAGACAAAGACGGAGACAAAGACGAAGACAAAGACGGAGACAGAGTCCGATACAGAGACAGAGACAGACACACAGACATAGACAGAGACAGAGACAGAGACAGATGTACATGAGACAAAGACCGAGACAGAGTGACAGGAGACATGGACGGAGACAAAGACGGAGACAAAGACGCAGACAAAGACGGAGACACAGACAGAGACAGAGACAGAGACAGAGATAGAGACAAAGACGGAGACAAAGACGGAGACAAAGACGGAGACAAAGACGGAAACAAAGTCGGAGGCAAAGGGGGAGACAGAGTGTAATTCAGAGACAGCGACAGAGACAGAGGCAGAGACAGAGACAGAGACAGAGACAGAGACAGAGACAGAGACAGAGACAGAGACAGAGACAGAGACAGAGACAGAGACAGAGACAGAGACAGAGACAGAGACAGAGACAGAGACAGAGACAGAGACAGAGACAGAGACAGAGACAGAGACAGAGACAGAGACAGAGACAGAGACAGAGACAGAGACAGAGACAGAGACAGAGACCGATACAGAGGCAGAGACAGAGACAGAGACACAGACAGAGACAGGAAGAGAGACAGAGGCGCATGAGACGAAGACGGAGACAGACGGGCAGGAGACATGGACGGAGACAAAGACGGAGACAAAAACAGAGAGAAGTAGGAAGACAAAGACGGAGACAAAGACGGAGACAAAGACTGAGATAAAGACTGAGACAAAGACGGAGGCAAAGACGGAGACAAAGACGGAGACAAAGATGGAGACAGAGACGGAGTCAAATACGGAGACAAAGACAGAGACAAAGTCGGAAACAAAGACGGAGACAGAGTCCGATACGGAGACAGAGACAGAGACACAGACACAGCCAGAGACAGAGACAGAGACAGAGGTGCATGAGACAAAGACCGAGACAGAGGGGCATGTGACATGGACGGAGACAAAGACAGAGACAAAGACGTAGACAAAGACGGAGACAAAGACGGAGGCAAAGACGGAGACAAAGACGGAGACAAAGTCGGAGGCAAAGACGGAGTAAGAGTGTAATACAGAGACAGCGACAGAGACAGAGGCAGAGACAGTCACAGAGACAGAGACAGAGACAGAGACAGCGACAGAGACCGATACAGAGGCAGAGACAGAGACAGAGACACAGACAGAGACAGGAAGAGAGACAGAGGGGCATGAGACGAAGACGGAGACAGACGGGCCGGAGACATGGACGGAGACAAAGACGGAGACAAAAACAGAGAGAAGTAGGAAGACAAAGACGGAGACAAAGACGGAGACAAAGACTGAGATAAAGACTGAGACAAAGACGGAGGCAAATACGGAGACAAAGACGGAGACAAAGATGGAGACAGAGACGGAGTCAAATACGGAGACAAAGACAGAGACAAAGTCGGAAACAAAGACGGAGACAGAGTCCGATGCGGAGACAGAGACAGAGACACAGACACAGACAGAGACAGAGACAGAGGTGCTTGAGACAAAGACCGAGACAGAGGGACAGGTGACGTGGCAGGAGACAAAGACAGAGACAAAGACGTAGATAAAGACGGAGACAAAGACGGAGGCAAAGACGGAGACAAAGACGGAGACAAAGTCGGAGGCAAAGACGGAGACAGAGTGTAATACAGAGACAGCGACAGAGACAGAGGCAGAGACAGAGACAGAGACAGAGACAGAGACAGAGACAGAGACAGAGACAGAGACAGAGACAGAGACAGAGACAGAGACAGAGACAGAGACAGAGACAGAGACAGAGACAGAGACAGAGACAGAGACAGAGACAGAGACAGAGACAGAGACAGAGACAGAGACAGAGACAGAGACAGAGACAGAGACAGAGACAGAGACAGAGACAGAGACCGATACAGAGGCAGAGACAGAGACAGAGACACAGACAGAGACAGGAAGAGAGACAGAGGCGCATGAGACGAAGACGGAGACAGACGGGCAGGAGACATGGACGGAGACAAAGACGGAGACAAAAACAGAGAGAAGTAGGAAGACAAAGACGGAGACAAAGACGGAGACAAAGACTGAGATAAAGACTGAGACAAAGACGGAGGCAAAGACGGAGACAAAGACGGAGACAAAGATGGAGACAGAGACGGAGTCAAATACGGAGACAAAGACAGAGACAAAGTCGGAAACAAAGACGGAGACAGAGTCCGATACGGAGACAGAGACAGAGACACAGACACAGCCAGAGACAGAGACAGAGACAGAGGTGCATGAGACAAAGACCGAGACAGAGGGGCATGTGACATGGACGGAGACAAAGACAGAGACAAAGACGTAGACAAAGACGGAGACAAAGACGGAGGCAAAGACGGAGACAAAGACGGAGACAAAGTCGGAGGCAAAGACGGAGTAAGAGTGTAATACAGAGACAGCGACAGAGACAGAGGCAGAGACAGTCACAGAGACAGAGACAGAGACAGAGACAGCGACAGAGACAGAGACAGAGACAGAGACAGAGACAGAGACAGAGGCAGAGACAGAGACAGAGACAGAGACAGAGACACAGACAGAGGCAGAGACGGAGACAGAGGCAGAGGCAGAGACAGAGACAGGGACAGAGACAGAGACGGAGACAGAGGGGCAGGAGACAAATGCGGAGACAAAGACGGAGGCAAAGACGGAGACAAAGCCAGACACAAAGACGGAGACAAAGACGAAGACAAAGTCGGAGACAGAGTCCGATACAGAGACAGAGACAGAGACACAGACACAGACAGAGACAGAGACACCGACAGAGGCAGAGACAGAGACAGAGGCAGAGACAGAGACAGGGACAGAGACAGAGACAGAGACGAAGACAGAGGGGCAGGAGACAAAGACAGAGACAAAGAGGGAGACAAGAACGAAGACAAAGACAGAGACAGAGACAGACACTGAGATGGAGTCAGAGACAGAGGGGCAGGAGGCAAAGACGGTGACAAAGACGGAGACAGAGACAGAGACAGAGACATGGACAGAGACAGAGACAGAGACAGAGACAGAGACAGAGGCGCATGAGACGAAGACCGAGACAGAGGGGCAGGAGACATGGACGGAGACAAAGACGGACACAAAGACGTAGACAAAGACGGAGACAAAGACGGAGACAAAAACGGTGACAAAGATGGAGACAAAGACGGAGACGAAGACGAAGACGACGACGGAGACAAAGACGGTGACAAAGATGGAGACAAAGACGGAGACAAAGACGGAGACAAAGACAGAGACAGAGACAGAGACAGAGACAGAGACAGAGACAGAGACAGGGACAGGGACAGAGACCGATACAGAGGCAGAGACAGAGACAGAGACATGGACAGAGACACAGACAGGGACAGAGACAGAGACAGAGGTGCATGAGACAAAGACCGAGACAGAGGGGCAGCTGACATGGACGGAGACAAAGACAGAGACAAAGACGTAGACAAAGACGGAGACAAAGACGGAGGCAAAGACGGAGACAAAAACAGAGACAAGTAGGAAGACAAAGACGGAGACAAAGACGGAGACAAAGACTGAGACAAAGACGGAGGCAAAGACGGAGACAAAGACGGAAACAAAGATGGAGACACAGACGGAGTCAAATACGGAGACAAAGACAGAGACAAAGACGGAAACAAAGACAGAGACAGAGTCCGATACGGAGACAGAGACAGAGACACAGACACAGACAGAGACAGAGACAGAGACAGAGGTGCATGAGACAAAGACCGAGACAGAGGGGCAGGTGACATGGACGGAGACAAAGACAGAGACAAAGACGTAGACAAAGACGGAGACAAAGACGGAGGCGAAGACGGAGACAAAGACGGAGACAAAGACGGAGACAAAGACGGAGACAAAGACGTAGACAAAGACGGAGACAGAGACAGAGACAGAGACAGAGACAGAGATAGAGACAAAGACGGAGACAAAGACGGAGACAAAGACGGAGACAAAGACGGAGACAAAGACGGAGACAAAGACGGAAACAAAGTCGGAGGCAAAGACGAAGACAGAGTGTAATACAGAGACAGCGACAGAGACAGCGACAGAGACAGAGACAGAGACAGAGACAGAGACAGAGACAGAGACAGAGACAGAGACAGAGACAGAGACAGAGACAGAGACAGAGACAGAGACAGAGACAGAGACAGAGACAGAGACAGAGACAGAGACAGAGACAGAGACAGAGACAGAGACAGAGACAGAGACAGAGACAGAGACAGAGACAGAGACAGAGACAGAGACAGAGACAGAGACAGAGGCAGAGACAGAGACAGAGACAGAGACAGAGACAGAGAGAGACCGAGACAGAGACGAAGACAGAGAGAGAGACCGAGACAGAGACAGAGACAGAGACAGGGACAGGGACAGAGACCGATACAGAGGCAGAGACAGAGACAGAGACAGGGACAGAGACAGAGACGGAGACAGAGGGGCAGGAGACAAATGCGGAGACAAAGACGGAGGCAAAGACGGAGACAAAGACGGAGACAAAGATGGAGACACAGACGGAGACAAATACGGATACAAAGACAGAGACAAAGGCGGAGACAAAGACGGAGACACAGACAGAGACAGAGACAGAGACAGAGATAGAGACAAAGACGGAGACAAAGACGCAGACAAAGACGGAGACACAGACAGAGACAGAGACAGAGACAGAGATAGAGACAAAGACGGAGACAAAGACGGAGACAAAGACGGAGACAAAGACGGAAACAAAGTCGGAGGCAAAGACGGAGACAGAGTGTAATACAGAGACAGCGACAGAGACAGAGGCAGAGACAGAGACAGAGACAGAGACAGAGACAGAGACAGAGACAGAGACCGATACAGAGGCAGAGACAGAGACAGAGACACAGACAGAGACAGGAAGAGAGACAGAGGCGCATGAGACGAAGACGGAGACAGACGGGCCGGAGACATGGACGGAGACAAAGACGGAGACAAAAACAGAGAGAAGTAGGAAGACAAAGACGGAGACAAAGACGGAGACAAAGACTGAGATAAAGACTGAGACAAAGACGGAGGCAAATACGGAGACAAAGATGGAGACAAAGATGGAGACAGAGACGGAGTCAAATACGGAGACAAAGACAGAGACAAAGTCGGAAACAAAGACGGAGACAGAGTCCGATGCGGAGACAGAGACAGAGACACAGACACAGACAGAGACAGAGACAGAGGTGCTTGAGACAAAGACCGAGACAGAGGGACAGGTGACGTGGCCGGAGACAAAGACAGAGACAAAGACGTAGATAAAGACGGAGACAAAGACGGAGGCAAAGTCGGAAACAAAGACGGTGACAGAGTCCGATACGGAGACAGAGACAGAGACACAGACACAGACAGAGACAGAGACAGAGACAGAGGTGCTTGAGACAAAGACCGAGACAGAGGGACAGGTGACGTGGACGGAGACAAAGACAGAGACAAAGACGTAGACAAAGACGGAGACAAAGACGGAGCTAAAGTCGGAGGCAAAGACGGAGACAGAGTGTAATACAGAGACAGCGACAGAGACAGAGACAGAGACAGAGACAGAGACAGAGACAGAGACAGGGACAGGGACAGGGACAGAGACCGATACAGAGGCAGAGACAGAGACAGAGACATGGACAGAGACAGAGACAGAGACAGAGACAGAGACAGAGGCAGAGGCAGAGACAGAGACAGAGACACAGACAGAGGCAGAGGCAGAGACAGAGACAGGGACAGACACAGAGACGGAGACAGAGACAGAGACAGAAACGGAGACGGTGACCGAGACAGAGACAGATATAGAGACAAAGACGGAGACAAAGACGGAGACAAAAACAGAGACAAGTAGGAAGACAAAGACGGAGACAAAGACGGAGACAAAGACTGAGACAAAGACGGAGGCAAAGACGGAGACAAAGACGGAAACAAAGATGGAGACACAGACGGAGTCAAATACGGAGACAAAGACAGAGAAAAAGACGGAAACAAAGACGGAGACAGAGTCCGATACGGAGACAGAGACAGAGACACAGACACAGACAGAGACAGAGACAGAGACAGAGGTGCATGAGACAAAGACCGAGACAGAGGGGCAGGTGACATGGACGGAGACAAAGACAGAGACAAAGACGTAGACAAAGACGGAGACAAAGACGGAGGCGAAGACGGAGACAAAGACGGAGACAAAGACGGAGGCAAAGACGGAGACAAAGACGGAGACAAAGTCGGAGGCAAAGACGGAGACAGAGTGTAATACAGAGACAGCGACAGAGACAGAGACAGAGACAGAGACAGAGACAGAGACAGAGACAGAGACAGAGGCAGAGACAGAGACAGAGAGAGCGACAGAGGCAGAGACAGTACAAAGACAGAGACAGAGACAGAGACAGAGACAGAGGCAGAGACAGAGACAGAGACAGAGACACAGACAGAGACAGAGACAGAGACAGAGACAGAGACAGAGACAGAGACAGAGACAGAGACAGAGGCGGAGACAGAGACAGAGACAGAGACACAGACAGAGGCAGAGACGGAGACAGAGGCAGAGGCAGAGACAGAGACTGGGACAGAGACAGAGACGGAGACAGAGGGGCAGGACACAAATGCGGAGACAAAGACGGAGGCAAAGACGGATACAAAGACAGAGACACAGACGGAGACAAAGACGAAGACAAAGACGGAGACAGAGTCCGATACAGAGACAGCGACAGACACACAGACATAGACAGAGACAGAGGCAGAGACAGATGTACATGATACAAAGACCGAGACAGAGTGACAGGAGACATGGACGGAGACAAAGACGGAGACAAAGACGTAGACAAAGACGGAGACAGAGACAGACACAGAGACAGAGACAGAGACAGAGATAGAGACAAAGACGGAGACAAAGACGGAGACAAAGACGAAGATAAAGACGGAGACAAAGACGGAGACAAAGACGGAGACTAAGACTGAAACAAAGTCGGAGGCAAAGACGAAGACAGAGTGTAATACAGAGACAGCGACAGAGACAGAGACAGAGACAGAGACAGAGACAGAGACAGAGACAGAGACAGAGACAGAGGCGGAGACAGAGACAGAGACAGAGACACAGACAGAGGCAGAGACGGAGACAGAGGCAGAGGCAGAGACAGAGACAGGGACAGAGACAGAGGGGCAGGAGACAAATGCGGAGACAAAGACGGAGGCAAAGACGGATACAAAGACAGAGACACAGACGGAGACAAAGACGAAGACAAAGACGCAGACAGAGTCCGATACAGAGACAGAGACAGACACACAGACATAGACAGAGACAGAGACAGAGACAGATGTACATGAGACAAAGACCGAGACAGAGTGACAGGAGACATGGACGGAGACAAAGACGGAGACAAAGACGTAGACAAAGACGGAGACAGAGACAGAGACAGAGACAGAGACAGAGACAGAGACAGCGACAGAGACAGAGACAGAGACAGGGACAGGGACAGAGACCGATACAGAGGCAGAGACAGAGACAGAGACAGGGACAGAGACAGAGACGGAGACAGAGGGGCAGGAGACAAATGCGGAGACAAAGACGGAGGCAAAGACGGAGACAAAGACGGAGACAAAGATGGAGACACAGACGGAGACAAATACGGATACAAAGACAGAGACAAAGACGGAGACAAAGACGAAGACAAAGACGGAGACAAAGACGCAGACAAAGACGGAGACACAGACAGAGACAGAGACAGAGACAGAGATAGAGACAAAGACGGAGACAAAGACGGAGACAAAGACGGAGACAAAGACGGAAACAAAGTCGGAGGCAAAGGGGGAGACAGAGTGTAATTCAGAGACAGCGACAGAGACAGAGGCAGAGACAGAGACAGAGACAGAGACAGAGACAGAGACAGAGACAGAGACAGAGACAGAGACAGAGACAGAGACAGAGACAGAGACAGAGACACAGACAGAGACAGAGACAGAGACAGAGACAGAGACAGAGACAGAGACAGAGACAGAGACAGAGGCGGAGACAGAGACAGAGACAGAGACACAGACAGAGGCAGAGACGGAGACAGAGGCAGAGGCAGAGACAGAGACTGGGACAGAGACAGAGACGGAGACAGAGGGGCAGGACACAAATGCGGAGACAAAGACGGAGGCAAAGACGGATACAAAGACAGAGACACAGACGGAGACAAAGACGAAGACAAAGACGGAGACAGAGTCCGATACAGAGACAGCGACAGACACACAGACATAGACAGAGACAGAGGCAGAGACAGATGTACATGATACAAAGACCGAGACAGAGTGACAGGAGACATGGACGGAGACAAAGACGGAGACAAAGACGTAGACAAAGACGGAGACAGAGACAGAGACAGAGACAGAGACAGAGATAGAGACAAAGACGGAGACAAAGACGGAGACAAAGACGAAGATAAAGACGGAGACAAAGACGGAGACAAAGACGGAGACTAAGACTGAAACAAAGTCGGAGGCAAAGACGAAGACAGAGTGTAATACAGAGACAGCGACAGAGACAGAGACAGAGACAGAGACAGAGACAGAGACAGAGACAGAGACAGAGACAGAGGCGGAGACAGAGACAGAGACAGAGACACAGACAGAGGCAGAGACGGAGACAGAGGCAGAGGCAGAGACAGAGACAGGGACAGAGACAGAGGGGCAGGAGACAAATGCGGAGACAAAGACGGAGGCAAAGACGGATACAAAGACAGAGACACAGACGGAGACAAAGACGAAGACAAAGACGCAGACAGAGTCCGATACAGAGACAGAGACAGACACACAGACATAGACAGAGACAGAGACAGAGACAGATGTACATGAGACAAAGACCGAGACAGAGTGACAGGAGACATGGACGGAGACAAAGACGGAGACAAAGACGTAGACAAAGACGGAGACAGAGACAGAGACAGAGACAGAGACAGAGACAGAGACAGAGACAGCGACAGAGACAGAGACAGAGACAGGGACAGGGACAGAGACCGATACAGAGGCAGAGACAGAGACAGAGACAGGGACAGAGACAGAGACGGAGACAGAGGGGCAGGAGACAAATGCGGTGACAAAGACGGAGGCAAAGACGGAGACAAAGACGGAGACAAAGATGGAGACACAGACGGAGACAAATACGGATACAAAGACAGAGACAAAGACGGAGACAAAGACGAAGACAAAGACGGAGACAGAGTCCGATACAGAGACAGAGACAGACACACAGACATAGACAGAGACAGAGACAGAGACAGATGTACATGAGACAAAGACCGAGACAGAGTGACAGGAGACATGGACGGAGACAAAGACGGAGACAAAGACGCAGACAAAGACGGAGACACAGACAGAGACAGAGACAGAGACAGAGATAGAGACAAAGACGGAGACAAAGACGGAGACAAAGACGGAGACAAAGACGGAAACAAAGTCGGAGGCAAAGGGGGAGACAGAGTGTAATTCAGAGACAGCGACAGAGACAGAGGCAGAGACAGAGACAGAGACAGAGACAGAGACAGAGACAGAGACAGAGACAGAGACAGAGACAGAGACAGAGACAGAGACAGAGACAGAGACAGAGACAGAGACAGAGACAGAGACAGAGACAGAGACAGAGACAGAGACAGAGACAGAGACAGAGACAGAGACAGAGACAGAGACAGAGACAGAGACAGAGACAGAGACCGATACAGAGGCAGAGACAGAGACAGAGACACAGACAGAGACAGGAAGAGAGACAGAGGCGCATGAGACGAAGACGGAGACAGACGGGCAGGAGACATGGACGGAGACAAAGACGGAGACAAAAACAGAGAGAAGTAGGAAGACAAAGACGGAGACAAAGACGGAGACAAAGACTGAGATAAAGACTGAGACAAAGACGGAGGCAAAGACGGAGACAAAGACGGAGACAACGATGGAGACAGAGACGGAGTCAAATACGGAGACAAAGACAGAGACAAAGTCGGAAACAAAGACGGAGACAGAGTCCGATACGGAGACAGAGACAGAGACACAGACACAGCCAGAGACAGAGACAGAGACAGAGGTGCATGAGACAAAGACCGAGACAGAGGGGCATGTGACATGGACGGAGACAAAGACAGAGACAAAGACGTAGACAAAGACGGAGACAAAGACGGAGGCAAAGACGGAGACAAAGACGGAGACAAAGTCGGAGGCAAAGACGGAGTAAGAGTGTAATACAGAGACAGCGACAGAGACAGAGGCAGAGACAGTCACAGAGACAGAGACAGAGACAGAGACAGCGACAGAGACAGAGACAGAGACAGAGACAGAGACAGAGACAGAGACAGAGGCAGAGACAGAGACAGAGACAGAGACAGAGACACAGACAGAGGCAGAGACGGAGACAGAGGCAGAGGCAGAGACAGAGACAGGGACAGAGACAGAGACGGAGACAGAGGGGCAGGAGACAAATGCGGAGACAAAGACGGAGGCAAAGACGGAGACAAAGCCAGACACAAAGACGGAGACAAAGACGAAGACAAAGTCGGAGACAGAGTCCGATACAGAGACAGAGACAGAGACACAGACACAGACAGAGACAGAGACACCGACAGAGGCAGAGACAGAGACAGAGGCAGAGACAGAGACAGGGACAGAGACAGAGACAGAGACGAAGACAGAGGGGCAGGAGACAAAGACAGAGACAAAGAGGGAGACAAGAACGAAGACAAAGACAGAGACAGAGACAGACACTGAGATGGAGTCAGAGACAGAGGGGCAGGAGGCAAAGACGGTGACAAAGACGGAGACAGAGACAGAGACAGAGACATGGACAGAGACAGAGACAGAGACAGAGACAGAGACAGAGGCGCATGAGACGAAGACCGAGACAGAGGGGCAGGAGACATGGACGGAGACAAAGACGGACACAAAGACGTAGACAAAGACGGAGACAAAGACGGAGACAAAAACGGTGACAAAGATGGAGACAAAGACGGAGACGAAGACGAAGACGACGACGGAGACAAAGACGGTGACAAAGATGGAGACAAAGACGGAGACAAAGACGGAGACAAAGACAGAGACAGAGACAGAGACAGAGACAGAGACAGAGACAGAGACAGGGACAGGGACAGAGACCGATACAGAGGCAGAGACAGAGACAGAGACATGGACAGAGACACAGACAGGGACAGAGACAGAGACAGAGGTGCATGAGACAAAGACCGAGACAGAGGGGCAGCTGACATGGACGGAGACAAAGACAGAGACAAAGACGTAGACAAAGACGGAGACAAAGACGGAGGCAAAGACGGAGACAAAAACAGAGACAAGTAGGAAGACAAAGACGGAGACAAAGACGGAGACAAAGACTGAGACAAAGACGGAGGCAAAGACGGAGACAAAGACGGAAACAAAGATGGAGACACAGACGGAGTCAAATACGGAGACAAAGACAGAGGCAAAGACGGAAACAAAGACAGAGACAGAGTCCGATACGGAGACAGAGACAGAGACACAGACACAGACAGAGACAGAGACAGAGACAGAGGTGCATGAGACAAAGACCGAGACAGAGGGGCAGGTGACATGGACGGAGACAAAGACAGAGACAAAGACGTAGACAAAGACGGAGACAAAGACGGAGGCGAAGACGGAGACAAAGACGGAGACAAAGACGGAGACAAAGACGGAGACAAAGACGTAGACAAAGACGGAGACAGAGACAGAGACAGAGACAGAGACAGAGACAGAGACAGAGATAGAGACAAAGACGGAGACAAAGACGGAGACAAAGACGGAGACAAAGACGGAGACAAAGACGGAGACAAAGACGGAAACAAAGTCGGAGGCAAAGACGAAGACAGAGTGTAATACAGAGACAGCGACAGAGACAGCGACAGAGACAGAGACAGAGACAGAGACAGAGACAGAGACAGAGACAGAGACAGAGACAGAGACAGAGACAGAGACAGAGACAGAGACAGAGACAGAGACAGAGACAGAGACAGAGACAGAGACAGAGACAGAGACAGAGACAGAGACAGAGACAGAGACAGAGACAGAGACAGAGACAGAGACAGAGACAGAGACAGAGACAGAGACAGAGACAGAGACAGAGGCAGAGACAGAGACAGAGACAGAGACAGAGACAGAGAGAGACCGAGACAGAGACGAAGACAGAGAGAGAGACCGAGACAGAGACAGAGACAGAGACAGGGACAGGGACAGAGACCGATACAGAGGCAGAGACAGAGACAGAGACAGGGACAGAGACAGAGACGGAGACAGAGGGGCAGGAGACAAATGCGGAGACAAAGACGGAGGCAAAGACGGAGACAAAGACGGAGACAAAGATGGAGACACAGACGGAGACAAATACGGATACAAAGACGGAGACAAAGACGGAGACAAAGACGGAGACACAGACAGAGACAGAGACAGAGACAGAGACAGAGATAGAGACAAAGACGGAGACAAAGACGCAGACAAAGACGGAGACACAGACAGAGACAGAGACAGAGACAGAGATAGAGACAAAGACGGAGACAAAGACGGAGACAAAGACGGAGACAAAGACGGAAACAAAGACGGAGACAGAGTCCGATACGGAGACAGAGACAGAGACACAGACACAGCCAGAGACAGAGACAGAGACAGAGGTGCATGAGACAAAGACCGAGACAGAGGGGCATGTGACATGGACGGAGACAAAGACAGAGACAAAGACGTAGACAAAGACGGAGACAAAGACGGAGGCAAAGACGGAGACAAAGACGGAGACAAAGTCGGAGGCAAAGACGGAGTAAGAGTGTAATACAGAGACAGCGACAGAGACAGAGGCAGAGACAGAGACAGAGACAGAGACAGAGACAGAGACAGAGACAGCGACAGAGACAGAGACAGAGACAGAGACAGAGACAGAGACAGAGACAGAGACAGAGGCAGAGACAGAGACAGAGACAGAGACAGAGACACAGACAGTGGCAGAGACGGAGACAGAGGCAGAGGCAGAGACAGAGACAGGGACAGAGACAGAGACGGAGACAGAGGGGCAGGAGACAAATGCGGAGACAAAGACGGAGGCAAAGACGGAGACAAAGACGGAGACAAAGATGGAGACACAGACGGTGACAAATACGGAGACAAAGCCAGACACAAAGACGGAGACAAAGACGAAGACAAAGTCGGAGACAGAGTCCGATACAGAGACAGAGACAGAGACACAGACACAGACAGAGACAGAGACACCGACAGAGGCAGAGACAGAGACAGAGGCAGAGACAGAGACAGGGACAGAGACAGAGACAGAGACGAAGACAGAGGGGCAGGAGACAAAGACAGAGACAAAGAGGGAGACAAGAACGAAGACAAAGACAGAGACAGAGACAGACACTGAGATGGAGTCAGAGACAGAGGGGCAGGAGGCAAAGACGGTGACAAAGACGGAGACAGAGACAGAGACAGAGACATGGACAGAGACAGAGACAGAGACAGAGACAGAGACAGAGGCGCATGAGACGAAGACCGAGACAGAGGGGCAGGAGACATGGACGGAGACAAAGACGGACACAAAGACGTAGACAAAGACGGAGACAAAGACGGAGACAAAAACGGTGACAAAGATGGAGACAAAGACGGAGACGAAGACGAAGACGACGACGGAGACAAAGACGGTGACAAAGATGGAGACAAAGACGGAGGCAAAGACGGAGACAAAGACAGAGACAGAGACAGAGACAGAGACAGAGACAGAGACAGAGACAGAGACAGAGACAGAGACAGAGACAGAGACAGAGACAGAGACAGAGACAGAGACAGAGACAGAGACAGAGACAGAGACAGAGACAGAGACAGAGACAGAGACAGAGACAGAGACAGAGACAGAGACAGAGACAGAGACAGAGACAGAGACAGAGACAGAGACAGAGACAGAGACAGAGACAGAGACAGAGACAGAGACAGAGACAGAGACAGAGACAGAGACAGAGACAGAGACAGAGACAGAGACAGAGACAGAGACAGAGACAGAGACAGAGACAGAGACAGAGACAGAGACAGAGACAGAGGTGCATGAGACAAAGACCGAGACAGAGGGGCAGGTGACATGGACGGAGACAAAGACAGAGACAAAGACGTAGACAAAGACGGAGACAAAGACGGAGGCGAAGACGGAGACAAAGACGGAGACAAAGACGGAGGCAAAGACGGAGACAAAGACGGAGACAAAGTCGGAGGCAAAGACGGAGACAGAGTGTAATACAGAGACAGCGACAGAGACAGAGACAGAGACAGAGACAGAGACAGAGACAGAGGCAGAGACAGAGACAGAGAGAGCGACAGAGGCAGAGACAGTACAAAGACAGAGACAGAGACAGAGACAGAGACAGAGACAGAGGCAGAGACAGAGACAGAGACAGAGACACAGACAGAGACAGAGACAGAGACAGAGACAGAGACAGAGACAGAGACAGAGACAGAGACAGAGGCGGAGATAGAGACAGAGACAGAGACACAGACAGAGACAGAGACAGAGACAGAGACAGAGACAGAGACAGAGACAGAGACAGAGACAGAGGCGGAGATAGAGACAGAGACAGAGACACAGACAGAGGCAGAGACGAAGACAGAGGCAGAGGCAGAGACAGAGACAGGGGCAGAGACAGAGACGGAGACAGAGGGGCAGGAGACAAATGCGGAGACAAAGACGGAGGCAAAGACGGATAGAAAGACAGAGACACAGACGGAGACAAAGACGAAGACAAAGACGGAGACAGAGTCCGATACAGAGACAGAGACAGACACACAGACATAGACAGAGACAGAGACAGAGACAGATGTACATGAGACAAAGACGGAGACAGAGTGACAGGAGACAAAGACGTAGACAAAGACGGAGACAGAGACAGAGACAGAGACAGAGACAGAGATAGAGACAAAGACGGAGACAAAGACGGAGACAAAGACGAAGACAAAGACGGAGACAAAGACGGAGACAAAGACGGAGACTAAGACGGAAACAAAGTCGGAGGCAAAGACGAAGACAGAGTGTAATACAGAGACAGCGACAGAGACAGAGACAGAGACAGAGACAGAGACAGAGACAGAGACAGAGACAGAGACAGAGACAGAGACAGAGACAGAGACAGAGACAGAGACAGAGACAGAGACAGAGACAGAGACAGAGACAGAGACAGAGACAGAGACAGAGACAGAGACAGAGACAGAGACAGAGACAGAGACAGAGACAGAGACAGAGACAGAGACAGAGACAGAGACAGAGACAGAGACAGAGACAGAGACAGAGACAGAGACAGAGACACAGACAGAGACAGAGACAGAGACAGAGACAGAGACAGAGACCGATACAGAGGCAGAGACAGAGACAGAGACACAGACAGAGACAGGAAGAGAGACAGAGGCGCATGAGACGAAGACGGAGACAGACGGGCCGGAGACATGGACGGAGACAAAGACGGAGACAAAAACAGAGAGAAGTAGGAAGACAAAGACGGAGACAAAGACGGAGACAAAGACTGAGATAAAGACTGAGACAAAGACGGAGGCAAATACGGAGACAAAGATGGAGACAAAGATGGAGACAGAGACGGAGTCAAATACGGAGACAAAGACAGAGACAAAGTCGGAAACAAAGACGGAGACAGAGTCCGATGCGGAGACAGAGACAGAGACACAGACACAGACAGAGACAGAGACAGAGGTGCTTGAGACAAAGACCGAGACAGAGGGACAGGTGACGTGGCCGGAGACAAAGACAGAGACAAAGACGTAGATAAAGACGGAGACAAAGACGGAGGCAAAGACGGAGACAAAGACGGAGACAAAGTCGGAGGCAAAGACGGAGACAGAGTGTAATACAGAGACAGCGACAGAGACAGAGACAGAGACAGATGTACATGAGAAAAAAGACGGAGACAAAGACGGAGACAAAGACGGAAACAAAGTCGGAGGCAAATACGGAGACAGAGTGTAATACAGAGACAGCGACAGAGACAGAGACAGAGACAGAGACAGAGACAGAGACAGGGACAGGGACAGGGACAGAGACCGATACAGAGGCAGAGACAGAGACAGAGACATGGACAGAGACACAGACAGGGACAGAGACAGAGACAGAGGTGCATGAGACAAAGACCGAGACAGAGGGGCAGCTGACATGGACGGAGACAAAGACAGAGACAAAGACGTAGACAAAGACGGAGACAAAGACGGAGGCAAAGACGGAGACAAAGACGGAGACAAAGTCGGAGGCAAAGACGGAGACAGAGTCCGATACAGAGACAGAGACAGAGACACAGACATAGACAGAGACAGAGACAGAGGCAGATGTACATGAGACAAAGACGGAGACAAAGACAGAAACAAAGACGGAGACAAAGAAGGAGACGAAGAGGAAAACGACGACGGAGACAAAGACGGTAACAATGACGGAGACAAAGACAGAGACAAAGTCGGAAACAAAGACGGAGACAGAGTCCGATACGGAGACAGAGACAGAGACACAGACACAGACAGAGACAGAGACAGAGACAGAGACAGAGGTGCTTGAGACAAAGACCGAGACAGAGGGACAGGTGACGTGGACGGAGACAAAGACAGAGACAAAGACGTAGACAAAGACGGAGACAAAGACGGAGCTAAAGACGGAGACAAAGACGGAGACAAAGTCGGAGGCAAAGACGGAGACAGAGTGTAATACAGAGACAGCGACAGAGACAGAGACAGAGACAGAGACAGAGACAGAGACAGAGACAGAGACAGAGACAGAGACATGGACAGAGACAGAGACAGAGACAGAGACAGAGACAGAGGCAGAGGTAGAGACAGAGACAGAGACACAGACAGAGGCAGAGGCAGAGACAGAGACAGGGACAGACACAGGGACGGAGACAGAGACAGAGACAGAAACGGAGACGGAGACCGAGACAGAGACAGATATAGAGACAAAGACGGAGACAAAAACAGAGACAAAGACAGAGACAGAGTCCGATACGGAGACAGAGACAGAGACACAGACACAGACAGAGACAGAGACAGAGACAGAGGTGCATGAGACAAAGACCGAGACAGAGGGGCAGGTGACATGGACGGAGACAAAGACAGAGACAAAGACGTAGACAAAGACGGAGACAAAGACGGAGACAAAGACGGAGACAAAGACGGAGGCAAAGACGGAGACAAAGACGGAGACAAAGTCGGAGGCAAAGACGGAGACAGAGTGTAATACAGAGACAGCGACAGAGACAGAGACAGAGACAGAGACAGAGACAGAGACAGAGGCAGAGACAGAGACAGAGAGAGCGACAGAGGCAGAGACAGTACAAAGACAGAGACAGAGACAGAGACAGAGACAGAGGCAGAGACAGAGACAGAGACAGAGACACAGACAGAGACAGAGACAGAGACAGAGACAGAGACAGAGACAGAGACAGAGACAGAGACAGAGGCGGAGATAGAGACAGAGACAGAGACACAGACAGAGACAGAGACAGAGACAGAGACAGAGACAGAGACAGAGACAGAGACAGAGGCGGAGATAGAGACAGAGACAAAGACACAGACAGAGGCAGAGACGGAGACAGAGGCAGAGGCAGAGACAGAGACAGGGGCAGAGACAGAGACGGAGACAGAGGGGCAGGAGACAAATGCGGAGACAAAGACGGAGGCAAAGACGGATACAAAGACAGAGACACAGACGGAGACAAAGACGAAGACAAAGACGGAGACAGAGTCCGATACAGAGACAGAGACAGACACACAGACATAGACAGAGACAGAGACAGAGACAGATGTACATGAGACAAAGACGGAGACAGAGTGACAGGAGACATGGACGGAGACAAAGACGGAGACAAAGACGTAGACAAAGACGGAGACAGAGACAGAGACAGAGACAGAGACAGAGATAGAGACAAAGACGGAGACAAAGACGGAGACAAAGACGAAGACAACGACGGAGACAAAGACGGAGACAAAGACGGAGACTAAGACGGAAACAAAGTCGGAGGCAAAGACGAAGACAGAGTGTAATACAGAGACAGCGACAGAGACAGAGACAGAGACAGAGACAGAGACAGAGACAGAGACAGAGACAGAGACAGAGACAGAGACAGAGGCGGAGACAGAGACAGAGACAGAGACACAGGCAGAGGCAGAGACGGAGACAGAGACAGAGGCAGAGACAGAGACAGGGACAGAGACAGAGGGGCAGGAGACAAATGCGGAGACAAAGACGGAGGCAAAGACGGATACAAGGACAGAGACACAGACGGAGACAAAGACGAAGACAAAGACGCAGACAGAGTCCGATACAGAGACAGAGACAGACACACAGACATAGACAGAGACAGAGACAGAGACAGAGACAGAGACAGAGACAGAGACAGATGTACATGAGACAAAGACGGAGACAGACGCGGAGACAAAGACGGAAACAAAGTCGCAGGCAAAGAAGGAGACAGAGTGTAATACAGAGACAGCGACAGAGACAGAGACAGAGAGAGAGACCGAGACAGAGACAGAGACAGAGACAGGGACAGAGACAGAGACAGAGACGAAGACAGAGGGGCAGGAGACAAAGACGGAGACAAAGAGGGAGACAAGGACGAAGACTAAGACGGAGACAAAGACGGAGACAAAGACGGTGACAAAGATGGAGACAAAGACGGAGACGAAGAGGAAGACGACGACGGAGACAAAGACGGTGACAAAGATGGAGACAAAGACGGTGACAAAGACAGAGACAGAGACAGAGACAGAGACAGAGACAGAGACAGAGACAGAGACAGAGACAGAGACAGAGACAGAGACAGAGACAGAGACAGAGACTGAGACAGAGACAGAGACAGAGACAGAGACAGAGACAGAGACAGAGCCAGAGACAGAGACAGAGACAGAGACAGAGGCAGAAACGGAGACAGAGACCGAGACAGAGACAGATATAGAGACAAAGGCGGAGACAATGGCGGAGACCAAAACAGAGACAAGTAGGAAGACAAAGACGGAGACAAAGACGGAGACAAAGACTGAGATAAAGACTGAGACAAAGACGGAGGCAAAGACGGAGACAAAGACGGAGACAAAGATGGAGACACAGACGGAGACAAAGATGGAGACAAAGAAGGAGACGAAGAGGAAAACGGCGACGGAGACAAAGACGGTAACAAAGACGGAGACAAAGACGGAGACAAAGATGGAGACAAAGACGGAGACGGAGACAAAGACGGTGACAAAGATGGAGACAAAGACGGAGACAAAGACAGAGACAGAGACAGAGACAGTGACAGAGGCAGAGACAGAGACAGAGACAGAGACAGAGACAGAGACAGAGACAGAGACAGAGACAGAGACAGAGACAGAGGCAGAGACAGAGACCGATACAGAGGCAGAGACAGAGACAGAGACACAGACAGAGACAGGGATAGAGACAGAGGCGCATGAGACGAAGACGGAGACAGACGGGCAGGAGACATGGACGGAGACAAAGACGGAGACAAAAACAGAGAGAAGTAGGAAGACAAAGACGGAGACGAAGACGGAGACAAAGACTGAGATAAAGACTGAGACAAAGACGGATGCAAAGACGGAGACAAAGACGGAGACAAAGATGGAGACAGAGACGGAGTCAAATACGGAGACAAAGACAGAGACAAAGTCGGAAACAAAGACGGAGACAGAGTCCGATACGGAGACAGAGACAGAGACACAGACACAGCCAGAGACAGAGACAGAGGCAGAGGTGCATGAGACAAAGACCGAGACAGAGGGGCAGGTGACATGGACGGAGACAAAGACAGAGACAAAGACATAGACAAAGAGGGAGACAAAGACGGAGGCAAAGACGGATACAAAGACAGAGACACAGACGGAGACAAAGACGAAGACAAAGACGGAGACAGAGTCCGATACAGAGACAGAGACAGACACACAGACATAGACAGAGACAGCGACAGAGACAGATGTACATGAGACAAAGACCGAGACAGAGTGACAGGAGACATGGACGGAGACAAAGACGGAGACAAAGACGTAGACAAAGACGGAGACAGAGACAGAGACAGAGACAGAGACAGAGATAGAGACAAAGACGGAGACAAAGACGGAGACAAAGACGAAGACAAAGACGGAGACAAAGACGGAGACAAAGACGGAGACTAAGACGGAAACAAAGTCGGAGGCAAAGACGAAGACAGAGTGTAATACAGAGACAGCGACAGAGACAGAGACAGAGACAGAGACAGATACAGAGTCAGAGACAGAGACAGAGACAGAGGCGGAGACAGAGACAGAGACAGAGACAAAGACGCAGACAGAGTCCGATACAGAGACAGAGACAGACACACAGACATAGACAGAGACAGAGACAGAGACAGATGTACATGAGACAAAGACCGAGACAGAGTGACAGGAGACATGGACGGAGACAAAGACGGAGACAAAGACGTAGACAAAGACGGAGACAGAGACAGAGACGGAGACAGAGACAGAGATAGAGACAAAGACGGAGACAAAGACGGAGACAAAGACGAAGACAAAGACGGAGACAAAGACGGAGACAAAGACGGAGACTAAGACGGAAACAAAGTCGGAGGCAAAGACGAAGACAGAGTGTAATACAGAGACAGCGACAGAGACAGAGACAGAGACAGAGACAGGTACAGAGTCAGAGACAGAGACAGAGACAGAGGCGGAGACAGAGACAGAGACAGAGACAAAGACGCAGACAGAGTCCGATACAGAGACAGAGACAGACACACAGACATAGACAGAGACAGAGACAGAGACAGATGTACATGAGACAAAGACCGAGACAGAGTGACAGGAGACATGGACGGAGACAAAGACGGAGACAAAGACGTAGACAAAGACGGAGACAGAGACAGAGACAGAGACAGAGACAGAGATAGAGACAAAGACGGAGACAAAGACGGAGACAAAGACGAAGACAAAGACGGAGACAAAGACGGAGACAAAGACGGAGACAAAGACGGAAACAAAGTCGGAGGCAAAGACGAAGACAGAGTGTAATACAGAGACAGCGACAGAGACAGCGACAGAGACAGAGACAGAGACAGAGACAGAGACAGAGACAGAGACAGAGACAGAGACAGAGACAGAGACAGAGACAGAGACAGAGACAGAGACAGAGGCAGAGACAGAGACAGAGACAGAGACAGAGAGAGACCGAGACAGAGACGAAGACAGAGAGAGAGACCGAGACAGAGACAGAGACAGGGACAGGGACAGAGACCGATACAGAGGCAGAGACAGAGACAGAGACATGGACAGAGACACAGACAGAGACAGTGACAGAGGCGCATGAGACGAAGACCGAGACAGAGGGGCAGGAGACATGGACGGAGACAAAGACGTAGACAAAGACGTAGACAAAGACGGAGACAAAGACGGAGACAAAGACGGTGACAAAGATGGAGACAAAGACGGAGACGAAGGGGAAGACGACGACGGAGACAAAGACGGTGACAAAGATGGAGACAAAGACGGAGACAAAGACAGAGACAGAGACAGACACAGAGATAGAGTCAGAGACAGAGGGGCAGGAGGCAAAGACGGTGACAAAGACGGAGACAGAGACAGAGACAGAGACAGAGACAGATACAGATACAGAGACACCGACAGAGGCAGAGACAGAGACAGAGGCAGAGACAGAGACAGGGACAGAGACAGAGACAGAGACGAAGACAGAGGGGCAGGAGACAAAGACGGAGACAAAGAGGGAGACAAGGACGAAGACAAAGACAGAGACAGAGACAGACACTGAGATGGAGTCAGAGACAGAGGGGCAGGAGGCAAAGACGGTGACAAAGATGGAGACAGAGACAGAGACAGAGACATGGACAGAGACAGAGACAGAGACAGAGACAGAGACAGAGGCGCATGAGACGAAGACCGAGACAGAGGGGCAGGAGACATGGACGGAGACAAAGACGGACACAAAGACGTAGACAAAGACGGAGACAAAGAAGGAGACGAAGAGGAAAACGACGACGGAGACAAAGACGGTGACAAAGACGGAAACAAAGACGGAGACAAAGACGGAGACAAAGACAGAGACAGAGACAGAGACAGAGACAGAGACAGAGACAGAGACAGAGACAGAGACAGAGACAGGGACAGAGACAGAGACAGAGACAGAGACAGAGACGGAGACAGAGACGGAGACAGAGACAGAGACAGAGACGGAGACGGAGACGGAGACAGAGACAGAGACAGAGACAGAGACAGAGACAGAGACAGAGACAGAGACAGAGACAGAGAGAGCGACAGAGGCAGACACAGCGACAGAGACAGAGACTGAGACAGAGACAGAGACAGAGACAGAGACAGAGACAGAGACAGAGACAGAGACGGAGACGGAGACGGAGACAGAGACAGAGACAGAGACAGAGACAGAGACAGAGACAGAGACAGAGACAGAGACAGAGACAGAGACAGAGACAGAGACAGAGACAGAGACAGAGACAGAGACAGAGACAGAGACAGAGACAGAGACAGAGACAGAGACAGAGACAGAGACAGAGACAGAGACAGAGACAGAGACAGAGACAGAGACAGAGACAGATACAGATACAGAGACACCGACAGAGGCAGATACAGAGACAGAGACAGTGACAGAGACAGAGACAGAGACAGAGGCAGAGACAGAGACCGATACAGAGGCAGAGACAGAGACAGAGACAGAGACACAGACAGAGACAGGGAGAGAGACAGAGGCGCATGAGACGAAGACGGAGACAGACGGGCAGGAGACATGGACGGAGACAAAGACGGAGACAAAGACGGTGGCAAAGACGGAGACAGAGACAGAGACAGAGACAGAGACAGAGACAGAGACAGAGACAGAGACAGAGACAGAGACAGAGACAGCGACAGAGACAGAGACAGAGACAGAGACAGAGACAGAGACAGAGACAGAGACAGAGACAGAGAGAGAAGCGCATGAGACGAAGACCGACACAGAGGGGCAGGAGACATGGACGGAGACAAAGACGGAGACAAAGACGGAGACAAAGATGGAGACGAAGAGGATGACGACGACGGAGACAAATACAGTGACAAAGACGGAGACAAAGACGGAGACAAAGACAGAGACAGAGACAGAGACAGAGACAGAGACAGAGACAGAGGCAGAGACAGAGACAGAGACAGAGACAGAGACAGAGACAGAGACAGAGACAGTGACAGAGACAGAGACAGAGACAGAGACAGTGGCAGAGACAGAGACAGAGACAGAGACACAGACAGAGGCAGAGACGGAGACAGAGGCAGAGGCAGAGACAGAGACAGAGACAGAGACAGAGACAGAGACAGGGACAGGGACAGAGACCGATACAGAGGCAGAGACAGAGACAGAGACATGGACAGAGACAGAGACAGAGACAGTGACAGAGGCGCATGAGACGAAGACCGAGACAGAGGGGCAGGAGACATGGACGGAGACAAAGACGGAGACAGAGACAGAGACAGAGACAGAGACAGAGACAGATACAGATACAGAGACACCGACAGAGGCAGATACAGAGACAGAGACAGTGACAGAGACAGAGACAGAGACAGAGGCAGAGACAGAGACCGATACAGAGGCAGAGACAGAGACAGAGACAGAGACACAGACAGAGACAGGGAGAGAGACAGAGGCGCATGAGACGAAGGCGGAGACAGACGGGCAGGAGACATGGACGGAGACAAAGACGGAGACAAAGACGGTGGCAAAGACGGAGACAGAGACAGAGACAGAGACAGAGACAGAGACAGAGACAGAGACAGAGACAGAGACAGAGACAGAGACAGAGAGAGAAGCGCATGAGACGAAGACCGACACAGAGGGGCAGGAGACATGGACGGAGACAAAGACGGAGACAAAGACGTAGACAAAGACGGAGACAAAGACGGAGACAAAGACGGACACAAAGACGGTGACAAAGATGGAGAAAAAGACGGAGACGAAGAGGAAGACGACGACGGAGACAAAGACGGTGACAAAGATGGAGACAAAGACGGAGACAAGGACAGAGACAGAGACAGAGACAGAGACAGAGACAAAGACAGAGACAGAGACAGAGACAGAGACAGAGACAGAGACAGAGAGAGACCGAGACAGAGACGAAGACAGAGAGAGACAGAGACAGAGACAGAGACTGAGACAGAGACAGAGACAGAGACAGAGACAGAGACAGAGACAGAGACAGAGACAGAGACAGAGACAGAGACAGAGACAGAGACAGAGACAGAGACAGAGACAGAGACAGAGACAGAGACAGAGACAGAGACAGAGACAGAGACAGAGACAGAGACAGAGACAGAGACAGAGACAGAGACAGAGACAGAGACAGAGACAGAGACAGAGACAGAGGCAGAGACAGAGACCGATACAGAGGCAGAGACAGAGACAGAGACAGAGACAGAGACAGAGGTGCATGAGACAAAGACCGAGACAGAGGGGCAGGTGACATGGACGGAGACAAAGACAGAGACAAAGACGTAGACAAGGAGGGAGACAAAGACGGAGGCAAAGACGGAGACAAAGACGGAGACAAAGTCGGAGGCAAAGACGGAGTAAGAGTGTAATACAGAGACAGCGACAGAGACAGAGGCAGGGACAGAGACCGATACAGAGGCAGAGACAGAAACAGAGACATGGACAGAGACAGAGACAGAGACAGAGAGAGAAGCGCATGAGACGAAGACCGACACAGAGGGGCAGGAGACATGGACGGAGACAAAGACGGAGACAAAGACGTAGACAAAGACGGAGACAAAGACGGAGACAAAGACGGTGCAAAGATGGAGACAAAGACGGAGACGAAGAGGAAGACGACGACGGAGACAAAGACGGTGACAAAGATGGAGACAAAGACGGAGACAAGGACAGAGACAGAGACAGAGACAGAGACAGAGACAAAGACAGAGACAGAGACAGAGACAGAGACAGAGACAGAGACAGAGACAGAGACAGAGGGAGACCGAGACAGAGACGAAGACAGAGAGAGAGACAGAGACAGAGACAGAGACAGAGACAGAGACAGAGACAGAGACAAAGACAGAGACAGAGACAGAGACAGAGACAGAGACAGAGACAGAGACAGAGACAGAGACAGAGACAGAGAGAGACCGAGACAGAGACGAAGAGAGACAGAGACAGAGACAGAGACTGAGACAGAGACAGAGACAGAGACAGAGACAGAGACAGAGACAGAGACAGAGACAGAGACAGAGACAGAGACAGAGACAGAGACAGAGACAGAGACAGAGACAGAGACAGAGACAGAGACAGAGACAGAGACAGAGACAGAGAGAGAGACAGAGACAGAGACAGATATAGAGACAAAGACGGAGACAAAGACGGAGACAAAAACAGAGACAAGTAGGAAGACAAAGACGGAGACAAAGACGGAGACAAAGACTGAGATAAAGACTGAGACAAAGACGGAGGCAAAGACGGAGACAAAGACGGAGACAAAGATGGAGACACAGACGGAGTCAAATACGGAGACAAAGACAGAGACAAACTCGGAAACAAAGACGGAGACAGAGTCCGATACGGAGACAGAGACAGAGACACAGACACAGACACAGACAGAGACAGAGACAGAGACAGAGACAGAGGAGCATGAGACAAAGACCGAGACACAGGGGCAGGTGACATGGACGGAGACAAAGACAGAGACAAAGACGTAGACAAAGACGGAGACAAAGAAGGAGGCAAAGACGGAGACAAAGACGGAGACAAGGTCGGAGGCAAAGACGGAGACAGAGTGTAATACAGGGACAGAGACAGAGACAGAGACAGAGACAGAGACAGAGACAGAGACAGAGACAGAGACAGGGACAGAGACAGAGACAGAGCCAGAGACAGAGAGAGACCGAGACAGAGACGAAGGCAGAGAGAGAGACCGAGACAGAGACAGAGACAGGGACAGAGACAGAGACAGAGGCAGAGATGGAGGCAGAGACAGAGACATAGACAGAGACAGAGA